>SJXQ01007382.1:0-16667 GCA_006408695.1 Aepyceros melampus | reverse complement strand
GCTCCGGAGGCAGAGAGCGCAGAGAGGCCGGGGGTCGCCGCTGGGCCTGGAGGACTGGCCCACGCTCCCCATCTACCAGACCACTGGGGCGTCCACGCTGAGGAGGGCTCGGGCGGGCAGCGACGAGGGCGCCCTGGCGCTGAGAGCCGGCACTGGCTCAGCCCTGGATGCATCGGCCGGGCTCCCACGGTCCACCAGCCTCAAGTGCATCTCCTCTCAGAGTGTGGGGAGCCCCAGCCCGCCCCCCGAGAAGCTGAAGACCCGCTTCAGCTCCTGTGAGTCCCTCCTGGAATCGGGGCCGAGCTCACGGAGGACGCCCAGCTCCCCGGCGGCCACGCGCAGGGACCCGCTCTTGTCGCCCACGCTGCGCCCGCGGAGGCGCTGTCTGGAGTCCTCGGTGGATGATGCGGGCTGTCCGGACCTCGGCAAGGAGCCCCTCGTCTTCCAGAACCGCCAGTTCGCCCACCTGATGGGGGACCCTCTGGGCAGCGACCCGTTCAGCTGGAAGGTCCCAAGCCTCAACTACGAACGCAAGACCAAAGTGGATTTCGATGACTTCTTGCCGGCCATCCGGAAGCCTGAGACGCCCACGTCCTTGGCTCGAGCGTCCAAAGATGGGCGAGACAGTTCACAGCATTCGAGCGTCCGCTTTGAGACGGAAGAAGCCGACCGGGGTTTTGTCTCCAGGATTGGCACCGTTTTGAAAAGGAGTCCGGAGTCCAGGGAGGACCCTGCTCACCTCTCCGACTCGTCCTCCTCCTCCAGCTCCATCGTGTCCTTCAAAAGCGCCGACAGCATCAAGAGTCGGCCGAGTGCCCCCCGGCTGGAGGGCGACGGCGACGAGCGGGCGTCCCCCGGGAACAGAGAGCTGGGCGCAGGGAGGAAAGAGGAGGCCGTGGAGAGCATCATGAGGAAGTACCTGCAGAAGTAGGAGCCCACTCAGGTAACATCGACAGGCTCTGGCCCTCTGGGGGTTGAAACCGGGAGGTCCACCCAGCCTGACAGTCTGGACACACCCAGTTCTGCCCCTGCCTATCATGGTGTGACTCATTTCTCTAGAGAGGAGGGGTTTTAGAGATTTTCGTGGAAGTACTGTGTTACTATTTATGCAAATAATGTGTTGCTGATAAAGGCACAACTTAGAAGCCCTCCATAGGAGCCATTGGTTTCTCTGCTCTTTAAAATACAGATAGGAAGCCTGAAGGTCAGGTGGGATGGGGTGGGGGGATGCTGTAAGGTGGTTCCGGGCTCTTAAAGTGTCCCCACCCTTGACTTGTTCTCTCCCCAGCGCCCCGTTCACCTGGCGCTGTGGGAGGTGTGAAGGCGTCTGTCCACAGAGTTGGGGGAGAGTCAGGGTGGGAGGTGGGAAGAGGCCTTGACACAAGCCAAGTCCAGCTCTTGAACTAAGTGTGTAAAGAGAAACTGGGGCCTGAGAGGGGGCAGGGGGACAAGTGCAAAGGTCGCAGTCTGCACCTGATCCGGGCACTCGCAGCAGCGGCAGGGAGACGTCCTCACTGCTAGTGGCGGCTCACGCTTGTTCAGTTGGTTTATCAGGTAGTCATTTGGTGCCCACGGTAACCTTGAGAGTGTAAGTATGATGTATCCCTGTCCTACAGGTTGGCAGACAGAATCACACAGGCTAAGGCAATTGTGCAGACTCGCCCAGGTAGAACTGGGATTCAGAACTCCACCGAGTCTGCATTTTTGTTGTGTCATTTTTTTCTTAGGCATATGCTCTGGGCCTCGTCGTGAGTCAGCTCAGAGGCATGCTAAGCAGCTGGGTCTTTAAAGGGGTTGCCTCTATCAAGGGCAAACTGAGGCAGACCTTAGAATCATACATCTCACTGAGGGTTGAAACTCATGGACCAGAGCCTCACTCTTGGAAAAGGGGGAGAAGACCTCAAGATCAAGGTCACCCAGTGAGTCTGCCATCAGCCCAGCCACCCTGACTCCCAGGCCGGGGCTCTCTGCCCCGAGGCCGGGCTGGCCCCTCCCTGCCCCTCTCAGGGCCTATTTCAGAATTCATGGCTCCCGGCTGAAATGGAAGCCCCATCAGGACGGCCAGGAGGAGTAAGCCCCTCCCTCCGGGGTCAGACACAATGCCAGCCTACAGCTGGGTTGCCATCCGGGTCACTGAACGTCGGAACTGCAGCGGCCGGAGGCTCAGGGGGTCGGGCGTTTCACGTGGTGTTCAGCCCGCACCTGCCCCCTTCCTGGACCCAAATGAGCCACACATCCTGCCACTTCAGGAGTCACCCTCAGCCCATCAAAAGGCCATCATGGAGATGGGCTTTGGATGGTATCAGAGCAAATTAATTTGACTTAACATGGCCTCTCTCTCTGCTCTCAATTACCGAGGAAAGATCTGATGTTCATTTACATTATTATGCTCTCGGGGACACAGAACTCGGTTTCAAAGGCCAAGTAAAGGGCACACGTCCAGAAGTGGAGCAGCCCTTAGCAGACGTCCTCACAGAACATCTTGTCTCTGCCATTTTTTTTTTCTTTTTAAAGCTCAGCTCCCCTTCCCCCCTCCCAGCATGCTCTCTGTGATAACGGGAGCGCCTGCCTAAAACCCTCCTCCACCTTTGACTTGCCCGTGGGTGTTGGGAGCTGACAGTACAGCCCTGTTGCCTGAGACGCAAGTGTGTTGTGGGATTCTGAGCCACTTGGCCCCCAGAGCTCAGGTCTTCCCTGTAACAGCCACGTGCTGAGACCTTGCTGAGCATCTGTATTCTCAGCTGAGAAATGGGAGTAGTGATCCCAACTACGCACAGTAGCACCGTGAGTGGGATGTGTTAAAGACCCCAGCCTAGAGCCAGCACCAGTGGCCCAGGTGCGTGTCAGGCGCCTGTGCTTGGAGGCAGGGCCCTTCCGCGTCTGCGTTTCGGGTGGCCTCCACTTGTCTCCCTTCTGCCCCCTCCATGCTCATGCCTCCTGGCATCATTGCTTCTGTAACGCCATCTGGGAAAGGGGGCTCCAGGGCTTCCACCCAACAAAACACACTCCTTGGGCCGCAGTTCTCAGTCTGATCTGCATTTGTTTCCAGCCTCCTGGGACACGCTGCCTTGAAGACTTCCCGATTCCACGACTGTCTGGAGAGAGAGACAAAACCCGGCCGGGCCTCCCTGGGGGCCCCGAGCCCACAGCCAGCGTGGCTGCCCCTGAGAGGCCGGGCCCAGCCGCAGCACGTCGCGCGGGCGTGGGGCCCCCAGCGTGCTAGCCTGTACCCAATAAAGCGCTGGCTCCTTGGCATCTGCGCACTCTGTTCTGTGAGCACATTACCTGGGACTCGGGGGGTTGATGGGGTGTGGCTTGAGGTAGTAGGGAACCAACACAAACTGTTTATAGTTTTGGGGTGCGCACTGGTATTTCTCTCCCTCCATATCTACACACAGTGGCCTTGATGCTCTTCACTTGGCCAAGTTCAGCTCTCAGGTGTCACTTCCACCAGGAAGTCTTCCCTGATACATCAAACTCATCAAATTGAAACAAATGCTCTTTCTTCATTCTTCTCTAATTCCCTTGGTTACCTCTGTCCTATTTCCCTTGTCTGTTTATGTGTCTCCATTGTGTGTATGGGCATTCAGGAAATTCTGATGAATGAATAAATGAACAAACAGATGAACCACAGAACTAGTCAGCAGCTCAAACAGGCTGAGTGCCCGTGGCATACTGACATATACGCACCCCTACAAATGTCCGCCCATAGCCACACTCACGGACTGTGACGTCTGCTCTCTCAGCCCCATGCACCTCCTCACGTACTCCTCCTGCCGCCCCCACACACCCCTGCACTTGGACCAGAAACTACCTCGCACAAGCATGCTGACCGCCTGGACACCTGCTTTTCCACGAATCCTCGCAGTATCAATAACACTAACGCTGCAGGCTGGCGCTTATTGACCACATACTGTGTGCTGGCCACTGTGCTGGGCCTTTTACCTGGTGACTCTCCCTTCTGCTTTATAAAAAGTCCCAGGAGATAAAGCAACTTATTTTTTGTTTTTTCCTATTCACAAAGGCAGAACTAGCTTAGGCCTGCCTTCAGGTAGCCAGGGCCACTGCTCCAAAAGTTCTCACTGGCAATACTCCACGCCCTAGCCTACGTGTGCCCCTGTTCCTGGGATGACTCTGGTGCAGCCCGTCACAGCTCTCATCAGGAAGGAAAGTCCTCTGAGGACCCCCCGCGTACTAGTCTGCTGTAACAAAGCCCCTCAAACTGGGTGGTCCAAACAACAGAGACTCACTGACTTGAAGTTCTCGAGGCCAGAATCAAGGTGCTGGCAGGGCTGGCTCCTTCAGAGTATCGAAGGACTCACTTTTGGCTTGTACTTGGCCGTCTTCCTCCAGTGTGTGTCCATCTCTGTGTCTCAATGTCTTCCATTTACGAGGACACCAGTCATATACAGTAGGCCTCACCCTGACTTCTAACTGATTACCTGTGCTGAGACCTCATCCCCGCAGTCACATTCTGAACTTCTGGGGGTTAGGGTCTCTCAGATTTAGGTGAGGGGCGGGAGACACGATTCAGGCCCTAACAGCTTACCAGTTAGCACTCAGTCCGAGGAGGGGAGATCTCTGTACATCCTCATCGGGGGCTCTGGGTAGAAGTGGGAAAGAGGGGAAGGGGCAGGAGGGAAACTGACCAGACACCGTCCCGAGAGACCTCGCCATCTCCCCGTCTGTCTGATGGAGCGTTCAGTGGAAGAGTGGACCGTGCTTTCTTGGATGCCCACGCTTCTCCCGCTTGGTGAGTCTGTAAATATTAATGCGTCATATATATATTTAAGGAGCATCCCCCACCAGCCTGCCTCACGGGAGTGGCCCTAGCTCTCTGGAGACAGCTAGGGGCAGTGGAGGGGATGCCCGAGATCTCCACAGGGAATCAGAGGCCCTGGCCAGGAAGAGGGTGCCACCCCGAAGCTCATGACGTGAGGGTGTGAGGGGTCAGAATGGGAGCAGGCACAGCCTGGTGTCTTCCTCCAGTAGAACCCATGGAGCCTTGGGAAAGCCACTCCCCTCAGGGGGCCTGTTCCCGCATCTCTACAGTGGGAATGATAGCAGAGTCTACTGGAGTTTGGAGATGGGCAAGGGTAGCAGGCTGTACAGTTTGCTAGAGCTGCTGTAACAGAATTCCACAGGCCGGTGTTGGGGGAGCAGGGTGTGAACAACAGGAGTTTATCTTCTCGAAGTTCTGGAGGCTGGCCTCCAAGGGTGTCAGCAGGTCTGGCTTCTGAGGCCTCGCTCCTTGGCTTGCAAATGGCCACTGCCTCACTGTGTCCTAACATGGTCCCTTCCTCTGTGCCCACACATTCCTGTTATCTCTGTGTGTGTCCAAATTTCCTCCTCTTATTCCTGGTGGCTCAGCTGGTGAAGAATCCACCTGCAATGTGGGAGAACTGGGTTCAATCCCTGGGTTGCGAAGATCGCCTGGAGAAGGGAAAGGCTACCCACTCCAGTATTCTGGCCTGGAGAATTCCACAGACTGTATAGTCCATGGGGTTGCAAAGAGTCAGACATGTCTGAGCAACTTTGACTTCCCCTCACTTCAAAAAGGACCCCAGCCAGAGTGGATCAGGGACCAACCTCAAGGCCTCACTTGAACTTAGTCACGACTTAAAGGCCCCTTCTCCAAATGCAGCCACCTTCTGAGGTTATGGGTATTAGGACTTCAGCATATGAATTGTGTAGGGGTCACAACTGGGCCCACAGTGCCTGCTATGCCAAAGAAGGTGGTGAGTTAGTTTATTAATAATGACCATTATTACTCATGTATCAACTGCATAAATATGTCCCAAACACCCAGCTTGGTGCCCAGACAAAAGCAACTGTGGAAATCCGGAATAAAGGTTCACCCAGCCATCCTGGCATTGGAGTCTTGCAGACATTTTAAGGCCTGGAACCTATGAGTGCTGCTGCTCCTGTGCCCGCAGGATTGTTTATCCAGCCAGTATCTGCCAAGCACCTGCTGCTCGGCACCGGGCACCGCTCCCCACACGGGGGATCTGTGGGGAGCAGGTGGAGCCCCCTGCTTTTCTGGGGGTAACATCCTCACTGGGGAGACAGACAATGAGCAAGAAAATAAGTACGTTGTCAGAAAGCGAGGAACGCCGTTAAGGAAAATAAAGAGAAATTATCTCGTGAGTTTCTTGTTACAGAATGTTCTGGGTGTTGATTTTACAAAGTTGTTCAGTCGATAAGTCAAGTCCAACTCTTTGTGACCCCATGGACTACAGCCCACCAAGCTTCTCTGTCCTCCACTATCTCCCAGAGAGTTTGCTCAAATTCATGTCCACTGAATGTTTTCACAAAGTACTTTTTTGTAAAGGAAGAAAGCCATCGTTTTTCTTCAGTGATGTGTGAGTGGTGTGTTCAAAAATGTTAAACCCAAGTCACAACAGCCAAGCTTTCCTCAGCATGCAGCAGGAAATAGAAATCCCGAAGATGCTAGTCAGAAGTCAGCTCCACATCCTAGAGGATCACCACTGCCCGCCCTGCCTCAAGTGCCCCAGCCTGGCACAGCCGGAAACAGGAGATTCTCAGCCAGCTGGGTCCTCCTCGCTGCAAACTGGCTCCAGAAATTCCAGCGTGGACTTCCCAGTGTGCCGTCAAGCTCAGTCCAGAACCCCGTGCAGTAAGCACAGTGCCAGCCTTCACTTCTCTGACCTCTGCTCCCAGAGTGACTGAATGGCTCACACTCGGCTCTGCCGCCGCCCTGCCTGACCTCGGCCAGTCCACCTCCTTCTGGGCCCTCCTTTACTCATCTGTGTAATGGGTCTCAGCCTCCAGCCTCCTGTGGAGAATCACACATTCGGGGAGCACCCCAGCACAGCCTGGCACACAGCCTGCAGTCCACAGTAGCAGCGCTGATTGCTGGGCTCAGAACTGCTTCCCCCCTGGTGCCCAACTCAGAGGCGCCACCTGCACGGCCGGGCCCCGCTTGGATTTCCTGACGTTGCCACCAAGGTCATTTCGAAGCTGAGGGTGTTGGAGGCCCCACATCCAGGTGACTTGAGTGGCCGCCCCCAAACGTTTCCTCTTGTTTCCAGGCACCAAGGCCATTTTTAGCAGCCTGCCAAGAACTTAAAAAAAAAAAAAAAAATGCCTGGATTCTCAGGACTAGAAGGTCTGGAGGTAATTTTACAGGTGAGAAATGGAGGCTCAGAGAGAGAAAGGATGTGTCCTAAGACAAAGGCGGATCCAAGTTTGGAACTCAATCAACATTTTCTGGTTTAATAAAAAATGTGTTGACCTTTCTGCCACCCTATGTCCAGAGCACCGAAGATAAAGCTAGGACCGGGATGGGTAGAGGGCCTGCCGTGGAGTGAACTGTGAAGTTTGTGGTTTACTGGAGAAGGCAGGTAATAAACTAGAAGATAAGCCATCTTGCGCCTTCTACACCTGCAAGGAAACATCTTAAAATGACTCAAAACGCTGCTTTGTAACTAGCTGCATGAAGACTCGGTAGCCCTAGGCAAAATCCTGTTCAGAGCCCGGGCCTTCTGCGTGTGGAGCTCAGTGGTTTGTCTAAGCCTCTCCATCTCCTATCCCCTGCCACCTAGTCTGTGGTCTTCCCGCTCAGGCTCGCCCAGAGAGGAGGGGGAAACCGCATTGCGTTTGCCCACAGCCCTTATCTGACCCGGCCCCCAGGTGATCCTGGGAGATAAGCCAATAAACTGGGCACGCTCACCTGAGGCCTACCTGCTACGGGTCATCCTGCCCCCTGCGCCTGCTCCATCCCAGCCCGGGGCCCACCCCACCCCACTCAAGCCAGCAGAGACCCAGCCTCTGTCCCAACTGCCCTGGATGTCTGCACAGTTCAGGGCTGAGGAACAGGTTTGCATTCTTTCCCAGTTCCAAAGATTGTAGGCAGGAAGAACAGGCGAGGGACCAGTTGTGGCAGCCGGGAGGAGGCAGGTGCTGGAGGCAGGTGTAGCTGGGAGGTTCTGGATGTGACGAATGGCCTGGCTGAGCTGCTGTTCTCTCCCAGGAGTGGTGGGCCACCTCAGCTGTGTTCCCACCTCCAGACCCGACAGCTTGTTTACCTGTCAGCCACCTTCAGAGCACGGAGACAGCAGCAGGATGGTGACAAGGTGAGGCGGTGACCTTGTCACCCTTTGTTAAGAACCACCGCCGCCCCCCACTCCCTTTATGTCTGCAAGGAGCCAGCAGCATGCTGGGCAGTACTCAGCCATCACTGCTAAGCAGCGGGTGTTGAGGGCCTGCTGCCCTGTCCATCACCCTGCGCCTTCTACACCTGCAAGAAAACATCTTAAATGACTCAGAACGCTGCTTTGTAACTAGCTGCATGAAGACTCGGTAGCCCTAGGCAAAATCCTGCTCAGAGCCCGGGCCTTCTGCGTGTGGAGCTCAGAGCAGTGGTTTGTCTAAGCCTCTCCGTCTCCCATTCCCTGCCACCTAGTCTGTGGTCTGCCCGCTCAGGCTCGCCCAGAGAGAAGGGGGAAACCGCGCTGTGTTTTCCCACAGCCCCTATCTGGCCTGGCCCCAGGTGATCCTGCAGAGGAGTCTGCAGCCCAAGGGGGATGGAGGCAGGGGGATGCCATCCTTTAAGGCACAGTATCCAAGTCCCCGGTCAGCTCAGTCCAGTGACTGCAGCTGTCTCTGAATTGAACTCAATAAACAGTGGAGAGAGAGAAACAAGGGATCATGGAGAAGGTGGAAATGAGAGGAGAGGGTGGGGGATTCCCCTTGAATCAGGGGTTGAGGTTCAGAGAGGATGTCAGAGGTGACAAGGGGAGCTGGGATTCAAAACCAGTGCTCTGACTCCAGAGACAGGCATCCTTGGTACTAACCCATGGGCCGAGCTTGGCAGTGTAGATACCAAGCTTGGCAGTGTAGACAGCACTTTCCTGCGAGTCAGCTGGTGGAACAAGGCTGTGGATCCCATGGCTTCACCTTCACCATCTCCCTCTGGCCAAACCAAGCCAGCCCTGTCTGCTCCACCTAGAGGACAATAGGGTCCAGACTCTAGGAACAGGCTTCCGTTTACTCCCATCCTTGCCACTTTTTCATCTGTGATCTCAAACAGTTTGCTGAACTCCTTTAGGCCTGACTTTTAGAGCTTATCTTTCCCACAGAAGCACAAAGATGAGGGCTATTATGCCCATTTTACAGATGGGAAAACTGAAGCTCTGCAAAGCCAAGTGACTGGCTAGGTTAGCAGTGAAAGAGCTGGATCAGAGTTCAGAGCGTCCAACTGCGGTTCAGGGTTCTCTGGCTCCTGCCAGTCTTGTAGCCTGGTCATCTGGCCAATTTGGGGAGAGTCTAAAAGGGGGTTCCAGCTGTGTCACAGGGAGGGACACCCTGAGCAAGGTCCCCCCGCCCAGCAGTCGTTCACCTGTGCAGTCAGCACCAATCTCAGGCCACCTCCCTCCAAGGTGGGTAAAACGGGCTGACTCTGGGATGCCCAGCCTCTCCTGTCTTTGAAGGAACCCAGTTTCATGCCTAATGAGTTGAGTGACTTATACCTGATTGCCATGACCCAATAAGCTATCACATAGATTTAGAAGTGTCCTCTCCCAGAAAGAAAGCTGCTGCTAAGTCACTTCAGTCGTGTCCGACTCTGTGTGACCCCATAGACGGCAGCCCACAGGCTCCCCTGTCCCTGGGATTCTCTAGGCAAGAACACTGGAGTGGGTTGCCTTTTCCTTCTCCAATGCATGAAACTGAAAAGTGAAAGTGAAGTCGCTGAGTCGTGTCTGACCCTCAGCGACCCCATGGACTGCAGCCTTCCAGGCTCCTCCATCCATGGGATTTTCCAGGCAGGAGTACTGGAGTGGGGTGCCATTGCCTTCTCCCAGAAAGAGAGCAGTAACTGAATTTATTCTTATTGCTGCTGGCTCGTTGGGTGTCTCTGTCACAGCTGGGTGGATGACATGGCTTATGGACCACGGGCTGTTGCCCACTGAACCCGTGCATGGAAATCCCAAAGGTGGGCGTGGGAGGCGGGGACAAGCAGGGAGGGACATGCGCGCGTGCTCTCTGGCCGAGGGCAGACACTGCTGCCAGGACCTCACTGGTACCAGTGCGTTGGAGTGGCCCACTATTTTTCATAAGCAGGAAAAGGACCAGAGAGGGAGCATCTGTTGCTCAAAGCAACACAGCAGGTTGGAAGCAGACCTGATCCTGGTGTTTTCCACAGAAAGAGACACGGGGGTGGGGAGAGTTTGGTGAGCCTGCAACCCTGCCTGGAAGTTGGGATGGCCGAGACCTGCAGGAGGAAAGGCAATTCATACGGTGAGCCTGACAGGCGGCCTCGTGGCAGATGACATGCCCGCCGCCCTGGGTAAGATGAGAAGTAGGTGCATTTCTGCCTTCCTGGGCTTCCTCTCTGCCTCTTCCTGTCTGGAAGGGACCAGGAGCTAGTGACTGCCTTGCCTTCTGAGCATCTTTCAGGATGCAGCCATCATGGCTGTGCACTGAGGGTGCAGACAAGGCAGGGATGCCCTCTTCACAGATGAGGAAACAAGCTCAGGCAGGCCTGGGTTTCAGGGCCAACCCTTTCCAAGGGTAACTCAATCTGGGCACTTCTGAGCCTCCATTTTCTCATCTGTGAAATGGACTCAGTGACTCTCGTCAAGCTCATCACCACAACAAGTAAAGGAGACGTTGTGTGTGAAAGCTCTTGGTGTGAGGCCTGGCCTGTAGTGGACCCTCCGAAAGGTCAGTTCCTCTTTCTTTCCCTGGATCCTTCTGCCAGCCTCCCCCTTCAAAGCCTTCCTGAGTGAATTAAAGAATGCTGTTAAGGACGGTTTCCCGGGAGCCCAGCAGAGACATTCTGTTCAGCTGAGTAGGGAATTATTTACATCTTCTTTTCTAAAAGCAAATAATTTCCTTGCTGAATTAGTTCCCAAGCAGCCTCCAGGCTGTCTTGTAAATACACAGATCTGAGTGACTATTAACGGATCCCCTATTTGTCCAGCATACCAGAACAGGGATGCTTGAGGGCTGCAAACATCAGGACCGCGTTATTCCCAGTCAGAAATTTCACCCCCGCCATCTCCGTTGTCAAACACTCACTCATTTGTTCATTCATGAATTCAATCAGCAAACATTTGCTGAGCACCTATTATGTGCCAGGTACTGTGCTGAGCACCGAGAAACCAGGCAGGAGCAGTAAGGACCAAGTCCTGCCCCAGCAGCACTCACAGTGAAGTGACTATAAGACAGGACTCTCGAGGGTCAACCACAGTGCTACGGGCATTAAACAAACAAACCAGAAAAGACAAAGTAATAGCTCAGATTCCTTTATAAACCGATGTCAACTTTACATGCAATGAAATGCTCAGATGTAAAGTATGCCGTTCAATCTGTTTGACAGAGGTCAAAGAGTCCTGCATGTTCATTGGAAGGACAGATGCTGAAGTGAAACTCCAATACTTTGGCCACCTGATACAAAGAACTGATTCATTGGAAAAGACCCTGATGCTGAGAAAGACTGAAGGCAGGAGGAGAAGGGGACGACAGAGGATGAGATGGTTGAATGGCATCACTGACTCAATGGACATGAGTTTGAGTGAACTCCAGGATTGGTGATGGACAGGGAGGCCTGGTGTGCTGCAATCCATGGGGTCGAAAAGAGTTGGACATGACTGAACGACTGAACTGAAAGTCAGCCCAGGAAGTTCCCTCATGCCTATTTCTGGTCCATTAAACTTTTCATCTCTCCATCAGATCTGAAGGAGAGTCTTGTTAGGTATTCTTGGTTGTAATTTTTTTCCCCTTTCATCACCTTAAATTTACCGTGCCACTTCCTTCTGGTCTGAAGATTTTCTGCTGAAAATTCAGCGGAGAGTCTTATGGAAGTTCTCCTGTATGTTATTGGTTGCTTTGCCCTTGCTGCTTTCAATATTGTCTAATTTTCAATGTGTCTTGGCGTGTTCCTCTCTGAGTTCATCCTATATGGGACTCTCTGAGCTTCCTGGACTTGGGTGACTATTTCCTTCCCCAGTTAGGAAGGTTTTTGCCTCTTAAGTCTGCAAATATGTTCTCGAGCCCTTTCTCTCTTTCTCCTTCTGGGAACCCTCTGTTGCAAATATTAGTGTCCTCGATTCTCCCAGAGGTCTCTGTCCTCGTTCCTTTTCATTCTTCCTTTTCTTTTTTTCCGTTCCGCATCGATGACTTCCCCATCTCTGTCTTCCTGCTAACTGGCCCATTTCTCTGTATCATTTAGTCTGTTGATTCTTCCAGGGAAGCTTTCACTTCAGTTATTGCAGTCCGCGTCTGTCGCTTCATTTTGCCAAACTGCTCTTGGTGCTTTCACGTATCTGGTAGGTTAGTGCCGTGTCCTGACCCTGGAGAAGTGCCCTTCTGTAGGAGATGTCCCTTGGATCACACAGCACCCTCCCCACCCCCCCACATTCAAGCTGTCTGCTCTGGGGCTTCCCCCGAGAGCCGTGTGGATCCTGTAGCGGCCCCACACCGTGACCGTGCCGGCCGTCTCGCAGGCTAGGTTGGCCCTCAGTCCAGCTGGTTTCCAGGCCCTGCCTCGTGTGGCTGCTGCTGCCACTGGTTGGTGGGACTGGATCACGAAGCAACTAACTGGGGAACCCAGGGGGCTTTGGGCTAGTCCTGCCTCACTGGTGGGCAGAGTCAGGGTCCAGTAGACTCCGGGGCTGCTGCCTGTCCTGGAGCCTGGCTGCAGGGCCCAGGGATCCCAGGGCTAGTGTCAGCTCACAGGTGACGGAGGGGAAGCTCCTGACACAGTTGGGTCCAGGGTGCCTCGAAGCTCGTGTTGTGCTGCGAGTGGACAGGCACACTGGACAGTGGACAGTGGACGGTGGAAGGTAATGCAGAAACTGACAGAGTCTCTCCAGGGCCCAGCTAGTCCAGCGCAGAGTGTGGCTGGTGGTGAGCAGGCTGGGTCCACAGGATTCGAGACAGTGGTTTTCTCATCTCTGGTGTCAGCCCAGGTGGGTGGGACTGGCCCAGCAGCTCCCCAAGGGCAGGGCCGGGCACAGGGGATTCTGGGACTGTGGGGGACAAGGGCCCTGGGTGCAGGGGATTCTGGGATTGTGGGGGACCAGGGCTCTGGGTGCAGGGCGTTCTGGAATTGTGGGGGAGCTGGGCCCTGGCAAACCCCCTTTTGCATTCCAAAGCCTTTGAGGGTGTCCAGGCACAAGGGACCTCTGCTTGAATGGCCTCTCCTCTGGAGTCTACACAGGTGCCTTTGGGTTACTTTGAACCTTGCAGCCTGTTTATTTTCTTTATGATCTGAATCACAACATGTCTTTAGTCATTAGTCTGCAGTGCGTTGCCCGTTTGCCCACTAGGCAGTAAAATCCTCAAGGGGAGAAAGTTTTTCCTGGCACGAAACAGGAACAAAAAAGGTAATTGTTAGAAAGAATGCCCTGAAAGGACTTGGAACACAGGCTGAAGAATCCCCAGATTCTAGACCAACGAGGTAAGTGTATGATGCCCCCCAACACTGCCCTGAATCCCGAAATTAAGGCTTAGATTTAGATGGAGTGATATCAGTGTTATCATTATTATTAGCTGAGGGTCAAAGACACAGAGAATTCTCAGAGACAAAGGAGGGCTCCTGTCATCTGCCTACAGCAGTTTTCTCCAGCAGCAGAAAGGAAGGCAATGCAGAAACTGACAGGCTTCTCACATAGTTGCGACATATCATTCAGGGACTCCCTGTCACCCCGGGGGCAGAAGAAATTGAATTCTTCATCATGCTCTCTAGGGCTGTCACACAGAGTTGATGTGCAATTGTTTGGTAGTATTTGCTTGTTGTTCCACATTGTGAAGAAGGAAGCAATGGTATAAGGGAAGAAGAGCAGGCTTCATGAGGGAGCTGACTGCTCAGGGGCTGTCCCCAGCTGTCAGTCAAACCCTGCAGGTCTCCAAGGTGACACCCTGCTCCCGGTCTAGAGAACTACATTTTCATCCAAATGCAGTGGCCTTGGAAAGCAGAAGTCATGACTGGAGACCCAAGAAGCATTTTAAGAGCAGCAGAAGGAGAGAGCGAAGTGAGGGAAAGAGGGACAGTAATTTAATCTCCATGCAATTGCTCTGAGGATAGTAAACACAGCCTCTGGATTCACAAAGACTGAATGGAGAGGACGCACTTTCAAAATAGGCCACTCCAGAGTCACAGGTCTCATTTACCATTTATTGAAGCATGGGGCAGTACAGTGCATTTATTCACAGCGAGATAATGAGTGCAAGTGCATTTTATAAACTTTAAAACACTTGGCAAATAAAAGACAGGGGTTATATAGCAAGCATAATGTACTCCTGACACAACGTAATAAAGGTTTCATAAATGCAGAGTTGTACCGTTTTGGTCGAAGCTGAATCCCATGTGCCCAGCTCAGGGAGACACTAACGCAAACGCACAAGACGTGCGTCTGTGTTCTGACCAACCTCCAGACGGCCTAGAGCAAGTCACGTCCCCTCTGTGATAACCGAAGAGCGGCTTCATGAAGCTGCCCGAGAGTCAGTGGAAAAACGCATGTTAAGTACCAGTCTCTGTGCCTGGTATCCAGCAAGTGCAAAGGAGTGGCAGACTCCCTTTTGCATTTCAAAGCCACCATCCAGACTTAACCCACTGGAACTTCACAATTGAAAGGGCAGCTGTTCTTGCAAAGTCCTTCTGAATCAGTGCTTGAGTTGACATCAGTTCTTACATGAAATGGCCTCAGAAGCAACCCTGTTAATCTCTGATGGGAAAGTAAATTATAAAACGATAAACAAGGATGAAGACACCCATCTGGTCACCTCAGTGGGTGCGTGGAAATTGATGAGCTACCGTTAAATGCACAGCCCCTCCTACAGAACTGTAGAAATACGGTTGGCAGCGTGGGGAGTATGAGCTATTTACCCGAGGCTGGAGGTGGGTCATCGCTTTGCACCACAAATATGCAGTGCGTATGGCTCCAGGGCCCCGTCGGAACCGGCAGAACCAGGCAGGGCAGCCTCCTGGGGAGTTTCAGCACATGGCGAGCTCTCAGTGCTCAGGCAGGCACAGTTCATCAGGAGAAGCTACCTGAGGTTCCCTCCTGCTCCTTGTGCAGGCGTCAGGTCTGTTTGAATGGATGAAGGCTATTACCGAGTGGTCATGGGACGAAGAGCTGCAGGTCTTACCGTATCTGAATTCTCTGGACAGGGTACAGTAAGGATGAACTCAGCAGACAGAGGGACAACGGGATTTTGGCTCTCTGCAGCTCTTGGCAAATTTCTCACTGCACCTCCTCTTGAGTTTCCTTGTCGCTAAAACGAGGGTAATAATAATGAGCCTTAGTCTCCTGTGTAATTGCACAAGTGAAGTGTTAGAACAGTGCTAGGCTCATAGAAAGTCCCAACACATGTTAGATATTCTTATTTTTACTCACAGGCAATAAAAAGGGGACTCTGGGAGGGTCTAGCAGTTAATGGGCTCCATGGTAGCCTCCAAGCTTGGATGTTTGGGTAGAAAGGTTACCAGAAATAGTTACAAGCTGTGTCTAGGAGAGAGTGTTCAGGGCAGGTACCGTTCTAAGCAAGGGAGGTGAAGATGAAAGCCTGGAAACAGAGTATTCTAGACTAGTGTGATTAGCAAGGCTTGGAGACAGACCACAGCAGAAAGACTCCCATCTACTGAGCATCTTCTATCTTCCAAATGCATGCTGGGTATTTTGTGTACATGCTGCTAAGTTGCTTCAGTCGTGTCCGACTCTGTGTGACGCCATGGATGGCAGCCCACCAGGCTCCCCTGTCCCTGGGATTCTCCAGGCAAGAACACTCCTTCTCCAATGCATGACAGTGAAAAGTGAAAGTGAAGTCGCTCTGTCGTGTCTGACTCTTAGCAACCCCATGGAATGGAGCCCACCAGGCTCCTCCACCCATGGGATTTTCCAGGCAAGTGTACTGGAGTCGGGTGCCGTTGCCTTCTCCATTTTCTGTACATAGTGGTACCTAATTCCCACAGCAGGTAAGATACAGATCACCATTCCCATCTCAAAGGGAGAATGCAGAGGGCTGAGAGATGAAATGTTTTACCAAACTCATAAAGCTTGAAGAGATGTGGTTTGAATCCAAGCCTATTTTCTTCCTAAAATGTTTCATTATAAAGTAAGACCTGCCTATGGAAAAGAGTAATGTGTTCTTCCCTACTTCCACCCTGAGCCCATTCCCCCGGGTTAAAACTCCTCATGATCTATGTTAACCTTTCCTGAGATATTTTTATGCACTGACAAGCATAAAGGTAAAGTACACCCCCCAAAAATATTTTGTTTTGGTTGCACTGGGCCTTTGCTGCTTTTGTTGCGGTGAGCCGGGGCTGCTCGTGTGCAGGATTCTCACTGTGGTGGCTTCTCCTGCCGCGGAGCACAGGCTCTGGGGCAAGTACTGCGGTTCACGGGCTCAGTCGCTGTGGCTCGAAGGCGCTAGAGCGCGCAGGCTCAGCAGTTGCAGTGCACGGGCTCAGCTGTTCCACAGCATCTGGAAGCTTCCCAGACCGGGGATCGAAGCCATGTCACCCGCATTGGCAGGCAGATTCTTGGCCACGGTACCACCAAGGGAAGTCCTAAAGTCTACAAATGTTAAAGTAATTTTAAAACACAGCTACTTCAGTTCAGTTCAGTTATTCAGTCACTCAGTTGTGTCCGACTCTTTGCGACCCCATGAATCGCAGCACGCCAGACCTCCCTGTCCAT
>SJXQ01007381.1:551787-570994 GCA_006408695.1 Aepyceros melampus | reverse complement strand
GCCCCTCGGGCCGCCGCCGCTCCTGCCAGGGCCCCTGCTGCTGCTGCTGTCGCCTGCGCCTGCTGCCCCAACTCGGCGCCCGACTTCTTCATGGTGTGCGGAGGTCATGTTCGCTCCTTAGCCGGCCAACGACTTTTCTCCTCGCCTCCTCGCCCCGCATGTTCAGGACCAAACGATCTGCGCTCGTCCGGCGTCTCTGGAGGAGCCGTGCGCCCGGCGGCGAGGACGAGGAGGAGGGCGCGGGGGGAGGCGGAGGAGGAGGCGAGCTGCGGGGAGAAGGGGCGACGGACGGCCGGGCGCATGGGGCCGGCGGCGGCGGCGCAGGCAGGGCTGTCTGCTGCCTGGGCAAGGCGGTGCGAGGTGCCAAAGGTCACCACCATCCCCACCCCCCAGCCACGGGCGCCGGCGCGGCCGGGGGTGGCGAGGCGGATCTGAAAGCGCTCACGCACTCGGTGCTCAAGAAACTGAAGGAACGGCAGCTGGAGCTGCTGCTCCAGGCCGTGGAGTCCCGTGGCGGTACGCGCACCGCGTGCCTCTTGCTGCCCGGCCGCTTGGACTGCAGGCTGGGCCTGGGGGCGCCCGCCGGCTCGCAGCCGGCGCAGCCGCCCTCCACCTACTCGCTCCCCCTCCTGCTGTGCAAAGTGTTCAGGTGGCCGGATCTCAGGCATTCCTCGGAAGTCAAGAGGCTGTGTTGCTGTGAATCTTACGGGAAGATCAACCCCGAGCTGGTGTGCTGCAACCCCCATCACCTTAGCCGACTCTGCGAACTAGGTATGAAGTTGATCCACGCCCACCCCCCCATGCCCCCCCTCCCCTCGGCACTCAGGTGAGGGGAAGAAAAGCCCGATTGGGCTGTGGGTTAGTACAGCCACCTCGCCGGAGGGGTGTGTGTACATTTCCTCCTGGGAGGAGATTTGGGGGACAAAGGTAGAGAGGGGACCCGGGGAAACTGGAAAGGCATTCCCTCGGGGTTCCCTTCCAGTTTTCTCTCCTCGGTGGCCCCAAGGGCGGGGGGGTGGTGGTGGTACCGCTGGGCCCTACTCATTCATGCCCATATTCTGCAGACATGGGGTTATTTCCGGATCAGCCAAGGGGGTGCAGAGAGAAGTGGGGGGGGGTCACGCCTCCCCCGCACGGAGAGCGGCGTTGAGGTGTGTGGCCGACTTGGATTGGATCCAAGCCCGCCAAAGAAGCCTCGGAGAAGCGGTAGTAAAGGCTGGAGAGGAAGGCTCCCCTTTAGGAAGGAAGGGGGAGCGTCACGTCGGGCGCAAGGGGCCAGGAAGCCTGCCCTGGCCGGCGCAGCTTTGGGTTTTGAGGCAGAGAGAGCAGGATAGGAGGCCGAGCTGGATACCTGCTCGCAGCTCCGCCAGCCCGGGGTGAGAGAGAACAGGCAGTCAGGGGAAGTTGGGTGTCCCCTACTTTCTTCCAGCGCAGGAGAGTAGTGTAACCGACCGTCCGATGGTTTGCCCCCAGACTATTGAGTTGGGCCCTGGGCTCCTCCGTTGAGACCCCGGGGCCCTTCTCCTTTATGCTCTATTGCATCCCTTTTCTCTGCCTCTTTGTGCGGGAGCGGGGTGCACCTCGGGCGCCCACCGATCCAAGTTCCCCAGCGCCCTTGGGGTGCACCTTCCGAGGGAGCTGGGCAAGGGGGAAGCCCGTGATCCCCGCGCGGGTGCGGGGCGCAGCGGCGGTGGCGGAGATGAACTGAGCCCCGGGGGGACGAGTCGGGGCGGAGGGCGTAGGGAGCAGGGTCTGAAGTTCTAGGAGGCGAAGTGGGGGGGGGCTTCGTTGCCCCCAGCCCCGTGAACTGCGACGTGCGGCTGCCGAGCCGGCGTTTGCAGCCGGGCCGGCCGAGCGCGGCGGCGGCGGCCGCAGACGTGGAGGAGCGCCGCGCCGAGGCTGGCGCCAGGCGGCCTCTTTTGTTTATCTGACAGCTAAATATCAAGGCAATCACCGCCTCGCGGCCCTGCCTCCAACCCCCACAGCTAAGACAAACAGTTGGGCTAAAAGAATGCCTCTGTTATCATAAGTTTCTATCTCTCTCTCAGGGCTCAGCCTTTATTTTCTCTTTCTTTTTTAATTCCAGAGTCTCCCCCTCCTCCTTACTCCAGATACCCGATGGATTTTCTCAAACCAACTGGTGAGTAGCTGATTTTAAAAATATCCTTCCTGTCTTAAGTTAGAAATGGAGGCTGTAGAACGCGGATTTGTGTGTCTAGGCAGCGGCTAGGGGAGACTCTGGACGTGCCCTGAGGTGGTTATAGGTTTCCTCTGTTGGCAGTTTAGTGGATTTTTTTTTTCTCTTTTTTTGTTGTGACTGGAGCTGGAGGTAATGTGTGTATGTGTATACATATATATCTTTCTTTTTGCAAAGATGTTTTTTAGGTATGCTTTCCATTTTGTTCCTTTTTTTCTTGTATTTGCACTCCATACCCCAAGCTGGTTCAACTCAGCGCATAGACTCTGGTCCATGCAGGTCTAGGAAGCCAAATGGGACAGGGTGATGGGAAACGTGGGAGACTCTGTGAGTGCCAGAAGTATCAGTGGGGAGATTGGAGAGCCCGATGGGAAGGAAGACTTTGTTTAGAAAAGTGTAGAGATGACCTCGGTTTGGGGCAAGAGAATAGAAAATTTAAGGAGTAAAGGCAACAGCCCCCCCCCTCCTAGTTTTCTCAGAATTCCTAGTGGGGGCCATAAAAGTGTTTAGCATAGCTCTGCCTGCCTGTCGCTTTGTCACTGGATGGCATTCGGCCAGGGCAGAAGCCCCACTTGAGGCTGGCACCAGCCCTGTTGCGTTTGTCTGCATTCAACTTCTGGCTGGCAGTGCAGGGGAGAAGGGAGGAGGAACCGCAGAGTGGGAGGCAGCTTGGATGGGCCCTTGTTTCCTGGAGCCCCTTCTTACAGGGGGGAGGTTCTCAGTTGTAACTGTGGTCTCTGCCAGTGCCTGAGAAATGCAGTGCTTGTGACAGTCGTATTTTGCCAGGGTTCTGGGAGAAGGAGAAATGAAGGGTTGGGCCCCATTTCCCTCTTGGAATTCTACAGGTCCTTCCGCCTCATGAGTTTTGGCTGTCGGGCCTTTCCCCCCACTAATTAAAAGTTTTGCTGGGGCGTTGTCCTAAATTAAATACTTTAATGAATGGTGTAAGAGAAGCCCGTGGTCTCCAGCCAGCCCTCCCTGACTCCACACTCCCTCCAGTCGGAAGGCGTTGCTGCTTGCCTGGTGCCTGTCTAATAAGTGGCCTGCGAAGCATATGATATTTTGCTTTCGATTTACAAAACACCAGATAAATGGTCATTAATGAGGAGATAAACCAGCTCTGTATTTGTAACAAACGTTAACTGAGATTACCAAGGTCTGTTTTCTCCAAGAATGTAACTTGACTGGGTTTTTGGCATCAAGGCTCAAGAATTCTTTTATGAGCTTAGTTCTCCAAGGGGCCCTCTCTCTCCTGCTTTTTGTTTTTCCTTCGTAGTCCTCAAATGTGGAGGTTTTCCTTAAAAGAGAGAGAGAGAGGAGCCAGTCATCTTGGCCCCAGGGTTAAAGACGACCAGGGGAACTGTTCCGAGAGAAACTTCCTATAACCATAGGAAAGAAGGCCCACGTTCTGTTGGGTTTCCTGCAGAGATAGTGGGACAGCTCTGTCCACCGGATTCAAGCAGTCACCATCTCAGGCTAGGACCTCATTTTCAGCGAATGGAGTGATATATTTATTCATTAGCAAGTGTTGACATTAGGTAGCAGAATGTGTGTAAACAGAGAAGCCACAAAGACAGGAATGCTCCATTCCAAGGGGGAGAAAAATTCTCCAGATCAGCCAATAGGAAGTGATTAACCTGCCAATCGGAAACTCAGACAGCTGGTTACTCACCCAAAATGTTGTGTAAAAGCAAAACAACAACAAAAAAACAAACAAAAAAGTAGCACCGCCCCCCCGCCAACTCAGAAAACCCTGAAATTAAAAAAAAAAAAGGAATGAAAAGTACCATCCTGCTGTAAGGACATGAGGGCGCTAATAGGTGAAGCCCCCATGTCTCCTGACACGCTGGAGGACAGCCAGGGCTGGCTTTGCTGGCTGCTGTGGCCAGGGACACTGAGGTCAGACACACAGATGAGATGCTGCCCCAGGTTTCTCTTTGCCTTGTACGTTGTGGAGAGTATTTGGCTGGGGAATTTAGATCAGCTGCTCTCACTGTAAAGTTTCCGAGTCCAGGTTGAATTTTTGTCCGTGGGTTACTAGGTGAGAAGCAGCCATAAGGTTTACAATGGAATGTTATTAAAATCTTAACCAGTTGCACAACTAAGGGAATCTCTTCTGCAAAGTCTCCAGCATGGGCAGAGGCGGTGGGAAGGGGCTGGGGCCTGGTCCCCCTGCAGCCTTTGGAGGAATTGGTGGTCGTGGTTTAGTCATTAAGTCGTGTCCAACTCATGGACTGTAGCCCACCAGGCTCCTCTGTCCATGGGATTTCCCAGGCAAGCATACTGGAGTGGGTTGCCAGTTCCTTCTCCAGGGGATCTTCCTGACCCAGGGATCGAACCCAGGTCTCCTGCATTGTAGGCGAACTCTCTATGGAGTGAGCCACCAGGGAAGCCTTTGGAGGAATGCCAGGGCTAAAAGTTGGGAGTTCCATTTTGCTATGGTTCAAGCCGCTCCACTGCGGCCTCTGGAATGGCCTGGCTTTGGTAGACCTGATTGCTAGGTGGTTCGAAGTCAGCAGGATCTTCTGCGAAGGGGCAGTCACCATGGCTGAAGGAAGGAGCAAGGTGTCTGTGACATGAGGCTTTCAGAAGTCATGGCACCTCTCCACCCTTATCATACCAGGGGTGAGAGCAGGTTATTAGAATGAGATCCCAGTTTATGGAGTGGGGATGCTGTGGGCTCTGCTTCCTGTTTCCTCTGTTCTGAAGGTCTGAACTATTTGAAGAATGTCTTGGGGTGGGAGGGGGGCTGATGTTGCTGGGTATATGTTCCTTGCTTAGGCCAGGGACCCCGGTGACCAGTGCCTCTTGGCAGATCAGGCCTCCAAAGCCTAGTTGAGAAGTCTGAGACCTTGCTCTGCACTTATTTTTTCAACTCAGGCCACTCTTTTCCAGGCCTGTTTTTAAATCTAGAAATGATCGAAGCAATTAGATGATGCATTCATTCACTCATTTATTGGTTTGTTCATTCATTCAGTCATTCTACAGGCCTGATGATGTGCCTGCCTAAAATGCATTGATGATTCCGATGCACCAGTTTGTCCTTCTGTAACCAGGGCTGTGGGTTGGGGCAGAGCTTAGGGTATAGTGGTGGGCAGGGGGACTCCTCTGTGCCAGATGGTACTTAGGAAGCTCAGAACTAAGTTGACAAGACGATGCTGGCTGTTGGGAAACCATTCTTTGAGAGAAGAGGGAGTCCCCAGCTTTGTCACCTTGTATCCCTTGTAGCAGCTCATTCCAGGCAGGCGTCTTCAAGGGCTCTCTTGCTGCTGGGAGAGGGAAATGAGTCTTCCACAGAACCCAGCACTTCTGGGGAGCAGGTGACACAGCAGAAGCTGACACCCTGACTTGGGAGAGCGATCGCAGTGAAACTCTTTTTTGTGTGGGTGAGAGACGGAGGTGTGGCCTCTTGGCCCTTTTCTAGCCTGGCAGGACCTAGATGATGCTGAAGACTCTCAGCTCGACTACCTGCAGGGAAGAGAGTGAGGCCTGCTGGGGAGGGGAGGGGTGAACCCTTGGGTAGGGCCCAGCTCACTGGGTGGCCCCTTGGGCTACTCAGTGACGCCTCAGTTTACCTAGGTGCATGTCAAACAGGTATACCTTGCTCCTTCACAGAGGTGGTAGGGAGACCTAATTAATGTTTGTAAATCCCTCCTGAGATCAAAGGCGCTGCACAAAGGGCAGAGCACCATTTCATAGAAACGCTTGTGGTTGCCGGTGTGAACTGGCTTACCTTTGATCTGAGACCAGCTGACAGCCCTGATCGCGGTCCCAGCTCTACCCTGAGATGCCGGGCCCTTCCTTTGAAACACACCTTGCCCCTGGGATTCAGCCAGCCAGAGCTGGGGGCAGTGGGGGCTGGCCAAATTCATCGTGTTTAAATGTGGGGGTGTCTTCCATTTCGGGGGGAGCCTGTCTCTCCATCAGGGTGAAGGCCATCGGAGGAGTTTTGAAAGTGCAGGGTATACACTCTTTAACCAGCAACTCCATTTCCTGCCTGCCCCTATTGTTTTCCATTTGATTAAGTGTATCCTGTAACACTGTATATTCCTGTTCGGAATTAAACTTTACCCTGATACAATGAGATTACCCACATGGTCTTCTCTGTCTCCCCTGCCTGATGCTACCCCTCCTCGGCCCACCCTTCCCCTTGGAGAGGAATTCTTGGAAAGTTGTTCTTCCAACCTGAGAGAGAATGCAAGAGCAGGATTAGAGAGAGAACCTGAGACTTGGGGTGGGGTGGGAGGGGGGCAAGCTCAGCCCCATCCCCTTTTTACCCAGGGAATAGAGACAGCTGCTGGGTCCCTAGAGAGCTCCATGGCTCCTTGCCTCTGGGCTCCTCTTTCCCTTGGCTTCCTATTTGCCGTCTTGGCTAAGCGGTTCCAGTGGGAAACTGGCAATGCACACTCCATGGACATCCTGCTAGTGACCTGGAGAAGGAGGGTCTGGGATTTGCACCATCTGACCTGGTGTGACTGCTTTGGAGCCAGGACACTCCTTTCCTGAGCTGGCCTTTCTCTGTGGATTTCCTAAGTTGGGCATTGGCAGTGATGCCCGATACACTTATGGGGTCTTGTGTGTTTTTGTTTCATGGGACTAATTAGTTGTGGTTCATAGCCATTATTTTTTGTGTTAATTGCTTGCAGGGAGGTTGTGGAGTCTATTTCTCAGCTGGAATCGTCGTTATCCTCATTAACATTTAGGTCACTATGCTGAGCACCTGAGGGTGACAAATACATTGAAGAGAGGTTATAGACTAGTTCAGGCAGACAGGATCTGAAGGTAAAAGAGCAGGAAAGACCGCGGAAGGCAACTCCGCAAGTGCTGCGTGCCAGAAAGATTTTTATAGGGACAGAGGGCAGGGAGCCTTGCAGGTCTGGGGTTGCCCGGGAAGGTTTCCACACATGGGGAGTTTTTGGATTAGGTCTGGAAGGAGCTGGGAGCCTTGCTGAGAATGTTCTCTGTTCTCTTGACTTGAGGGGGCTTCACCCAGGTGCATACATGAATAAGATTCTTTGAGTTGTGCTTGAGATTTTCTTACACTTACTCTACCTCTATTAGGAAGGGAAACGCAGTCCCTTCAGCCCAACGCCCATTTCTTCTTAAAGAACTGGGAAGTCTGTCTGTAAACAGGTGAGAGTGGTGGCGAGGGCCACTGGATCCAAGCAAAGAGGCCATTTGATCTTGCCCCGAGAAAGGTGGCTGGGAGAGAACCTGGGCCTCCTTTGTTTGACCTTGGAAACTACCTGGTTTCCTCAATGGGAGACTTGCAATAAAAGAAAAAAATTCCAGCAGTCTGTGATCAAGTCTGACTTGACGAATGATTAACTGGCTGCCCGGAGCCCAGACGGGTGACAAGGTGCTGTGGTCTGTCTCATGATGGGTAGCAAAGACTGAGCAGCGCATTAATAATCAGCATCGCGGCTGGGAGTCAGCCGTTTGGAATGTGTGGTTTCTCTTTAATGCTGCTTAGAATGTGCTTAAAAATTAATCTTGGTGTACTTATTTATTTATTTGTGTGTTTATTTCTCTCTTCTTCTCAAATCCACAGCAGACTGTCCAGATGCTGTGCCTTCCTCCGCTGAAACAGGGGGAACGAATTATCTGGCCCCTGGGGGGCTTTCAGGTGAGATGCTTTTCTCTTATTTTTCCCGGGGATTCCAAGGCCTCCTCAAATGACCAGAGATTTTGGAGGACCGGAGGTGGCCTTCTGCCACCCCAGCTAGTCTGGAGTTAATCCACGCTTTTATGTGCATTAAACTGGACGTTCTGCGCTGACTCCTGTCGCCCTTCAGCTCGAGGTTCTGGGCCCGCCCCATAGATGTGGAAACGGGGGCCACCTGGGTGTGGGCTGTGTTTCTCAGCTGTTGTTAAGCAGCTCCCGGCTGGAGGGGCTTTGCTTGGTGAATCTGGTGTTCTTAGTTCTTGGGTTTAAGCTCTTCTCTTTCTCTCAGTGCATCAGTTGCCTTGAAGGGAAGGGATCCACCTTTTGGAAACTTGTAGAAGACAGATCCTGGGTGTAGGATGGGAGTTTAGAGAAGACGACCTCGGTGCTTCTCTGCCCATCCTGCCTCCCGGTCGAGCTTCCGGCCGGAGTCTACAGTGTGTGTTGGGGATGGATAGGTGGGTCACTGCAGACAGCAGGCGCTGACACTGAGCCAGCGGGGAAGGTGTCCCTCAGGGCCCACAGGTGTGAGCAAGGGGCCTGAAATTTGCCCTGGCTAGAGGGTAATGGAATTGGGTGAGGGGCACTGGGTAGCCCGAGCATCCTTTCCCTGAGAGACGGGAGAAGAGAGTGATAAACTTGGAGATGCTCATTACCAATGTAAGTGGGAGACATTTCCATTTTGTTCTAAAGACGTCCTGTTTCCACCTGCTTTTCCCACCCCAGTATGCATGCCATCACAGCATTTTCTAACAACTAGCTAAAACAAGAGAGGAAGTAACCTGGGGGAGAAAAGAGAAGATCCAATAGAGCTCTGGGCATTTGCCTTTGGGACATGCGTGTGGGTAGGATCGTGGCAGCGCAGATGGAAGCTGTAAAGCGCTTCGGAGAGGGGACTTCTAACTGGTCAATTGTCACTCCGTCTTGGTTCCTCGCAGCCAGTTCCCGCTGCAGGAATTGATCTTGCCGAGAAGGTCTTCAGGGAGACCCTTGTTTGTTTTGATTTCAGCACAGTGTATACTCTGGCTGTTATCTGAGACAGAGGGTATTGTTTACTCAAAGCTCCTAATGAGAGCTGAGCAGGAAAAAAGAGGAACCCAGAGAGGGCAGGGGGGTAGGGGGCGTAGGATGAGCGTGGACCATGACGGTGGAGGAGGAAAGAACATACAGAAATGTGTGAGTTGTGTCTCTTCTGCTTTCTAAGGCTGAGAGAGTTCCGGAAAGAAAGAAGGCCAAGGAGGAGGAAAGGGTCTGGGTGAAATCGTGCACTCAGGATGCTGTTCGACGGTTTTATTTTTTAAATTCTGAATGTGCAGGAGGAGTCCCAGCCCCTCCGAACCACATGAAATAAGCAAGGGAAGTGGTAGCTTTTGAAAGGGGGCTTTTCGGAAGGTTTGTCTTCTTGATAACATCTTGTCTGTCTCCTCTGCTGGAGGAAGTGACGACACCAGCCTGGGCCATCAGCCTCCTTTCCCTGCCCCAGAGCCAAACAGTGTGACATTGTAGCCCTTTCTGAGATGGGTGGGCTTCCAAGAATTTTTCTAGTCCTGGAAAGAAACTGAGGGTAAAGCAATAATGAACCCCCCAGCCTCCAGCCCCCATAGTAACTGCAGCCATTTCAATGAATGAGGAGCTGCTAGGAAGGAGTGCTTGTCTCTGAAGGGCTAGCATGGTTCAAGGGAACTGCAAAAAGAAAAAAAAAGTGATGTGAGGGGGGCTCCACATGAAAGAGCATTTGTTTTGAATTTTAGCTCTTGATTTACTAATTCCCAAGGCTTCAAAGTTTGAGCTCTTTCTTCTTTCCGTTCAGAGTTGGAGCGGTTTATTAATAATGTGCTGTGGGGGGAAATTGAAGAAACTGTTTCTTGGGTTGTTGCCAGTGGTTTGGGGGTATCTGGAGGGGAGGCGATGGGCACTGAGAAAACCCAGGGCTCCCATCTCTGCAGCGAGAATGCTGCGCCCCCCCAACCCTGCCCCCCAGCAAAAGATGACTGGTGCCCCAGGCCAAGGTGGAGGGTCTGCAAATGGAGAATGCTCAGGCCTCCTCCTTTCAAAGAAGCTGACCTTTCCATGGGGGGGCAGGGGTGGGGTGGCCAGGATGCGGCCAGTTGAGGGGGGTGCATTGGCTGAATGAGGCCGGGCTGGCTGGGGAAGAAAGAAGGCTGGAGGGGGGTGTGCCTGCCGTGCCGAGGGCCAGGCCAAGTGAGCATCAAGGTGGGAGCAGGGAAAGCGCCCACACACCCCTGCCCCCACCTCCCCCTGGAAATCACCTCTCTGAGTGTCTCTTTCACAGGCCCCCGGCTGCTGTTTTCCTTCCTGTCCTGCCCTGGCTGAGAGCGGGCTTAATGAATGGGGCTCAGTTTAGGGTGGGAGGAAGGTCGGCAGCGGGAGCCAGGGCTTGATTCTCTTGGCAGGGGAAGAAGGGAAAGAAAAAACAGTGGTGTGAAAACGTGGTGCCTCGGAGGTGGGGGTAGGGGTGTGCTTGAAGGCACGCCCCTCCTGAGATGCCGGGGTGACTCCAAGGCTGGCCCTTCCCTTTCCTGCAAGGAAGGGGAGTGGGCGGGCAGGCGCGCTGGGAGCTGGCCTGCTGGCTGCAGGTTGGAATTCCAGCCGTGCAGCGCGGGGCTGGCCGGTGAGACACAGGCCTGAGCCTCTGGGACTCAGCGAAACAGACCCCACCCCTGCAAGTTTCCTCAGTCTGGGAAAACGGCACACATTTTTAGAAGGCTGTGACTCGGTTCCAGGAGATTGTACTTTCATTTCTGACAGCTGGCTCTTCGAGACAGATGGATTGCTCGGTGCCTGTGTGTGTGTGTGTGTGTGTGTGTGTGTGTGCGCGCGTGCACGCGTGTGTGCGGGCTGCAGACGTACAGATAGACAATCCCGTGCACACACACATGAGTGGGCAGATGCCCGTGGGCAGGCTCTGAGTAGGCCTGGGTCCCTCTCACACCGGGGGTCCGTGAACGACAGACAGCTCCTCCTTGAGGATGTGTGCTTGGGGCCCAGGGAGTGTTTATGGACTGGTTCCGAATCGTGATCGTAGGTGTGGTACTTCTTGAAAGACATGTAGAACAAATCCTGTTGTTGGCATGCATCCTGGACCAGGCGTCCCCACCTTGGAGAGGTCTGACATCGATGGGAAGCTTCTGGGTTCAGCTTGGTGGTGAAATGGAAAGGATTTACTTGCAGAGCTTTCTCTGTATCACTGGTAATTGAAAGCATGCGTTTGAAATTGTCATCTTTTCAGCCTCCATCTGCAGTTTGGAGAGGTGGGGGAGCTTTCATTCAGCTTGTCTGCTGTCCTGATTTGGGGCGGGGAGGTGGGGGTGTTGAAGGAGTACCGTACGCCTCACTTGTGAACTCTAGGTTGTTCAGCTGCAGACCTATCATATATTGATGTCTGAAGCTGGTTGGGCCTCCCTGGTGAAGGGCAGGGATTAGAGGCCAGTGTCATTCATCTGTCATTTAAACTTCAAAATGGGGCTTCCCAGGTGGCACTTGTGGTAAAAGAACCCTCCTGCCAATGCAAGAGGTGTTAAGAGATGCTGGTTTGATCCTTGGAGGAGGAAGTGGCAACCCACTCCAGTATTCTTGCTTGGAGAATCCCATGGACAGAGGAGCCTGGCAGACTGCAGCCCGTGGGGTCACAGAGAGTCGGACACGACTGAAGTAACTTAGCAAGCAAGCAAAATTTCAAAAACGGTGCCACTTTTGAAGAGGGCTTCCCTGATAGCTCAGTTGGTAAAGAATCTGCCTGCAATGGAGAAAACTCCTGGTTTGATTCCTGGGTCAGGAAAATCCGCTAGAGAAGGGGTAGGCTACCCACTCCAGTATTCTTGGGCTTCCCTTGTGGCTCAACTGGTAAAGAATCTGCCTGCAGTGTGGGAGACCTGGGTTCAATCCCTGGGTTGGGAAGATTCCCCTGGAGAAGGAAAAGGCTACCCACTCCAGTATTCTGGCCTGGAAAAATCCATGGACTGTATAGTCCATGGGGTTGCAAAGAGTCGGACACGACTGAGCAACTTTGACTTGGAGGAGGGAGGTGGGAGGCAGTGGAGACCTAGTACAGATTTGTCTGGGGGAGGGGGCTGAGCGAACCCTCTCTTGCCTGTGCAAAACCATGCTCATTGGAGATACGGTTCTATCAGCCCAGGGGAGGCCTGCTCCTTTGCCAAAGTCTTCAGATCCTGTATCGCTTTTAGTTCTGGGTGATGGGAGTGCCCTTAGGCCAGCATCCATTCCAGGAACGATTCTTTCCTCTTCTTTGATGCCTGCTGGCGTCTCTGAGAGCCTCAGAGGAGAGTCTTCAAGAACACCTGGATAATATGAAACCGTGGTCCTGGCTCCGTCCACCGTCAACTTGGGCCCAAACCAAGTAGCTTAGGCAAGAGCGTTCCATCCTGTTTTTAAGGAACGTTATTCATCTGCGTTTGTTGTCTGGTTGGGAGCAGTGATGGCAAACTGGGAAATTGGCCTGGGTGCCTATGTGTGTGTGTGTTTTAATGTCTCCTTCCTGTGCCTGGAAACAGGCAACTTGTGGTTTCTCTGGTATCTCTAATGCCGTGGGGTGGGGGTGGGTTGAGTTCATCTACCTGGCCAAGAGCATGGGCTTTGGGGTTGTCAGACGGAGCAGCCCATGTGACGGTGAGCAAGCCCCTATCTACCTACTCCCTTTCCTTCACGCCACTGTGAGGAGTGAGTCTGGATCTCTGGGGACCCACACATCCCCTAGTGCCAACCTGATGACTCAGGCCCAGGCCAGCTCACCTGGTGCACACCCAGTGAAGACCAGTCATAGACAGCAGCTGAGACTCTTGGCCTCTTCCGCAAGGCTTGAGGTCGTGCACTCAGCCCTGGAGAAGGGCTCACTGTTAAACTCCCTTTGTCCTGGAGAGAATGAGGCAGTCAGGCAGGAGTTAAATGCAGGGTGACAGCATTTAAAGTCTCTGGAGCAAATTGGGGCTGCCCTGCCGGCCAGACTAGATGGGCTGCTGCCTCAGGCATCCTGTCACCGAGACAGAACCTGGCCAGCCCGTGGGGGGAGGGGGGTGGGTCAGGTGAGGGTCAGGTTCCAGTGTATCTCTTGGCCACAGTCTGGGACACCAACTCCCCCTCCCCAGGTAGGCTTTGCCTTAGCAGAGCCCAGCTGTCAGCCTCTGGACCTAAAGAAATGTCAAAGGATTCATGATCCAGTTGGGCTCCCTGGGCTTTTCCTTGCTGCTGTTACTGTCCCGCGACGCTGCTCCTGCATACAGTGCTCGCATCGACGCTCCCGTCACAGCTGGTGTCTTAACCCAGCGGGAGAAAAAAAAAGGCACAAGCAGGGGTCTCCAGACCTGCCTGCACGTTAGGACTCTTGGGATCTTTCACCTCACAGTCTGCTGGCACGATCCCAGCATCAAGTGTTTTTTGAGGCTTCCCGGATGATTTCAAGGTGCAGACAAGTTGGGGAGCCTCTGCTGTAGGGGGTAAAAGGATCTCTGTTCCCATGGGCAGTATCTCTGGTGGCTTCTCTTGGTGGCTGTGCACAGATTCTGTCTGTGCTCCTATGGTGAAGAATTCAAGTGTCTTGCTTGTTGAGCCTCTTCTCAGCTAAGACATTTGGTCGGTTGTAGGGGGTTTCCCTGGTGGCTCAGCGGTACAGGATCTGCCTGCCAATGCAGGAGACGTAGGCTCAATCGCTGGGTTGGGAAGAACCCCTGGAGAAGAAAATGGCAACCACTCTAGTATTCTTGCCTGGAAAATCCCATGGACAGAGGAGCCTGGCAGGCTCCAGTCCATGGGGTCACAAAGAGTCGGTCCTGATTTAGCAACTAAACAACCGCAAGAATTTGACAAGATGTGTTAATTCTGCCCCTTTGTCCTGCTGGCTTTGCTGTAGTAAAGGACATTGTAAAAGTGACCTGAGACAGGGTTTCCTTTCAGGATGGTGAAGGTGTTCTGGAACTTGCTAATGATGTTGCTCAGCTCTGCGGGTGCTGTCAGTGTTGTTAATGGTAAACGTTACGTGATGTGTATCTTGCCACAATCTTAAAAAATAGTGACCTGTGGTAGCTTTTAAATACATGCAGGTATTTAGATAGTGCCTCAGAAACACTGGCTCTGGAGGATAAAACACTGGGAGCTATTGTAGGTAGACAATAGATGCTTATTTCCAAAGCATCTCTGAGGTCTCGTGTGGTGGGGGAGTGGGGTGCAGGGAGTGGGGGAGATTGATCAAGGGCCTGTCTCTTGGATTTTCAGCCTTTCCTTTTCCATGCTCGTGGCAGAAAGGAGAGACAGGAAAGTTCCCTGTGGCTCATGTTCCATGGCTGACCTTTCAGCAGGGGAGTAAGTCCCCTTCTTCCCTCTCTGCCCCGGACGCTGTTTTCCTCTGGGCAGCCCAGGGTTTGGTAAGCAGCCCTGCAGGGGCTATCTCCCAAAGCCTGGGGTCCTCCTGGCTCCCGCTGGGCAATCTGGACCCCTCCTCTGGTCCTGCTGCCGGAGCCTCTGGTCCATGTGCTGTCTTCGCTGAGGCTGTAGGGCTGCAGAGGAGGCTAGTGACTCGCGGGAGCCCTGCCTTTGCAGGAGTCCTGCGAAAGGATACTGTACAGTGTGACCACTGGGAGGTCACCACTGGCCCAACCGTCTCTCTCGCTCAGCACTGAATGGCTAGCCCAGTCTGGCTGTGTGCCTACTGTCACAGACAGGCTTCCTCTCTGGGCTATTTTCAGCGGGAAGATATTATTAACTGCTGAGGCACAGTTCTCAATTTAGTGGCTAACACACCAAGAAAGCAACATCCCCTTGGTGGCGGCCGCTCTACCTAAACACATTGGCTCATGGCGGGGTGCTGCCCCCAGCCCCCTTCCGCTTCTCCCCGTGGGGATCTGCACCTCTAGCCCACTTTCTGGGGCAGCTGGGACTGTAGATTCAGCAGCTGCCATAGAGAGAAACAAGGCTTTTTCTTAAAGCCAACTCAGAGGTGTAGACCGTGATCGTGGTTTATATTCTAAGATGAGGAGTTCTTTGTGACTGGGATGGGGCACTGCACGGAAATAGGAACTTTCTATGGAGTTTAGGGCAGTTGTTTAAACCAGAGTGATAACTTTCACCTTGGAAGTGAACAGGAAATATTGGGACAAGACAGGAAATTGCATCATTCCTTTTATGAGAAGAACTTCAGAAAAAAGTGGTTCATGAAAGGTAGTGGCTGCAAGGAGGCTAGCCGGGTTCTGTTTTGTTTTGTTTCTTTCCTAGCCCCTTCTTTTCTTTCCCTCTCCGGAGAGCTTTTAGGTCATTTTCATTTAAAAAAGAGGCTGTTTGAGAACTTTATGTTATTTTTATTATTTAAAAAAAATTTTTTTTTTTTTACCAGAAGGGTCACCTTCAGTTGAAATGTTAACGGCAGCCTTATTTCCCGGTTTACTAAAGAATCTTTCATGACTTTTTCGGCTTCCTTCCCCAAGTGGTGAGGCTGAGCAGCTCTTGGCTGGAAGCGAATTTTGGTTTGGCTACACAGTCTTCTTCGATGCTGAGCCCCACCCTGTGTCATTAGCTCAGTTTTAACTTGCAAAAAAAAAAAAAACCCCCCCCCCACACACAAACATATTTTGGGGGGCAGGGGGTAGGTAGAAATCTACTGATGCCCACAGCCTTTTCACCCGAGCGTGGGCTTTCCCTTGACCATGGTGCCTGACACCTGGAAGTCTGAGGCTGTCTTTATTTACAAGCTCTGAGCCTCCTTTTGCTCAGGGAGTCCCTGCCTTAGCTTCCTGAGTGTCTGGTGCTGGGGTTCTGGTGAAAAGAGGTGGCAGACAACAGTTCCCCTGGTGCAGCTGTGCCCGGGAGCTATGCTTTGCCCGGGGGCATGGGGGTATTGTGGCCCTCAGTCACCCAGTAGCTTCCCCTGGAAAGAGGGCTTGTTGCAGCCCCGTAGTGGAGAAGGTAGGGTTGTGCTGGGTGTGAAAACAGTTGTCATTTTACTCATCTCTGAGTTTCTAAGTCCCCTCTTTGACAGAGTCATTGTTCTCTGACGGGGGCGGGACATGGGACAGGACCCTGACCTGGGCTGCCAAGGAGCCATCTTTAGGATGGAGACCAGGAAGAAAGAGGTTTGTGTGTGGCCGGCTTGCTCCTTCCCCCCCCCAGCTTTTTTTTTTTTTTTTTCCCTTATTGGGCTTTGTTTTGTTTTCATAACACAACAAGGGCCCTAGGGGTGTGTAAAAGCATTGTGGAGCACTCGGTGAGGGTAGCGTGTCCAGACCGAGCAGGACGCCAAGGCAGAAGGCTGTGGGAGGTGGTGAGCCCACAGAGGTTGCCTGGCCGGCGCCTGGCTTGGAAACACCTCGCGGGATCAGCCGCAGCTGGCTGGCAAGGAGCTGAGGACAGGGGCTCTCTTCCTGCCTGCGCAGGGAGCCTGGGGCCAGGCCTCAGCCTTTCTGGCTGACCCCTGCCTGGAAGGCACCCTCCCAAATAGGTGGGTTCACACGGGCCGCCTCCTGCCAGTTGTAAGCTGGGGTGGTGGTGGGGGTAGTCGGTGGGGGACCAACTGCTTTGGGAGAAGTCAGCATGTCCCTGTGGTACAATCACTTAGTGGTGATTTATTGAGCACCTACTGTGTGTCAGGCTCTGCCGGCACAAAAGATGTAGTTCTTGGACTCTGCAGAGGGTTACGGTCTGTCTGAAGGTGTTAGGCGGTCAGTGAGGTGGAGGGTCCTTGGAACAGAATTGGCAGCTTCCGAGCTGTGGGGTGAGGTGTTGTTGTAAGACACAGCTGAGGTGTAGGAGTGGGCCTGGGGCTGTGCTTTGGTTGTGTAGTCTGTTGAGAGCTGAGATAAAGCAAAAGCTTGTTGATAAACAGAGGTCTCTCTTCCCTGTTCCTGTGTCTGTCCCTGCTCCCAACTCATCTTGCTGATGATGAGATATTAGCAGGGGGTAGGGTTGTAGTTCAGACCCTGGCCCTACCTGGGAGCACAGCTGAGCACGCGATGGGGGCAGGGGACATCTGGAATGGTAGCATTTATGTCTTTACAGCCACAGGGGAGGTGGGGCATTTCCAAAGCCCAGGAGTTTGACTTTTCTAACTCTGGTGGGCCTGATTCTCATGAAGGCCATCTCGGGAAGCAACACTTGGTTTTTAATTTAAAATCTTACGGTCAAGTCCATTTTTGAGTTCCCAGATGATTTGAGAGGCTTTGGCCCACCTGTGGGTGGGTTTCCACGAGGTAATTTAACACCTAGTAACCAAGGGGTTTCATGCATCCTGCCCTGGCTGTTCCCTGAGGCCGACTGATGGCTTCTTGGGAGTTCACTGGTTCATTCATTTGTTCTTGCTCCTGTGTCAAGACCAAAGAGCTTTTTTGGCCTAGGGTTTGTTCCCGGACAGTAAGGGAAGGGTGGATTTCAACTCCAGTTTCCCTCTTACAAAGGAGGAGTTTCTATCTTTTAGACTCAGGTCACCAAGCCTGGACTGGTGGCTCTCGTGTTTACTCATTTCTGTGTTGCCTTTTTTTTTTTTTTTTTTTTACTTTTTGACGTGGGGTTAACAGAAACAAAAAAGGACTAAGCCCAGAAAGGACTGTGCTGTCGGTAAACTCACCTTTCTGCCTTTGCCACCTGGAGTTTAAATCTCCGTCGCCCTTTCCTACCTTGTGGTTGGTCTGAGGACGTTGGCGGGTCTTCTCCAGTAGGCTCAGCAAGTGAGCTTCTGGGGCTCGAGAGGGCCAGGAAGAGCTGCTCTGCTCAGAAAGTGCCTGGGGACCTTGCCAGCCCCAGGGCAGCCTCGCAGCCAGCGCGGCCCCTCCTCCTCATTAATCAGTAACCCGGAGGGAAGAGCAGGAGATGCCTTCCTCCTGTGAGCTGGGGGCACAGGACAGTTCTTAGAAGTAGATGGGCCCCACCTCCAGCTCAGTGGGCTCAGAGTCAGAGCCCCGCTGCGGGTGTTTCCTGGGGAAGAGACCTGGCACTGCGGGGCTTGCAGAGATTCAGAAGCCTCCCTCATCCCCCAGCCCAGTGTTTGTCAGATGCCCAGGAGGAGTTTGGAGAGATTACAGTGGGAGGGAAAGTGCCTACCCTCCAGGGTTCCGCCCTCCCGGCTGAGGTTGGAGGCACAGCCACCAGCTAGCTGCATGGCCTTTGCGGAGCCATTTCTGCCCTGACCTTAGTTTTTTCCTTTACAAAATAAGCCAGTGGACCTGGTCCCCACACCCCTTGCAGCAGCGAATGGCATCCTGTGATCTGTGATTTTTGGCTCTTGGATTGGAAGGTGTGTGAGAATGAGACCCCTGTTGCTGAGGTGCTGGGTAGCTAATGGCCTTTTCCTTTGGTGTAGAAAAAGATGCCGTTCTTCAGGTTTTTTTGGTTTGCATACTCTTTCAAGAATGAATGAAAGCAGAAGGATCATTTTCCCCCAGAAAAATGCCTATGCATACCAATATTTGCAGGTATTTCCTGGGGTCCTACCCCCCACCATGGAATCCCCTGTACTCAAGAAGGCAGGGTGAACTGGAGAGGATTAGGAGAAGCCGGGTCTTTTCCCCCAGAAGTGGAGTTGCTGGGCATGTGGTCACTCTGTTGGGTTTTTGGAGGCAGGGCCATCCTGACTTGTGTGTCTGCATAGATGGATTGCAGATCACTTGGGGCAACCAGGTGGGCTTGAGGCTGAGTTCTGGGGTGTGGGGGGGGAGGGAGTGGAGTGAGGGGTGCAGTGGAGGAGGAGGGGTGGCCTGGCTCTGCAGTCATCCAAGCCAGATTGGGACTCACATTTATGCAAGGCCCAGAGTCCCCTGAAATGTGGGGCACACAGCACAGAGCCGCGGGGGGCCTTGAGAAGGGTGGTCCAGGGTGGGGGGACCGGAGACTAAGGGTGGGAGGGCCTTCGAGGAGTGGGGGGGTGGAGGCTTAGGCCTAGGAGGTGTCCTGGGTGCTTGGGAGTGAAAGGGCTGAGATCGCTGAGCAGTGAGTGTGCCAAAGCCAGGGAGATTAGATTACGGGGCAGACAGAAGTAATGATTAACTTGTCCTGTCTGCCCACTCTCTCCTCTCTGTCGAACTGTTTTTCCCTGCAAGTACAGTGCGGCCCTGGCCTGGCCCTGCTGTCGGGTTGTAAAGAAAGAAGGAATGAGGGCTGGGAGTGAGGCAGGGGGGGTGTTGGGAGCCAGGGAGCTGGCCGGAGAGGAAGGCTTTTCCATCAGATCCAGCACTGGAATTTATTGGCCGGAATGCAGTAAACGTTCAAAATGCCATCCCGTCCAACAGTTTTCATAATTGTTATGGAACAAGGGGAGCTGGGGGAGGGGAGGGATGAAAAGGACTTTTGTTTCTCGCTGGATTTTTCCACATCTTCGGACGGTTTCTCTACCG
>SJXQ01007381.1:513620-551557 GCA_006408695.1 Aepyceros melampus | reverse complement strand
GCTGGAGGAGGGTGGGGGAAGGGGTGGGGGCAGGGCCAGCATCTGGGGCTGGAGTACCTTGCAGGGAGTCTGGAGGGTCGCTGCAGGCTCCCCAGGCTTTATTAAATCGAGGACCTCGGCAAAAGCAGCTCCGGCAGAGCCTCCAGACATGCAGAATCAGACCAAAGAGCTGCTCTGCACCTCTGGGGGTTGTGTCCTTCGCAAAATTGGCTTATTCTGCATCTGTGTTTGTTAAGATTCTTGAACGTGTTAGCCAGTGAAACTTACAAGTGGTTTGTAACAAGAAGAAAATGCAGGGCTTTCTGGTGGTTTAAGAGGAGTTTCTTTTTTTGTTGGATTCACATTTGCGAGTGGCTGCAGACCCCCAGTTGAGAATCTTCCTGCAGAATTTGGAGGCGATTTCAGGACCCGCTGCAGGTGGGGATGGGGGTGGATGAGAGTTGTGGGATACTCCCCTCCTTATCGTGTCTTCATGGAAGTGGCCAGGATCCTCCCCCCAGGGGAGCAGGTCGGTGAGCAGGTGACAACTGTGCAGGTCTGGGGAGCCTGTGTGTGCAAGAGTGTGAACCCCCTTTCTGAAGGGAGCTGCTGAGTTATGTGGGAAGGGGGGTGATGGTGGGGACTTGGGCGTTGCACCATGGGGTGGAAGAGACTTGAGATTCAAACTTGTAGGATGAAGCTGGATGCACACAAACCAACAGCCAGGGAGGCCCATTTACTGTAAATATTATGAATGGAGTTGGCCGGGCTGGGAGTCCACACCCTTCCTCTGAGGCCTCTGGGAGCCCAGCAGAGCTGGCCTCCTAGAAGGCAGGCAGCCGGGTGCACGCTATAATTTGCGTGGCTGAAGGCTGGGGCACAGGAAGCCGAGTCAGCCGGCTGGCGAGACAGATGGGAGCTTTTGATATGTGTGGCTTCCCGCCCCTGCCTGGCGCTACCCTCAATTATATCCTCTGATGGCAAAACACTGCTCTTAGGAGGGACCCCTGGGCTGGGGGCGCCTCTGACTCGGGCCATCTGAGGGGCCCTGGGGGGATGGGGGCCCATCGTGGGGGAGCAAGGAAGTACATTTTACCTCTAGTAACTGATTACTCATCACAATTTTTAAGGCACAGTCACGAATCTTCGAGACTAGCAGGATCTGCCAAGTGTGTAAGCTCGGGGAGTTTGCAGGAGAAAGGAGGGTGACGATGAGTGAGAAACTTCAGGGCACCAAGCCTGGTGGGCATTGGAAATAAAGTAGTGATACAGGCCACCCTCCCCTGAGGACTCACTTCTTCGTGGGGACCATGAGTGATGGGAGACAGGAAGAACGCAAGTTTCTAACTCTTTGCAGTTAGGTAAAAAAAAAAAAATTGGGTTAGAGATGGACCCGGCCAAATCTGACTCCCATCTCCTTTTCCTTCGGGTTTTGTTTTGTTTTTGTTTTATTGTTGCAAATGAAACGCAAAAATGTGCCCTGCTCCTCAAGGTGATTTTCTTAACTCTCCGGAAGGTAGTAAAAATAAATGGAACCAGTGTTGTTTAATACTGAATCTCCCCGAGTGGAGCCGGAGCCCAGCAGAGCCCAAAGGGGGCCCCTCACCCACCTTCCTGTTAGCTGTGGGCAGGTCAGACTGCGACTCTTGATGGGGCAACGCCACTTGACCAAGGTCACAGAGCAGCAGCTTATAGGTAAAGAAGTCTTTTCACTCCTGGCTTCTTGGTGCGAGGAAGCCGGATTCCACACTTGGGGACAGAGTAGGCACAGCGTTTCCAAAGTGGGCTCTCAAGGACACTTTGTTTTTCCCTCTGGCGTTTGGAGAGGACTGGTGTGGCTTTAGAGGCTGAGGTGGCTGCCCACCCACAGCTCACACAAGGCCGTATTCTGGCCTTAAACCCAGCTCTGCCCTTGTGATGGGTGCCTCCACCTGCCTCGTTCCCCCTCCATTAACATCAGGATGCTAACACCATGCAGCTTCACGGGGTCCCTTCTCTGTGAGCCCCTTTCCACTGGGTGTAAAGTGTCACCCCAGAACCCTTCTCCCATTTGGGGTGAGGTGGGGGTGGGGTGGAGTGTGGTCTGCATTTTCTGAGTACTTTGAGAACCTCCAGTGTGGCTGCTGGCCAGGCCCTGACCTCTCACGGACTTCTAGCAAATTGTCGTAACACCAGTGAGGCCACTACTGGGAGCTCCGTTTTAGGGAGCCTCGGGAGGCAGATTTGAAGGGAGATGTCTGACTTCATAGCTGGGAGATTGGGCCCAGGGATCTGAAGAAGTGCCCTGGCCTTTGAAGGAGAGCCGTTGGGACCCCCTGCCCATCCCCAAGTCCAGCCGCCTTGGTGGAGAACCTTGTTGTCAAGCTCTGAGAAGGAAAAAAAAAAATCCAACTTTCTCCTTCTGCCTTCTTCCAGCCAGAATCATTCTTGATCCCTTTGATGCAAGAGCCTGGGGTGGTGGTGATGCGTCTTGTCTCAGCATTTGCCGGGTACCTGAGAGTTAACCGAAGCATTTTGAATTAGTTTCAGCCCCCATGGGGAGCTTGTGCTAACCCCCAGAGCTGTCTTTGCTGCCCCCAGAGTCTAGGGGAGCAGCTCTGGCGTCATCTTTCGAGTTCGGGATGAGGTTGTAAACGTGGCCGATTAGAGCTGACCCCAGAACCCAGACTGAGCTCAGACGGCACAGCAAGCATTTATGTGTTTGTTTTAATTTTTGGCCATTTGCTTCCCGAAAACTGAAAACCAGTGAGAAACTTTTCATTAATTGTGTTGGGAGTGAGATTGGACGGGACGGGTTGGCACTATTATCTCAGTCCCTGTCCCTGGAGTGGGCTGGCTGCTCTCAGAACAGCCAGTTTCCTGCCCAGGGTGGGACCCAGGCTGCCGGGAGCTGTTAACCTTTGGGATGACTGCTTAGGGGGAGGACAGGATGAGGCAACCCTCGGTGGCGCCGGGAGTCCCGAGGAGGGAGGACCCTGGACCTGAGAGGCGAGGCGTGGCCATGTTTGCGTCCCAGGGTTGCCGGGTGTACTGCTGGGCCTGCTTGGGTGCCCTCCCGTTGCCCTCCTCGCCTGGGTTCCATCCCCAGCCGCCTGCCCAGCTGGACCACTGCGGGGGCAGGGTGGGGAGGGTGGTGGCTTGCAGACCCATCCCACTGTTGGTAACGAGAATGTTGGATAAGAGAGGTTAGTTTCTTTATAATCCAAGTGCCTCTTGGAGAAGAGCATTCCAGCCCCCTGCGGCCCCTGGCAGTGGGCATGTAGGGCTCAGTGGGTGCCTGCTGCTGTGACTCTGTGCTAGCTCAGTTTCCCAAGAGCATCCTGTGAAAAGTCAGATGCCCCCTCCCCCACCCCATCAGCACCCCTTCTGTGTGTGGACCCAGCTAGCGTGTGGATGTTCGGAGAATCCCCTGGGTGCTTTGGAACAGCTCTGCCTCTCTGGCCTTATGGTCACCTTCCTAAGCTAGAAACTGGACATGGTACCATCGAGGCCCTGACCTTGGCCTTTTCTCTGTCCCTCCAGTTTTTTCTTTTCTTCATCATCCCTTCACCTCTTCAACTAAAGAAAAAAATTCCTCTCTTACCTACAGTGTGGCCTTGAGGTCTGGTCACCCTGTGCCATTGCCATTCCAGGCGTGAGATTCATTCATGAGCCTCTGGCCTTCTAGAAGGGTCTGGTCTGTTCATTCATGACCAGGGTAATTAAATAACTCTTTGTGTGAGGCAGGGAGCTCCTTGTTAAGTGGTCTTCCCTAATGCAAGTGCAAACACGAGGCAAAGTCCTTCCCCCTCTCCACACTGCCTCCCCCCTTTTCCTCTTAAAGGGTAGATTTTTATGCTTTAAGGGAAATTGGGAAGTGGTGGGGGGACAACCTTAAAGGAATTTTAGGCCGTTCAGCACTTTTCTGGGGTTGCTCCAAAAATTCCCTGCACTGTAATAAAAAGAAAAAATTGTGAGCAGGCATCTGATTAGTTCGCTTTTTACAACACAGCTTTTCTTTTGGATGCTTTAAAATGCACAAATACGGTTTTAAGACAAGCCCCTGTGCAGTTTTCTGAGGAGGGAGAAGTTGTTGAAAATACCGGAAAAGGTTATAAAAGCTGAGGGAAATTAACAAGGGACGGCGAGTTGTGCCTTTGGAGGTTCAGTATCAGCCCCCAGGATACGAAGACCCTTCCTCGGTCCTTCTAACGAGGTGGGGGGACTTGTTTTTCTGTACACGGCCCTCCTGGCTCCTCACCTCGAAACCTGGGAAGCCCCAGGAGCTGAGCGTCTGCACAGACCTTTGTGGGGAGATGCTTGTGGGCTGCGGGCCTGGTTCAGGGAACTGTGTTTCTCTGAAGATGCTGCTGAGGGCTTCCCAGAAATGTGCCCAGATGCCGGGAGTTCAGGGCTAAGGAGGGGAATCCAAAGTGGCAATTTGAGGCATTGCACTGCGCTCCTCGACATGTGCTGCATCCCCTCTGGCGAAGGGTTTGCGTGAGAGCCTGTTTTTGTGCTCAGGGTTAGAGTTCAGGAGCAGCAAGGAGAAGGGGTATCAGGGTACCAGGGAACTGCAGGGTGACATGAGAGGGTTGATGGGGGTCCTCCTACCCTCCACTTAGGGCACTTTCAGTGAGCTTGCAGGGGGCCTTGTTCACATCCAGGACACCCGCACGCTGCCATTTCTCTGGGCTGGGCCATTCACCTCCACAGAAAGAGGCTCTTTGCAGGGGATGTCTGGAAGCAAATTGCTGGGTGGACTGGCAGGCTGCACAGATGAAAGAGAAACCCACCAGAATGCACCCCCCCACCTACTGTCTGGACATCAGGCCCCAACCCCCACCCAGCTTCCCCCACCCTCCTGAGGCCCAGCAGGCAGAGAGGCCCACACCCAGCTTCCCCTGGCCCCGGGGGGCCTGGTACAGGGGCCACNGGGGCAGGAGGAGAAAGGGACGACCGAGGATGAGATGGCTGGATGGCATCACAGACTCAATGGACGTGAGTCTGAGTGAACTCTGGGAGTTGGTGATGGACAGGGAGGCCTGGCGTGCTGCGATTCATGGGGTCGCAAAGAGTCGGACACGACTGCGCGACTGAACTGAACTGATAAATAATATTAGAAATTTCCTCATATAGAATGAGCTATAGAGATCTGGTCAACCCTCTTTTTTAGATAAGAGAACAGAGGACCAGAGTAAATGAATGATTATCAGATGAACTAGAACCCAGGTGAGAGAATTCATTACTTCAGCCTGTCATCCTCTTATACTGTGATGCCTTTCACAATCACTTAAAAATATATACACACATTGATATACATTTATTTATTTATATGGACTATAATGGTAATTTACAGAGTTTAAGAAAGTTCCAGATCCCTTAATGGACTGGAAGATGAGAAATGCTTTAGACAGAACCTCTTTATGGTTAGTACTTGTGAGATGGGGACAGAAATCCATTGGGAAGAAACCAAATGAACTGCTGAAAGTGAGAAAGAAATGAAAAGAAAAACTAGCTATCAGATCTGGCAGTGGCACCATTGCTCAAGAACAAGGAGTCACCTGAGCTGATGGGTGTATATGAGCTGAGTATAGAATAAACTAAGGGAAAAGGAGTTTTACAAGTGTCCACAGCTGCCCTCCTCATATACATGATCCCTTCATGACATATTTCCTGAACTATAATGTCAGCAGGGAAGTGGTCTCTTCATTAAGAAGAACAAACAAGATATTTTCAGCAGCTCCTTGAGCACAAAGCATTTGCCTTTGTTAGCTATCAGATCTGGCAGTGGCACCATTGCTCAAGAACAAGGAGTCACCTGAGCTGATGGGTGTATATGAGCTGAGTATAGAATAAACTAAGGGAAAAGGAGTTTTACAAGTGTCCACAGCTGCCCTCCTCATATACATGATCCCTTCATGACATATTTCCTGAACTATAATGTCAGCAGGGAAGTGGTCTCTTCATTAAGAAGAACAAACAAGATATTTTCAGCAGCTCCTTGAGCACAAAGCATTTGCCTTTGAGGGGTCTGCTCTCTGAAATATCTTGCAACATACCCAGGAGAGAAGCACTCAACACTTTCATGCTTCTTCCAACCCATAAAAAACATTGACACTGTAGTTTAAAAATGCACGCTATTGAAAAAAATGTTCTGGCATTAAAAACCATAAGGAACAATGCTACAAAATGCAGAATTTCTTTTTTTTTTTAATTAATTTTTATTTTTTTAGTTTGTTTTGCTCTAGTACATATACACAATGGAGTATTACTCAGCCATTAAGAAGAATACATTTGAATCAGTTCTAATGAGGTGGATGAAACTGGAACCTATTATGCAGAATGAAGTAAGCCAGAAAGAAAAATATCAATACAATATACTAACACATATATATGGAATTTAGAAAGATGGTAACAATAACCCTGCAAGAGAGACAGCAAAAGAGACACAGATGTATAGAACAGCCTTTTGGACTCTATGGGAGACGGCGAGAGTGGGATGATTTGGGAGAATGGCATTGAAACATGTATATTATCATATGTGAAATGAATTGCCAGTTCAGGTTTGATGCATGATACAGGATGCTTGGGGCTGGTGTACTGGGATGACCCAGAGGGAGGTGGGAGGGGGGTTCAGGATGGGGAACTCATGTACACCCGTGGCAGATTCATGTCAATGTATGGCAAAACCAATACAATATCATAAAGTAATTAGCCTCCAATTAAAATAAATAAATTTATATTTTTTAAAAAGTATATGTAGTGATTTTTTTTCAACTTCCTGCTTAGCATCTTTATTAAGATCAGATCATAAAGCTCATTGGAGGAATAGAAGATTTTTCAAGACATGCATCAGTGAAACTCCTCCTAAACGTGATTATATCTAAATCATCTATATCCTTTCATGTGCATAATGGCTATCAAGGTGAATCAATTTGCAAATACCTGGGCTGGATAATCAGCCCTGCCTCTTTCTATCCTTCATATTTACCACACTAACTCTTCTTTTGATGCTTTCATCCCTGTTAGATTCTCCCCAACTCTTCACATCCTTCTCTTTTAAAATGTGAATCATGTATTCCTTTTGGGACTCATTTTATAGCCCGATGATATCCATGGCATGATAGATTTGGAGATACCCTTAGAGCTCTCCAAAGCTCCCTTATTTGTTTCATAAATGAGAAAGTTAAATCCTAGAGAAGAGATGTGATCTACCTGCTGGTTTGGAGACCTAGGTCACCTAATTTCCAACTTGGTATACTTCCTATCACGCACACCAATTCAAGCGATCATATCCCTTTGACCATGTACATTTAGAAACATTTGAAAAATAGATATGGAATCAGAGACCAAAATATCAGCTTTCCTACTGCTAAGGTTTGATTGGAAAATGTGGCCTGGATCTGTGGCCACAAATGGGATTCTAATACCTGTCACTTTGCCCCTCCCCAAATCAAACTGGACTGACTAGCTACCGAGACAAAGAAGCCTAGACTCAGTGCATTTACCACGTGGTCACATAGTGGGGGAAGGCAGATCTGAGCTACACATAATCTTTTATCCTAGTTTCACCAAACACATGACTCATTCCTCTTGGACAAAAACAGTGAGTGAGAGGTAGGAAAAGAGAGCATAATCTCTATTTAATATTTATGAAGGGATCAGAATTCCTCTTCAATAGACCAGGGTGGGAAGGAAGACATGAAGAAGAAAATTGCTCCACAAATCTTCTATTCCCAAAGAGCTTGTTACTCAAATCTAGGACTGTGCTTTGCCAAGATATTATAAATAAACAACTTCTATTTATAACTGCCCAACATCTTATTTTGCTTCTTTAAGTAACAAAATCCTGATTTTCCTTTGGGAAATCTCAACTCCTATTAACTCAATCAGTAGAGTTGTAGCAGAGCTCACACCCCTTTTCTGCCCCCACATAACATAAATAAAATTTACCATCTTAACCACTGTTAAGTGTATAACTCAGTAGTGTTAATTATATTCACACTGTTGTGCAAATAATCTCTAGAACTTTTTCATCTTACAAAACTGAAGCTCTGTACTCATTAAAAAGCAGTTCTCTAGTTAGGGAGTTTGGGATTGACATGGACATACTACTATCTTTAAAGTGGATAACCAACAAGGACCTACTGTATAGCACAGGGAAAGGAACTCTGCTGAATACTATGGAACAATCTAAATGGGAAAGAATTTGAAAAAGAATAGAAGCATGCATGTATATATATAACTGAATCACTTTGCTGTATATCTAAAAGTATTACAACATTGTTAACCACTATATTCCAATACAAAATAAAAAGTCTAAAAAAATAAAGACAATTTGCTTCAAAAAATAATTCTCTCCCATTATAAGTTATGAGATGATATTGATTATACTTCCCTGTGCTATGTAGTAAATCTTTGTTGTCTATTTTATATATGGTAGTGTGTATCTGTTTATCTCAAATTCCAAATTCATTCCTCCCCTCTTTCCCCATTGGTACAACTGAAACTAACACAATATTGTAAATCAATTACACTTCAATTAATAAAACAATTCATCAAAACTACAATGAGGTACCACCTCACCCTGGTTAGAATGACCATCATTAAAAACTCTACAAATAGCCAATGATGGAAAGGATGTGGAGAAAAGGGAATCCTCCTACACTGTTGGTGGGAATGTATAGTCACTATGGAAAATAGTATGAAGGTTCCTTAGAAATCTAAAAATAGAATTACCATATGATCCAGCAACCCCACTCCTGGGTATATATACAGACAACACTCCAATTCAAAAAGATACATGCACTCCTAAGTCCACAGCACCACTATTCACAATAGCCAAGACATGGAAATAACCTAAATGTCCATCAACAGATGAATGGAAAAAGAAGTGGTACATATCTACAATGGAATACTATTCAGCCATAAAAAGAATAAAATAATGCCATCTGCAGCATCATGGATGAACCTAAAGATTATCATATTAAGTACAGTAATTCAGAAAAAGAAATAAAAATACCATATGATATCACTTACATGTGGAATCTATAATATGACACAAATGAACTTATCTATGAAACAGAAACAGACTCACAGACATAGGAAATAGACTTGTGGTTGCTGAGGAGGAGAGGGTTGGGGGAGTGATGGAATGGAAAGTTAAGGTCAACAGATATAAGTTATTATATATAGCATAGACAAACAACAAGGTCCTACTGTATAGCACAGAGAACTATAATATATTCAGTATTCTAAGATAAATCATACTGAAAAAGAATATTTTAAAATAATATATATATAAATAAATCACTTGCTGTACAGCAGAAATTAACACTACATTGTAAATCAACTATATTTCAATAAAAATTTTTTTTTAAATTCTCCACTTGGACCTCCCTTCAGCCCCTGACAACCATTATGCAAATTTCTCTATGACTTTGACTACTCTTTATACTTTGTATGAGTAAAATCATAACATATTTGTCTTATTGTGACTGGCTCATTTCACTTAGCATAGTGTCCTCAAGGCTCATCTTGTTGTAGCATTTGTCAGGGAAAAAAACTCCACAGTTATGTATATTATAGTCAAGCTGCTCAAACCAAAGTTCAAGTGAAAATCTTTGAAGTGCCTAGATGGAAAAGAAACATGTTTCCCTAGGAGAACAATACAAGGAAATAGTTGCCTTATCAACAGCAACTATGGAAAGCAGAGGACAATGAAACAACATCTTTAAAGCGCCAGAAAGAATAAAGGAAAGACAAAAATATGACCAACTTAGAATTCTATACCTAATAAAAATATATTTCAAAGGTCATTGAAAGATATTCTCAGACCAAAAAAGGCTGAAAGATTTTTTAACAGCCACATTAAAGTAGAAAAAATACTAAAGGAAGTTCTTGTAAACTGAAAGGAAATTTTTCCAGATACAAGCATGGAAGTCTAAGAAAGAATGAACAGGAATGGAAAGTGTAAATATTTTGGCAATTATAAAAGACTATTTAAAACAACAATGATAATGTTTTGTAGGGTTAAATGCAAAATATACTGTGTTAATTTAAAAGAATGGAGGGGTAGATAGAGCTAAACTGCTATAAGGTTCTTATATTCTTCTGAATGTGGTAGAAATACTAATTTAAGACAGACTGTAACAAGTTACAGATGGATTTTTAAAATTTTTTAGGGTGACTTCTAAAACAATGATACAGAAAGGCATAAGAAAAGGGCTAATAAAGGAGATAAAATATAGAACAATAAAAAAAACACTTCTTTAAAATAAAGAAGGTAGAAAAGGAAGAATAAAGAAATTAAAATAGATGAGATATAAAGAAAGCAATAGCAAGGTGGTAGACTTAAGATCAACTGAATCTACCTGCCAGTACAGGAGACATAAGAGATGCAGATTCAATCCCTGGATCAGGAAGATTCCCTGAAGGACGGCATGGTAACCCACTCTAGCATTCTTGCCTGGAGAATTCCATGGACAGAGGAGCCTTGCAGGCTACAGTCTGTATGGTTGCAAAGAGTCAGACATGACTAAAGCAACTTAGTACACATGCACGCTTATCAGCAATTACGCTAAATATAGACAAAACACTCCAATGCAAATAACTAAATTATCAGACTTGGATTTTAGAAAACAGAGCCCTCAACCATATCTATTTACAAAAACCACTTTTTTCTTTTAGGCCACACCATGTGGCATGTGGGATCTTACTTTCCCAATCGGGGATCAAACTCATGCTCCCTGCAGTGGAAGCACAGAGTCTTGGACCACCAGGAAGTCCCACGAAACACACTTCAAATGTAAAGATAGAAATAGATTGAAAGTAAAACTAAGGAAAAAGATGCACTATACAAACACTAATCAAAAGAAGTGTGACTATATTAGCATCAGGCCAACTATAGTTTAAGGAGGGAAGTATTATGCAAGATAAGAAAATTGTATAATTGTAAAAAGCTCAACTCAACAGTGCTTATATGTATAACTAAATATGAATATACCTAATAATATAGTACATATGTATTTAGACAGCTGCTGGAGAATGTACAGTTTGAATCAACTGGCTAGTAACCAAAGCAAGAGATAGTACTAAATCATGGTCCTTAAATCCAGACCAACTCCCACTTGAGGATTTCTTTGAAACAGTCTCCATCTCTGATAAATGAGCTGGAGTAGAGACAGGGATAATTTATTCCTTGTTCCTAGGCTGTATTCCAAAGGATGATAATTACTAACTTGTTTCAGGAAGGGAATGTATGTAAGTATTTTGGGGATAGAGCTAATGAATCAAGTGACCCTCAATTTTAAGGCTCACCTGGTCCCAGTCTGATTTATCAATATTTCCAGACCTCCTATTTTTTTTTCCTCTAACCTGGGAAATACTTAAACATACACAATGACTCTCAGCCATCTAACATTTTTGGCAGTAGGAAGATATGGCCTCATTAAAGAAAATTTTGTGCTCTTTCCTTTCCACTTACATATGGGCCGGCATGGACTAAAACTTCTATCTATGCAGACACTTAAAAAAGCTACAAAAAGTAGCAACCACCTCAGCATCTTCATCGTTTCCAAACTTCAGACAAATAGGTACATGAACTTATCTACAAGAATCAATAAAACCAGTTTAACTTGATGGCATGCAAATTCATAGTAAAGATTATCATCTTTCCAGTCAGCGATGAAGGGATCTGTTGTCCAACTTTCCATGTCAATGCAGCAAATTTCGTATTATAGGTCTGTCACTTTCTAGATATCGGTTTTGTTTCCAACATTGCTTTAGTCAGGAATCTTTCAGATACAGGCAACAGAAATCAATGTTAAAAACAGCTTAAGCAGCAAAAAGTGTGTGGGCTCACATGTCCAAGCGGAGATCTGGCAGAGCTAGACCTAGTTGCTCAACAATGAAGTCTGGGACCCCTTTCATTTCCTAGCCCTGTGCCTCTCTAAATGCTGATTATTTCTTTGTTGGGCTCTCTCCATTTGGTATGAAAGATGTTTTGTGGCAGTTATTTTTATAAGTCAAAATTTAAAAGGTAGAGAGAGTTTTTCTCCCCTAAAATACTCATAGAAAATCTCAAGTCAGGCTCCACTTGGCTTATGAGCTGTTCTCTGTACAAATTGCTATGTCTATGGGAATTCAGTGTGAAGATTGGCCTACTCTGAGTACCATACCCATCTCTGTGTCCATGACAGAAATGTATCATTTGTGAAAACAACTTACATAAGGTAATTAGGGAGGGATAGTTCCTAAAACAGAGTACTGTTGGGCTGAATCTGAGAGGTATTATGTTCACTATAGACCTTGACCCTTACATGTGTTATTTTTCTACTTACAAAAATAATAACTGTTCATTGTTTTAAAGATACAAATATAAGAAATTCAGTGTATCATTTTGGTGCAAAGCATGTCTCTGAAATCAGATAGATCTCGGCTTTCAATATTACTCAAACACATTCTAATTTTGTAATTCTGGAAAAGATACTGATCTTTTCCGAATTTCAGTGTCTTCCCCTGCAAAGTAGGAAACATGATAATACTGACTTCATGGGTTATTTATGAAAATTAAATGTGGTAATGTACAAAAGTGCTAAGAACATTGCCTCTGTTCTTACAATAAAGTAAAATGAAGCAAAAGTCACTCAGTCATGTCCGACTCTTTGTGACCCCATGGACTAAACAGTTCATGGAATTCTCCAGGCCAGAATACTGGAATGGGTACCCTTTCCCTTCTCCAGGGGCTCTTCCTAACCTAGGGATCAAACCCAAGTCTCCCACATTGCAGGCGGATTCTTTACCAGTTGAGCCACAAGAGAAGCCCAAGAATACTGGAGTGAGTATCCTATCCCTTCTCCAGCGGATCTTCCCAACCCAGGAATCGAACTGGGGTCTCCTGCATTGCAGGTGGATTCTTTACCAGCTGAGCTATGAGTGAAGGCATATAGTCAATATAGGGTTTTCCAGGTGGTGCTTGTAGAAAAGAACCTACCTGCCAATGCAGGACACATAAGAGATGAGGGTCCAATCCCTGGATCAGGAATATCTCTTAGAGAGGAGAATGGCAATATACTCAAGTACTCTTGCTTGGAGAGTCCCATGGACAGAGGAGCCTGGTGAGCTACAGCTCATACGGTCGCAAAGAGTTGGACACAACTGAAGTGACTGAGCACAACACAGCACAGCATGGCAAATATGGGCATACAATAAGCCCTTAATCAATGTTAGTTAAAATCATTCGTAATATAGAATATTCAAGTCATCACTATTCCCATCTTCTGATTCCAACTTCAGCCCACTAAACTGTTTCTCCACATTTTATCCTATATTTAAATTGACACATGTCTTTTGTTCATGGAGTAATCAGAGGATAATACGATATAAGCTATGATTTTTTTTTTATTTGCAACTCTACCCTCCTTTAATATAACAAAGAAAATGTCCCTGTTCCTATATGAGGCAATCCCTACTTCTTTTTTCTTTAAATTGGAGGTTAGTTGCTTTTACAATGTTGTGTTGGTTTCTGCTGTACAACAAAATGAATCAGTCATAACTAAATATATATTCCCACACTCTTGATCTATTTCTGTCCTTAAATTCTCCCCTTTCCTGCTTTCTAGAGAAACCTACACTATCAGCAATCATCAAATCCTATCTCCTGTAAAGTCAACTTCCTTCTTTCACTATGACCTTCCTTGTGAATTGTTATGACTCGTCAAGTCCATTCCTAATTTAAAAATCCTGCCCTAGATGATATAGCCCTTTCCAGATGCCTCCTTGTCTCTCTCCTCCCATTCACAAATACACTTCTCTAACATTTTTTCTATATTTATTAATTTCCTCATTCATCAACCCTCTCTGATTTGCTTTCTACCAGTCCAACAAAGCAGCCCTTAGGAAAATGTGTCCGTTTGAGGTGGTGACATGGAGGTCACTGATGACTTTCATAAGGGCTGTTTTGTCTTTACTTTTATATTAATTTAAATTTTTTCTATTTTTCCTGAGTTGAAAAAATATATATATTTATTCATTTATTTGGCTGTACCAGGTCTTAGTCACACCATGTGGGATCTAGTTTCCTGACCAGGAAATGAACCCGGGCCCCCTGCTTTGGGAAGGCAGAGTCTTAACCATTAGATCACCAGAGAAGCCCCTATTTTTCCTAAGTTGAGTCAACTTTTATTTCCTTACTGTTGTTTTTTTTTTGTCTATGTTCTTTTTTTTTATATCTGATTCAAGGTATTTAAAAAATATATCTAAAAGCTTTTGGGGGGATATATAAAATTCAGAATGGAATACTGTTTTCAATTTTACTTAACTGCATGGCTTTTTTTGTTTTTTGGAGATAACTTTCACCACCAAAAATTCTGTGATTCATATGTTCTGATTATTTTTACAGTAGCTTTGTATGAATATGATCTACTTTTTCTATTATTTTCATGGACAGAATTCTTAGAGAATGCTGTTGTCCATTCTGCTCTCTTCCTTGAAGTTTCTTTTATGGACAGTGCTGTTGGTGCAAGGGAGAGAGAGAGGAGTTGATCTGTCTTATTTTCCTTTCTTTTTGGCAACATCTTTAATTTTACCCTGATCTTCCCCTCTCTCCTTACACAGCCTCATTTTTCTAGTTTACTGACACCCTATGTGACTTCCCTGGTGGCTCAAATGGTAAAGCATCTGCCTACAATGTGGGAGACCCAGGTTCGATCCCTGGGTTGGGAAGATCCCCTGGAGAAGGAAATAGCAACCCACTCCAGTATTCTTGCCTGGAAAATCCCATCGATGGAGGAGCTTGGTAGGCTACAGTCCATGGGGTCACAAAGAGTCGGACACAACTCTATGTATCTGACTTTCCCACACAAGCATATGAGGCAGCTTTGCTGTTCTCACACTCTTGCAAGCCCCTGCTTGCAATCAGCACTGTGAAATGCTAAGTCCCAACCTGTGTTCAATATTTTGCTCAATATATGTTTATATATATGCTAAAATATATGATATGGGTATATTTTATATAATATGTAAAAACACTGACTCATATCTGTTAGATCTAAACTTTTTTTGTCATTTAATGTTGAATGCTCACATTTTGGGTTAATTTTATCACTGCTTCATCTAAGTCCTCTGGTTAGATCAACTGTTTTTCAAGAAGCTTCTTAAACCATCCCTCTCCCATTTTCTGCACGCACAAGCTTCCAGCAACAAGTAGGCAGCAAGAACTCTACCCATTTGGTTATTTTATCATATTATTATTTTCTCTATTTAGGGGTAATTTTAAGGTTACTATATTCTTAATTTTCCAGAAATGCTGAAGGTATGGATAATGTATGCTTTAATAAGTCCTCCTTGTTGATTTTATGGACTTTTAAGATAAATGTATGGAGGAAATTTAGAATCAGGCAGCCATCACTGTTCTCTAAATCCGCTTCTCTGGCTTTTAACAAATAGTTGATCATATAATGTATGTTTCCCTAAATTTACTTGGCTTAGTTTTGCTTATGTTGAGCTTTATAAAAATGTAGTCATACTATATATATTCTTCATGGAACTGCATTTTTCACTCATCATTCTAATACTCAACCATGTTGTTATATAGCTATATTTCTCTCAACTTTACTGCTGTAAAAATGCATTTCATTATAGGACTGCTTATTATTGATACTACTACTGACACCTCTCTGATGACACCTCTCTTCTGATGGGCATATAGATTATTTTTTATCTTTGTTACTACAATCAATGCTACTATAATCCTAAACAGTACATATCTCTTGTTGCTCATGTACAAGATTTTTTCTAGGGCTGCACTGTCCAATGTGGTATGCACTAGTTACATTTCACTGAGCATTTAAAATGGTCAAGCAAGAATTGAAATATGCCAACAGTATAAGATATACACAGAATTTCAAAGACTTAGTGTGAAAAAGAGGGATATAAAATATTTCACTTATAGTTTTATATTGGTTACATGTTGAATTCGTGATATATTGGATATATTTCTTTAATTAAATATATTATTAAATTAATATCACCTGTTTTTCTTCATTTTTTTGTTTAGCTCCAAGAATATTAAAAGTGACATATTTGGCCTTCATTTGTGGTTCATACTAGATTTCTATTAGAATGTGCTGCTAAGGGCACGATGGAGGAACTGGGCATGCAGGCACACTATAGGGTAAGGACTTAGGAACAGAATTTCTGGGAATATGATTATGTGACTCTTCATCATTAATGATAAAGTCAAATTATTTTTCAATAATTTATTAATAATTTTAAATATTATTTTCAATGAGATTGTACAAATTTATACCAACAGCAGTACTGTATAAGAATTTCCACTGATCTAGATTCTTGGGATTGTCAGATAATTTAATCACTGTCAATCACTTATAAAATAGTACCTTACTGAGGTCTTCATTTTCACTTTTCAGATTATTCATTTCCTATTTTTATACTGTTATTCATGTTTCGTTTATCCACTGAATTTTTTGTTTTTCTTTACTGATTTGTAAGAAATGCTTTCTGTATTTAAGACACCAAAATTTTGTCTATTATACACGTTGCAAGTATGCTTTCCCAACCTAGAGTTTATCTTTTCGCTTTCTTTATGGTATATTTTCATAAACATATATTTTAATTGTAATGTAATCAAATTTATCAAACTTTTTTTTAAATAGTAGAGTTTTTTGGATTTTTTTTTTTTGTCTTCAGTGTAACCTAGCCTGAGGTCATAAGGTGGCGCTAGTGGTAAAGAATCTGCCTGCCATTGCCGGAGATGTAAGAGACTCAGGTTCGATCCCTGGGTTGGGAAGATCCCCTGGAGAAGGAAATTGCAACCCACTCCAGTATTCCTGCCTGGAAAATCCCATGGACAGAGAAGCCTGGCGAGCTGCAATCCACAGGGCTGCAGAGTTGGACATGACTGAAGCAATTTACCACCACCACCATGAGGTCACAAAGATATTTCCGTAGTTTCTTCTAAAAGTGTTAGAACATGAACATGAATTTCATAGACACGCAATATATCTCCATTTACTTAGGTCTTTTGTAATGTGATTAAATGTAGGTTCAGATATTTCTCCATAGATATCTTGTTCATCTTTTATTATATTTATTCCTAAGTACCTTAATAGTTTCCTAGCTCCCATAAATGATAGAAATTTTTTAAAGAAATTATGTTTTTCTATTTGTTGCTATAACATATAAATGCAATTAAATTTATATATTGATCATACTGTGAGCTATGTAAGAAACTCTATTATTTGTAAAAATTTGCACATAGATTCTTTTTGGTTTTCTATGTAAATAATATCATATGAATTATAAATAAAAAATAGTTTTGTTTCATCCTTTTCACTCTGAGTTGCTTCACATTTCAGTCCTTAATTCATATGGAACTTATTTAGTTGTAGGGTGTGAAGTGGTGGTTTTATCTCATTTTCCATGTGGATAACCAACTGTACTAGTTTCACTTATTGAACAACTAAATCTTCTTACCCAGTGAGTTTAATGCCTTTGTCAGATGGTGCTCAGTCATTCAGTTGTGTCCGACTCTTTGTGACCCCATGGACTGTAGCCCGCCAGGCTCCTCTGTCCATGGGATTATCTCAACAAAGAATACTGGAATGGGTTGCCATTTCCTCCTCCAGGGGCTCATATATCAAGATCTTATATATATGTGTTTCTGTTTCTGGGTTTTTTATTATTTTACATTGATTATATTATTCTCATTCTTTAAAGAACTTTAAAATTTTCTTGCAAAGCAGGTCTGCTGGTAACACATTCCCTCAATTTTTGTCTGAGGAGGTATTTATTTATCCTTACTTTTGAAGTACAATTTCACAGGGTGCAGAATTATAGGTTGATGGGGTTTTTCTTGTCATCACTTTAAATATTTCTGATCACTCTCTTCTTACATGTTTTCTGAAGAAAAATCAGATATAATTCTTATCTTTGCTCTTTTATAAAGTGTTCCTCCTTTCGGCTTCTTTCACAATTTTTTGTTTGTGTTTTATTTTCTGTAGTTTGAAATGATATGTGTAGGTGTCTTTCAAGGGCATTCATCCTGCTTAGTGTTCTCCAAGCTTCCTGGATATGAAGCTTGGTGTCTGATATTAATTTGGAGAAGTTTATGTTATTCTTTCAAATACTTCTTCTATCTTTTTTTCTCTCTCTCCTCCCTCTGGAGAGGGTATGCGCATTACATGTATGTTACAGCTTTTGTAGTTGCCCCACAGTCCTTGGGTAGTCTCTTCTGGTTTCAGTCTTTGCTCTCTTAGATTTGCACTTTGGAAGTTTCTTCTGAAGAGATACCCTCAAGCTCAGAGATTCCTTCCTCAGGAATGTTGTCTACTAATAAGCCCATCAAAGCCATTTTTTATTTCATTTTTTAAAGATCTCTAGTATTTCTTTCTGGTTGTTTATTTGGAGTTCCAGCTCTTTGTTTATATTACCCAGTTGTTTTTGCATGCTGCCTACTTTGTTAAGACTCCTTAGCATATTGTTTAATGTTGTTAAATTCCTCATCTGATCATTTCAGCACCCTGCCATGTCTGGTTCTTATGCTTGCTCTGTCTCCTCAAATCACATATTTTTATTTTTAGTAGGCTTTGTAATTTTATTTATATTCAGACATGATACACCAGGTAAGACGAATTCTGGTGAATAGGCCTTTAGTGATATTGTGGTGAGATGTGAGGGGAAGGGAAGCATTCTATAATCTTATGATTAGTTCTCATTATTTAAGAGAACCTATACCTCAAGACTGTGAACTTCACAAGTGCTTCTCCATACCTCCCTATTCCCACCAAGGTGGGACAGGGTGGCTAGAGGGTGCTGTAGCTGAGCATGTCCCTTCTCTCAGGTCAGTTAGGCTCTGATAACATTGCAGCAGGTTAAGCTCTTGTTCACTAATTTCCACTGTATGGCATATTGCAAAATGGTTTCTTCTCCTCTTCCCTTGCCAGAAGAAGAAGGAAATCAGACACAAATAGACTGCCAGATATTTGTTCAGTAAAGATGGGTTTATTGGCGATCAGCAGAAAATTGCAATTCAGAAGTCTTCAGTCATGGCAAACCAAGTCCTGCCAAGCAGGGGAAGGAGAACTCTTTTACAGAGAGGAGTAGGAACTTGGGAGAGTGATAATAAACAGTCTATGGCTTTTCTTCGCGGGGTACGAGAGCTCCCCCTTCTGGTTTCCCAACTCTATTTAACTGAGGTTTTTGCTTCTTATTTATTTATTTATTTTACAGAAATTTTCTCCAACATTTACTGTCAGAACCTGGTTGAGTTCCTGGATGTAAAACTCACAAAACCATAGGGTCCCCTCTATGACTGGGCCCCCATGGAGATTTTAATTCTCAGTCTTGTCTACACTAATTCTCCAGCAATTTGTCAGTTACAGTTTCGGTTTTCCTACCTTGGCACCAGTTGCTATGGCAGTTCGCACTTTTGAGTCAGCTCTGGTAAGCCATGAGTCCCTGTATTTGCCTGTCTGCCTCTCTAATCTTGCGGGCAGTGTTCTGTCCTGTGTCCTGCCTCTCTATTATGTGTCCAAGAAGAGTTGTTGATTTTTCAGTCTGTTCAGCTTTTTTCTTATTATTAGGATATGGTGGTGACTTCTAAGTTCCTTACATGGGAAACCAGAAAACAAAAGTTTAGCACCTATTTATTTGCTTTTAATGTTGAGTTGTAAGAATTGTTAATGTAATCTGGATATGTCTTATCAAATATAAACTTTGCAAATATTTTCTCTCATTGTGTGGGTTAACTTTCACTTCATTGATAGTATCTTTTGAAGCAGAAATGGTTTTAATCTGATTAATCCCAATTTCACTATTTCTTTCTTTTGTCATTGTACTTTTGGTGTTATCTCCAAGAATCTATTGCCTAACTCATGATCACAAAGATTTATTCCTATGTTTTAGCACCTATTTATTTGCTTTTAATGTTGAGTTGTAAGAATTGTTAATGTAATCTGGATATGTCTTATCAAATATAAACTTTGCAAATATTTTCTCTCATTGTGTGGGTTAACTTTCACTTCATTGATAGTATCTTTTGAAGCAGAAATGGTTTTAATCTGATTAATCCCAATTTCACTATTTCTTTCTTTTGTCATTGTACTTTTGGTGTTATCTCCAAGAATCTATTGCCTAACTCATGATCACAAAGATTTATTCCTATGTTTTCATTGAAGAGTTTTAGATCTTACATTTAGGTCATTGATCTTTCCTTTTACTCTTTGTGCCCTTGAATTCAATCCATGTGTTTTGTTGAGAGCATATAATTGGATCATCTTCTAAAAATCCATTCTTCTAATTTCCACCTTTTCTTTGAAGTGCTTAACCTATTTACATTAATATAATCACTGATAAGTTCGGACTTTGGGTAAGCCATTTGTTTCTATATGTTGTTTTTTTTTTTTGCTTGTTTCTCTCTTTCTACACTGCTGAATTTTCAAAACTATACACATGTGCTATATTTAGAATTACTACATATTTCTGGTGAATTCAGCCTTTGGTTCTGTGGTGACCATCTCTAGCCTTAATAATGCTTTTTGTCTTAGTTTTTTTTTTTTTTAATATTTAGTAATAGTGCTATCGTAGCTTTCTTTATTCTGTTGTTTTGCCTGGTACATATTTTTTCTGCCCTTAGTATATGTTTTGATAATCTACTATTTCAACCCTTCCTAGAAATATTTTCTTATTGAGATTATATATATTTGTTAGCTACTCAGTCACAGTTTATCACAATAAACTGTGGAAAATTCTGAAAGAGATGGGAATACCAGACCACCTGACCTGTCTCTTGAGAAGTTCAACCAGTCCATCTTAAAGGAAATCAGTCCTGAATGTTCATTGGAAGGACTGATGCTGAAGCTGAAACTCCAATATTTGGCCACATGATGCGAAGAACCAACTCATTTGAAAAGACCCTGATGCTGGGAAAGATTGAAGGCAGGAGGAGAAGGGGACAAGAGAGGATGAGATGGTTGGATGGCATCACTGATTCAATGGACAGTTTGAGTAAACTCCAGGAATTAGTGATAGACAGGGAGGCCTGGCGTGCTGCACTGCTTGGGGTCGTAAAGAGTCGGACATGACTAAGCAACTGAACTGACTGACAGTCATGTCTGACTCTTTGAGACCCCATGGACTATAGCCCACAAATCTCCTCTGTCCGTGGAATTCTCCAGGCAAGAATAATGGAGTGGGTAGCCATTCCCTTCTCCAGGGGATCTTCCCAACCCAGGGATCAAACCTGGGTCTCCTGCATTGTAGGCGGACTAGTTTACCATCTGGGCCACCATATTACTGCTTCATTTCTATGCAAAGTTCTTTTTCTATTTTCTAATTCTTTCTCTCTCATGAGACAAAAACCTCATGATTTTTATGGCAAAATTGTTGTATTTTATTCTTTTTCACATTCCACTCTTTTTGTAATAGTTTGGAATTTATGCATCAAGTAATATATATATTTTTGGCCACACTACATGATATATAGGATCTTAGCTCATTGACCAGGGATCAAACCCATGCCCCTTGCAGTAGAACCATGGCATCTTAACCACTGGAACACTAGGGAAGTCCCTCAAGTAATATTCTTTCAGTAGTTATTAGTACATTTTCTTTCATAACACAGCCTAAAATTACAAAGAATACCTTACTCTCCCTCCCCCAAAAACCATGCATGTTAGTACCTTTTAACTCTAAGCAACCCTTCCCCCTTCCTGCCTACAGCAGGCTGTTTGGTCCAATATTTTATTTTTGTCCTCTTTTTAGGCCAATAAATTAAACATGATTAATTTTATACATAAAATGTTTTGCAGTAGAACCATGGCATCTTAACCACTGGAACACTAGGGAAGTCCCTCAAGTAATATTCTTTCAGTAGTTATTAGTACATTTTCTTTCATAACACAGCCTAAAATTACAAAGAATACCTTACTCTCCCTCCCCCAAAAACCATGCATGTTAGTACCTTTTAACTCTAAGCAACCCTTCCCCCTTCCTGCCTACAGCAGGCTGTTTGGTCCAATATTTTATTTTTGTCCTCTTTTTAGGCCAATAAATTAAACATGATTAATTTTATACATAAAATGTTTACTTAGGTTGACATACATGCTTACCATGTAATCTGTTCAACATTCCTTCCTTTTCCAAAAAGAACTTTAAAAAAGTAGAATACATACAGTTCAAGCATACAGTTCAATGAGTTTTGACAAATATGTACACTCACGGGATATGTGGTCATGCTGCACATCCCCCACCCAACCTCCCGCCACTAGCTGTCTGGAGTGCAGTCAGCAGAGAAGCAGCCACGCGGGAGGGCTAGGAACTGTGGTAGTCTGGAAAGTGCCTACTCTCTTCTAAATCGAGAAGGTGCTACTTTACTCGATTGTTGCCATGAGGGCCCAGTCTTGTCACTTCTTTGGATTTTTCATGAGATGCAGGAAATCCAGAAATTATGAAAAATCCTCTGACTTGTAATTCTTGGCAATGGATTTGAATGCCTTAAAACATTGAGCAGGCCAACACAAAATATTTCTACAAGCATAATATTCCCCTTCGATCACTATTTTTCTACTTTTGCCGTAGATAATGGTAGTCTGTGTATTAGGCTGAGGTTGGGTTCCCTCAATTTCAGTAGAAGCTGCTCCGCCTGTGGAAGAAGAATGTGTACCTCTCAATCTCTTTCCATGGAAAACAAAACTACCCATGGAAGAAGAGGGGTGAAAAGAGGGACACCCAAAGTAACTGAAACAGTCACAGAAACTCTCAACAGGGCCTTTCTTGGTGGTGAGCGAAGATGAGAACTTTGCATGGTAGAGATTGCCCTGAGAAAGAGCCCACTGGCTCTCAGAGTCAGAGAGATATCACTTAGGAGTGTTTGGCTGCAAATAAGGGGCTTCCCCTTCTCCGTTTACAATGGTGTTGGTGGTTGGCATCCCAGGATGGGTTTAATTGCTCAAGAGCAGTCCTGATCCAATCTTCTTTTTCTGCTTTCTTACTATTTGTCTTCTTTCCCTGTGCATTTAAGATAGCTATTGTAGCTCCAAGGACTGCATCCATGCTCCAGACAAGGATGATAGCTGAATCTCTATCTTCTTAGAAGGAAAACAGCTTTCCTGGTAGCCTTCCTTATCTATTAGACTTCTGTTTACATTTAACTGGCTGAACCCTGAAATATGGCTGTTCCTAAGAAACAGGGCAAGCTCCTTTCAATAAAGAGTTCTGTTTTTTGTTTTAAGGAGCAAATGGATATTGAAAAAGCATTACCCAAATATACAGCGCAAGCAGTTCTGAGGACAATGTGCTGCTATGTTGTTATTATGATAATATTTGTTACCTATTGGCTGGATGCATCATCATCAGTCAGAATATATGTTATGTTTGAGAGAAGTCAAAATAGAAAAGAGTGAAGTCCACATCTCCCTGGCCCTCAGGAAAGTAGGTTGAGACCATTAATATCTCTTTGTTTCTCCTCAGTCTGAGCTCAATAGCTTTGATGAAGAGATGGTAAGAGAACCAGAGTATGGGATCAGCACAGAGAGTGAAGTTGACTTTGCCATAGCTGTCTTTTGCCATATTTTTAATGTAGGATTTTGGCCCCTTAGGCTCAGCATTGTAAGCCAGGGGTGGAGCATGTGAGTCTCAATCTGTGGATATCTTTAAATTACGGTTTGGTGATCATGGGACCAAATTCAAGACTGATGGAGTGGCTAATGATGTGACTCAGGAAGACGTTTTAATTTATATATATGTTTAAAAAAAACCTGTCAACTTGGAAACAGCTACTGCTACCTTGGCAAGGTGTAGAATACCTCTAAACTAGGAATCTTTTAGAGCTCCCTCACCATGGTTTTAAAAAACAAAACCAAAAGATAGGGAAAGATGAACCCCAAAGTGAACGTTTGTCTTGGTTCACTGCTAGTGCCTATTGAATATTGTTTGGGATTTGGCATTCCTTCCTTCCATCATTTCATCACTGATTTCATTCAGCAAATATCTGATTACCTAATCTATGCCAAGGTGCTGTGTTCAGAGTGGATACTGAAGTTAAAGAAACATTTCCAAGGGCATCATTTAAAAGGGGAGCAATTGGCTGAATGCGAAAGCTTAACAGAGACTGTAAAACTGTCATGGGTTGGGTGGAAGAGACTACCGCAAGATCCTTGTGTGTGGACCTATTTGAAGTATATATTAGAAACTTGAGGATATTAGGAAACAACCAAATGGACTCCAGTGTACAAGGGGGTCCCTTGGCAGAGATAGGGAAGGGGATTTAAGCACTGAAGAACAACCAAAAAGACTTTTCAATAAAACCTCTGGAAGGAGGATGGAATGGTAACTGTAGAAGTCAGATCACTCACCATGGAGTCAGAAAGTCAAAACATCCTCTTTGTAGTTCCAGGTCAGGGAGGGTGACAGGAATATTCCCAGGGCAGCATGACAAGGTGTCACTAAAATGTTCCCACAAATGGTCCAAAGTGAACTTGTCTGATGTTCCTCAAAGAAGACGATAAATTTGAAAGGTACTCTTGGGGGTTGGGGGGTAGATAGAAGGAGCTTAAAAGTTGTAGTCTCCTGAATGCTAGACAATTTATATTTGACCAAGAAATCTGAAATCAATGAAGGGTAATGATTGACCTCCAATTTTGAAAGTGGTGAAGTAGAACCTCAGCAGTGTGGACCAATAGAGCAAAAGCACAATTATAGAATGTCAGTTCATGCCAAGAAAGAGCTCCTTGGGTTATAAGGGGGAATGAGAGGCATAAGATAAAGGAGGAGGTTGTAGTTTATTAACCAAAAGTTGTGGGGCTCAGAGGCAAATATCACTGAGCTTGTCTTAAAGCCTTTGACTGTTCCTGAGTCTAATTGCCATGGAGAAACATGTCTTACTTATACTAATTAACTTTACATGAGCCTGTATTTTTAGATTATATGTTCACCTCTACTACATAAAGCCACATCATTCACACATCTATGCATTATTTTTCTGGCATACAACATTTGAAAATTTTTAACACTATTTTCTGCTTTGGGTTTCAGTATTTGTCAGTCTGATTGAATGTAAATTTTATCTAGAATCAACTCTATGGAAATTCTGTGGCAAGACTTCTAAAATTCATGTTTTAGGGGCCTCCAACAGCACAGAAGGGAAATGGAGTTTTCATTTTTCCTGCTTAGCACCTTTGGATTCACTTTTGCTCTGAGAATAATATTTAGTAGGAAGAAACATTTTAAGAGTTTAAATGTAATAGAGGCTTCTGAAATAAGGGACTATTTCATCAAAAAGATATTGTTTTAGGATACTGAAACTGAAACAAGTTTGAGGGGTGGGGAGCAGGAACTGGGAAGTTGAGAACCAAGGTATTAAGTCATGGGTTTTATTCTTGAAAGAAAACAATAGAAGGGACTCCATTAACATGAGCCTCTCATTTGCCTTTCTGCAAGAGTCCTAGTATTGAGTCTGGTGAATGGATATTTGCCAGGCAATAGATATGCTTTTCCTGGTTCAATTCCTGGGTCAAGAAGATCCCCTGAAGAAGGGATAGGCTACCCACTAGTATTCTTGGGGTTCCCTGGTGGCTCAGACAGTAAAGAATCCACTTGCAATGCAGGAGACTGGGTTCAATCCCTGGGTTGGGAAAATCCCCTGGAGGAGGGCATGGCAACCCACTCCAGTATTCTGGCCTAGAGAAACCCCATGGACAGAGGAGCCTGGCGGGCTACAGTCCTTGGGGTCATAAAGAGTCAGATGTGACTGAATGACTAAGCACAGCACAGATATACAGAATTGAAGTAATAAGACTTTAGCTGCACAAGTGCTGTAAGCCAAGCCAACACAATCAACCCACACACCGTGTATCCATGTATCTGCAAGGCTATGAGCAAAACCCAACAGGACCCACTGGCTGTCTGTCACTTTCAGCCTTCATGTCACCACTGGCCTTCTGGACTTTTTATTAGTGTTTGCCTTGTCTAATGCTCCCCGTGTTGCTTCAGATGGATTATCCCAATTTTAGCATGGATTACCCAGAAACCAGTCTCTAAACTAGCCATCTCCCTACAGATAATCCCTACTCTTCTGCAGGCGTATAGAAAGGAGAACCAGATGAGGTCCAGATGCCCAACTTCTCAGTAGTCATAAGAACTGAGACTCACAGGTATAAAAACTGTTGGCCCAATCTACCATTCCCTTAAACTTCAAGCCCAGAGGATCATTTTGTAAAATGAAAGATTAATTAACAGTGGACAAGATTCCATCATCCACTTGCTCCTGCCAGAGCCCAGGGCTGCTCCATTCATCAATAGCTAATTGTAGTCCAGGTCACTTGATCTCAGGAAGCTAAGAGGGGTCAGGCCACTGTTCATACTTATGTGTCTGCAGGGTGCTGGTGTGGAGTGCACAGAGGTAGGTCTTCTCACCCTTCCCTGTCTTCTTTGTCATCAATCATCATATCAAAAGACCTGGGTTTCACTATGATGGAAACCAAAAGCTTACTTTTTCCGAGAAGGGCTTTTATGTGTTTACAGGCAATCTGTTATTATATGTATCATTGGTGGTGACTTTTAAGGATAGAAAAGCTTGCAGTAGTGTTGATGGCAATCATTTAATTTACTTCTTTCCCTCCTTGGCTTTAAAACATGAACCAAATATATCCTCTAAGTAAGGGAAAATTGTAATAATGCTGTTGAGTATAGATTTTACTGCTATAGTAACTGTAAAATGACACTGATAATACATTAAAAAATAATTGTATGTTGGGATTGAATTTTAGTGCTATGACTAAAACCCAGGAAAGCAAATTTAATAAAAATGTAGTTGTCAGGAGTTTTATATGTCATGATATAGGATCTAGTGAACAGCACAGATCACAGGTTTCTGACTGTAACTTAGGGTGGAGCACAAGGATTAACAGGCATCCTTCCAGATGTCTGGGGGCTTGGGGAAGGAGCAGAGACACAGTGGATAATTTCTTACATGTACAGCTGGAAGGTGCACATCAAAGAAATGACATCATGGTAAGCAAGGGGGACAAGATCAGGAAGAGAGAAACTGAGTCTCTGAGGTTACTCTTTTAGTACTGAAAGGTCACATCACAGAATGATAACCCTCTGTCAATACAACAGGTGCAGGTGGGAATTAAAGGAAGAATTTCTAATGTAATAGGTGGGGTAGAATAGCACTTGAGCTCTGTGCTTAGTTGCTAAGTCGTCTCTGACTCTTTATGACCCCGTGGAATGTAGCCCTCCAGGCTCCTCTGCCCACGGGACTTTCCAGGCAAGAATACTGGAATGGGTTGCCATGCCCTTCTCCAGGGGATCGTCTCAACCCAGGGATCGAACCCACATCTCTTGTGTCACCTACATTGGCAGGCAGGTTCTTTACCACTTGCGGCATCTGGGAGCTACAAAGAGGAAAAAGGGACAAAATAGTGTTTCTGATTAAATCTTCACCAACTAAATTTCACTTACATTCCACTGAATAATAGTTACCGCTTATAAAATGCAGCATGTATGCTAGGCCTGGTTTCAGGTCCTCTGTTTATTTACATTATCTCTCATTCTCATACAATCTTGTGAGGCTGGAAGATTCAAACTGCCAAATCCACTACCATTGGAAGGCAAGACTTCAACTCATACTTCTTGTGACTCCTGTAGCTTCCTCTGTCTCCTGCTTCCTCTCACATGGCCTCTGTCCTCATAGCTGCAACCCTCATGTGAAATTCCGTTTGTGTTCAGTTCATACACATGCACACACACACGCGTGCACATTCACCACCGAGGCTCTTCACAAAATCTTTGTGAATAGTATATTTGGTAATCATGGGAATGGAGCTACACTGTGAACTATAATTAACTCCTTTTCCCTCTGTCCTTTTCAGTTTCTTCTTCCCTCTCCTGCAGAGACCCCTTGGGAACCTCAAATTCCTATCTTTTATTTTAAACTGACATTGGCTCCACCCCTCTCACATTTGCTTAGTCAATTCCTTCAAGGTGCTCAGCAGATAAAAGAACATTCCATTTTAAAAGATATGCTCTTTTCATATATCTGGACAAAACTGTAATTCAAATACATTCATACATCCCAATGTTCATAGAAGCACTATTCACAATAGCCAATACATGGAAACAACCTCAATGTTCACTGACAGATGAACAGATAAAAAAGAAGTAGTATATATATATACAACAGAATATTAATAGCCATAAAAAAGAACAAAAAATGCCATTTGCAGGAACATGGATGCAACTGGAGATTATCATACTAAGTGAATTAAGTCAGAAAGGAAAGACAAATAGCATACAATATCACTTTTATGCAGAAACTAAAATATGGCACAAATGAAACTATCTATAAAACAGAAACAGACTCATAGACATAGAGAGAAGACTTGTGGTTGCCAAGGGGAAGTATGGGAGGGAGAGGGATGGACTAGGAGTTTGGTAGGTGTTGGTAGGTGCAAATTATTATATTTAGAATGAATAAACAACAAGGTCTTACTGTATAGCCCAGGGATCTATATCCAATCTCCTGGGATAAACCATAATGAAAAAGAATATAAAAAAGAATGTGTGTGTGTGTGTGTGTGTATATATATGTGTGTGTATATATATATATATATAAGCATAACTGAAAAACTTTGCTGTATAGCATTAATTAACACATTATAAATCAACTATAAAATAAATATAATAAAAATAATATATAATATAATAAAACAATAGAATATATGTCCTCTTCAGTAGGAAGTTGTGATTATAAATATTAAAATAAAAATCCAATTTAGTTAGGTACAGATGAGGAAACTGAGACTCAGAGAGGTAATGTCACTTGGCTAGGACTAAACAACTAGAAAATTATGATTATGAACAGGTCTGTCTGAATCTAAAGCCCATATTCTGTCTGTGCTGTGTTGTGCTTAGTCACTCAGTCGTGTCCGACTCTTTGCAACCCATGGACTGTAGCCCTCCAGGTTCCTCTGTCCATGGGGATTCTCCAGGCAAGAAAATTGAAGTGAGTTGCCATGGACTCCTCCAGGAGATCTTCCCAACCTAGGGATCGAATACAGGTCTCCCACATTGTAGGCAGATTCTCTACCATCTGAGCCACAAAGGAACACCAAGAATGCTGGAGTGGGTAGCCTAACTCGAGGGGGGTCTTCCCAATCCAGGAATCAAACCAGGGTCTCCTGCACTGCAGGCAGATTCTTTACCAGCTGAGCTACCAGGAAAGACCATTCTCTCTACTATACAATAGAAATCTCTCCACCTGGCTTGCAGGGAGGAGAGAATCCTAGAATACCTTACTCACTACTTTGGTCTCCATATAGCACCTGGCTATTGATTTTTAGTTTATTCATTGGTTTTGTCAACTGCTCCTATGACATCTGGGTGAAGGTGAAAAAGCCTTCTGAAGCCACTGCAAAAATCTGTAGTAGCCAAGTAGGGATATGATTTCTTAGCCATATACAGGAGATGCTTCTTTTTATAATGCTCAAAAATGGGATGCCTCTGTGTCCCAGGGATCAGTGAGTCTCAACAGAGGAACTATTCTTTCTCTAGACCTTAGTGGTGTACCGCATGTGAAATAATTTGGCATTTCCAAGTCATTTTCTGACCATAGCTCCATCATAGAACAAAAATTAAGCTATTCCAATTTTATACTTGAAATATTCTTTAAATATTTCTGCACAGTGTGCTTTGAATTGCATGCATATTGGGGATAGGAGGGCTTCCCTGGTGGCTCAGATGGTAAAGAATCTTTCTGCAATGCAGGAGACCTGCATTCGATCCCCGAGTCAGGAAGATCTCCTGGAGAAGGGAATAGTTATCCACTCCTGTATTCTTGCCTGGAGAATTCCAAGGACAGAGGAGCCTGGCGGGCTACAGTCCATGAGGTCGCAATGAATTGGACATGACTGAGTGACTAATACTTGCACTTTGGGGATAGGAAGGTGATAAATAGAACACAATCCCGGACTCCAAAACCTTAAAGGCACTGGGAGCTGAAAAGTAATAGTGTGGGTCAGACTTGCACAGACGTTAAGAATACAAACAGAAAGTACTAAGAGCATATGCTGTGCCTTCTATCTGGAATGTTCTTTGCTCCCAGATCTTTCAGCTCTCATCCAGTCTTCTGAGGAAATTGTATCTTGATTCCCCCTATGGACTTGGTATCCCTCCACTAGGCTCAAATGGTCCAGTTAGCATCCTTCTGCCATATTATTTCCACAACATGGTCTTCCAGTTTCAATAAAATGTGAGTTTTTAAAGAACATGGACTTTGTATTTCTATATCCTCAGAGTTTATCATAAGATGAGCCAGGAATAAATAAAGTGGTCATTTTATGATTGTTTATTTTTTCCCCAAGTAAATGAAGGAATGTGTAGATGTTCTTTGGTGAATAAAGCAAAGAGAGATTGCTTCTGACTGAGAGGTAACTGAAAGGCCGCATCAGGAAAATAGCACACATCAAGTCTTGAAGAATGGTTATGATTTGGACATAAGCAAAGGCACAGAAACCAGAAAGAACCTGGTCAGAAATGTGCTCTAATACCCTGAAAAATAAGAATACTTCGAGAGGACTTTTGCTTCTGCAGTGGTGAAGTAACTGGTATCAAATCAATTACCCCACCAGAAACATCTAAAAAACTGGACAAAAGAGAAATCAAACTGAGCCCTACTTTCTCGTCCATAGTATAAAGAGAGGGAATTGAAGCAGAATACAGGAGACACGCTGAGTTCAAGGAGACAGGGATTATAGTTATGGAAACAGGAAGTGAGTGGAATTTATTGGACAAGATACAGGAGAGGAAGGAGACATGAAGGAAAAGACATTCAGAAATCTTTACAGCAGTACCCCAGAGTCTATTGTTGAACGCTAAGCCACACACACACACACACACACACACACATATGGTAAAATTACACAGCCCAAAGGGAAACTAACAGAGTGTGTAAGTTGAAAAATTCACAGAGTTCACATAGGGATAGAAGAATTTGAATTCCAACCAGGTAGAGACAACTTGTTGAACACCCAGGGAATTCAGTAGAGGCCCAAGAAGGGGAATATTTTGTATTAGGGCTAAATAAGCCTTGAGGAAAGTCTACAATAGATCTGCTATAACAGAGTGTGAAAAGAAGACTTAAAAGTATGGCAATAAACTGCCAGTTACATAACTGCCTCGCAGACAATGCCCAACATTCTTTGAAAAAAGACAAGTCCAGACACTCAACAACATACTATTTGCAACTCAAAAATTATTAAACTTACAAAGAGATAGGAAAATATAACCAATAACTAGGAGAAAAGTCAGTCAATGGAAATAAAGCCCAAAATGACAGAGCTGGTGGAATTAGTAAACAATAACTTTGAAAATAGCTACTTTAAACATGATCAAGCAAACAAAGGAAAACATATGAAAATCATGAGAGCAGAAATGGAAGATATTTTAAAAGAAATTAACTCTAAATCCAAAAAATACAACAAAAAGAGTATATACATGTATATATAACCAAATCACTTTGCTGTATATCTGAAACTAATACAACATTGTAAATCAACTATACTTCCATTAAAAAAAAAGAAAAACAAAGAAGACCAAAAAAGTTCAGAAGTATCAACAGAAAGGTGATACTATATGTCCTTTATATGAAGAAACCATTTTTTATTTTTGTTGTTCAGTCACTAAGTCATGTCTGACTCTTTGTGACCCCATGAACTGCAGCACCCCAGGCTCCTCTGTCCCTCACTATCTCCCAGAATTGGCTAACTCATGTTCACTGAGTCAGTGATGCCGTCCAACCATCTCATCCTCTATCGTTTCCTCCCCTTCAAGCCCTCAGTCTTTTCCAGCATCAGGGTCTTTTCCGATGAGTTGGCTCTTCGCATCAAGTGGTCAAAGTACTGGAGCTTCAGCTTCACCATTAGTCCTTCCAATGAATATTCAGGGTTGATTTCCTTTAGGATTGACTGGTTTGATCTCCTTGCAGTCCAAAGGACTCTTAAGAGCCTTCTCCTTTTCCAGCATCAGGGTCTTTTCCGATGAGTTGGCTCTTCGCATCAAGTGGTCAAAGTACTGGAGCTTCAGCTTCACCATTAGTCCTTCCAATGAATATTCAGGGTTGATTTCCTTTAGGATTGACTGGTTTGATCTCCTTGCAGTCCAAAGGACTCTTAAGAGCCTTCTCCAACACCACAGTTCAAAAGCATAGATTTTTCAGCACTCAGCCTTCTTTCTGGTCCAACTCTCACAACCGTACATGACTACTGGAAAAACCATAGTTTTGACTATACAGACCTTTGTTGGCAGTCCTTTTTCTTTTTAGTATTTCTGAAATAATCATGAATCTTACAGTGAAGTTTTATAAAGCTATTACTGACTCAATGTCTTACAATTCATGACATCTTAAAATTATGGAAATATAGTATCTGAGGTACAAAGAATGCTAAGAAAATATGGCTGGAGGTGGAGCCCTGGAGAACACATATTCTGGGATAGTTTAGCTATGTACTTTAAGACTCCAAACTTTTCTTTTTAATTGAAACCAGCTTAATTATAATTCATTCAATGAATTATGCAATCATCTTCCTCCTTTAAACATCATTGAATTTTTTTCTGGTAAGCAAAGGGAACTAGAGATGGAAATTTGGTGAGAGAGCAGCAGGACTAGAAGGTAGAGGTGGGTACCAAACCCTGGAGACAGACATTTTTAGATTTCCAGATGTTTCTATAGCCCTGCTCTACTGGGGAACAGCATTGCTTTCTTCAGCCTTATCCATAGAAAAGATGAGAAAATGCCAGTGAACTAGGTGGGCAGGGGCTGCCCTGATGGTCCTGGAGGTTGAGCTTCTGATGCTGAGAGGATTTTGTTTTGCTGTCAGAATGTTTCCTCCATTAGCAACTTCCCTACAACTAGCCCCAGTCTCACTTTCTAGTGCTTGCTCCCATGGACCTTCCTCTCTAGAGTGGGACGTGAGCTACAGGTTTATTTAGGAAGCAATTCAAGCCTAAATAACATACTGTTTATCTCTTGTCAAGTCTCTCCAGGATGACTTGGAGGGAACTTGGAGGCCCAGAGCTGGAAAAACAAGTTTGACAGTTAAGTGATTGGTAAACTGAAAAGAAACTTTTCGCACATGACCTGAAAGAGTTCTCCTCACTCCAAGGAAAATCTAACCTTTATGTCCAAAAGCCATTTCCAAAGGCTTCTTTCCAAGTTCTGAGAAGTTAAATAGATGTTTAAATGCTACAGAATATGGAATGTTTCTTCAGTGTTTTTTGTCATCTTCCTCTCTCTCCAGTCAAAGGCCAGTCCTGGGATATGCTTCTGTGGCCGGGAGCCATTTTGCCTGCTGCTCCCCTTCCAGTCAGGACTGGGCTGGGCCGCTTGAGTTTTGGTGTAGAAGCTAGCAGTCTCCCAGGCCAGGGAGCTCCACATCTAGGCCCTGAGAGGTACAGGACCTCTGAAAACCCTCTGGAAGGGCTGAGGCAAAGTAAGCAGGTTATTCTAGGACATCAAATCCTCCTTGGAATCCAGGAAGGCATTGGAACCTATCAGGTCTCTGTAATACCAAAAGGAATGGTGAAGCAAGGTCCTACTGTATAGCACAGGGAACTCTGCTCAACGTTGCAGCCTGGGTGGAAGAGGGGGTTTGAGGGAGAATGGATACATGTGTGTACGTATGGCTGAGTCCCTCCTCTGTGTACCTAAAACCATCACAACATTGTTAATTGGCTTTATTCCAATATAAAATAAAAAGTAAAAAAAAAATGGAACAGTGAAGATATGGCCCATGGGTGAATCATTTCTCTACCTCAAAGTATTCAGATTCAAATCTCCTTAAATTTGTGTTGGCCAAGTAAGCTCTGTTGGCCTGGTCTAGTTAGCCTCCAGGACACCAGTATGCAACCTCCAGCTGAAATCTGCAAATGATGAAGTGGGTGGATTTTAAATGGGAGCCTTGGAGGCATGATGACAAGCACCTAAGGAGATGGTATTATGCAGTGGAAACCCCCCACCCACACTCCTCACAGTGAGGTAGTGAGGCAACCATGTAGGTGGTCACCTCCCCACAAGGCTGATTCTCATGCCTGGCAGACACTAGCTCCTGGGAGGCACCCCTTGGGACCCAGATCTCAATGCAAAAATATTTCCTTCCTTAGGGAGAACCAGAATCTCTAGAATCTCTAGCTGCTTGTTTAATTACATTCCCAAAATGGATTGCCCACTTGTCCTGACAAGAAATCAAACCAGCAAAAAGGCAACTGTTGTAAAACTGGACCCACCTAGTGAGTTATGCCAGACACATGAGCATATGTGCTGGGACACAAGACAATTTTCTCCTCCCCAAATGTCTAATGCGGGCTTCCCTGTCATAGATAGTCAGCACTGGCTCTTCCCTCAGGAAATGTTGCATAGAATATCAGGATTGGCAGGGCTTTAAGTGACAATGTCCAGCCTTTCACATTCTTGATGGAGAAAGGAGGTACAAAGAGGGTAAATAATTTGCCAAAGATCAGATACACAGGGTAGAGTGAAGGTGTTTATGCTTTATTTTGACTCTTGGGAATGTGAGAGATTTAGAGGTCCTTTGCAATGAAGACTACACTTCTCATTTTACAGGAGAAACTGAGGCTGAGGAATTGAAAGGTATTCGTTCAAGGCCACAGAACTAAATAATGGCTCACCTAGGTATTAGAACTCAGTCTTCTGAATTGCAGACAAATGCTCTTTTGTCTTTATGATGCTACTTCTTGGGTTCTATTTGGGAATAAAGAGGACCTGCATAAAGGAAGGAAATTAAGTCACTGGGATCACAGACGTCCAATCTCATCAACTGTTCTCAAGACTCCTCGAGTTCGTTTTTATTTACGTGGCTGTTCTGGGTCTTTGGTGTAGCAGCCGTCAGAGCCCAACTCCCTCGGCAAGAGGGTTCAAAGATTGCCAGCGCTCACGAGTTTATTAGCAGTTGATGGATACTTTGCAGAAACAAGTTAATGCCTGATGACTCACCTTCTGCTCCAAGCCCTTGTCCCTCTCTTGTTTTTCCATATGTTCCCGTGTGTGTGCGCACGCAAACACACACTCAAAACACATAGTTGAAGCGCACTCACATTAAGGCACATAGCCTCTCTCGTGCTTGTAGTTCAGAAAGGCCCGTGAGGGTGGGAGTGGAAAGGCCAGTGTTCTGGTGTTGACTTTAGGGGTGGGGGTTGCGGGGAGGCTGGACCCTTAGTCTCCCATTTTGTGTAGCTGGTGGGGCAGAACTTTGAGAAGCCCGTGTGGGGTGTCTTGGGGACCACTGCTCAGGCTGTCCCAGGGGGTCACCAAACACATTTGTACAGACTTATTCACGGGACAGCATGCAAGGCAGGCTGCTGCTTTAAAAAACAAAAAAAAAAAGGTAATGGAGCTGACTGGTTCCCAGGTCCTGACATGCCTGTGAACGTTGGAAAGAGTTGGTGTACTGAGCTGCGCTGGTTACCCAGCCTGCCAGGGCAGCAGGACACAGGCCCCATCCCCGCTCCAGCCCTGGCCTCTGTGTTGATACCCTGGCATCACCTAAGCGCTAAAACCCAGGGGTTCCACAGTCAAAGAGGCCCAAACCAATCCAGAGATGTCTCACACCACCCCCAACCTTGGTGTCCCAAGCCCCTCACCCCAGTAAGTGAAAGGCAAGGACTGTAGGGAGGGCGGGAGGAGGAGGCCTCCTGCCCGGCCTTTCCCCATTTTTGTTAACAAATACAAGACTTCCGGTCTCCGCCCTGCCACCACAAACCACAGCGTTCCTGCAGCCTGGCCGGGCTGGGGGAGATTTATGGTTCCCAGTCTGAGGCCTGCCCCACCGGCTCCAGCTTAAGGAGGAAGGAGGAGTTGGAATGCCAGCCGCTGGAGGCCCCCCTTCCCTTCCTGGATCCCCCTTTTAAAGACACCCACCCCCATCCCTAGCGCCTCTTCAGGAAAAATGATCTTGCCAGAATCAACCCAGTCTCCCCTGCAGCCTGTGGGTAGAAGCATCATCTAGAAAGGCAGGGGTGGGGCCTCCAGGGGAGGAGGGGGATGGGAGGGGGCAGGGCGCAAGGTTGAGTTGCTTCTCGGAGCGAGGGGGAAAAAGGGGGATGCCGGCGAGAAGGGCCTGCAAGCGTGGCCAAACCCACTGTAGACATGCTGTCTTCTGTCTGGGCTGTGACACCAGGATGTGTGCTGTGATTTGGTGTGGAGACGTGAACTCACCCTTTGTGTACAGATCTGCTGCTGACGGACATGCTGAGAGTTGCTTTTCTATTAAGAAGCTAGGGGTTTTTTTGTTTTTTCTTTTTAACCCCAAACCACCTCCATTTAAGTTTTCCCGGACAGTGATCCCTTATGACCAAGGCACTGATCTGAGAACTGGGTGACAAGCTCAGAGACTGTCTAGCAGGTGTTCCTGGGGTCCAGGTCTGGCTCTTTCGTCCCTGGAGCCTGAGGGGAAAAAAGCTTTCTAAGTCCAGGTTTTCTCATGAGGATGACTTGAGGCTGGAGATGCTGGCCTTCAAGGTTCCATCCCATTGAAAAGAACTGAAATTCTGGACCATCCGTGTATAACACCTTCTCTAGCCCTAAAACCAGGGCCAGCCAACTTACTGAGAGGTCTTGGCTTCTGAGCTCTGCAAGGATGGGGCTTTGCCTTTGTCCAGGTGGGCACATGTCCTATGTTCTTGATAGAGTCCGGGGTCGCGGGGGGGAAATGGAGGGAAGAGACTCCCCAGCGAGCCCCTCGCGTAGAGGCAAGGCTCTTCCATCATGGGGTTGAGCTTTCCAGACTCCCCGTAGGAGGACTGTCCAACCTGCATCACACCCAGCCATCTCATACCTCCTTCTGTCTTGCACCAAGAGACAGACCAATCATGGGGGTGTATGTATGTGTGTGTCTTGGTTTCGGGAGGAAGAGGAAAGGCCAGTCTCCATCACCACTGATCATGTCTGCCTTTTTTCTGTCTCTTTTCCAGATTCCCAACTTCTTCTGGAGCCTGGGGATCGGTCACACTGGTGCGTGGTGGCATACTGGGAGGAGAAGACGAGAGTGGGGAGGCTCTACTGTGTCCAGGAGCCCTCCCTGGACATCTTCTACGATCTACCTCAGGGGAACGGCTTTTGCCTCGGACAGCTCAATTCGGACAACAGGAGCCAGCTGGTGCAGAAAGTACGGAGCAGAATTGGCTCTGGCATCCAGCTCTCGCGGGAAGTGGACGGCGTGTGGGTGTACAACCGCAGCAGCTACCCCATCTTCATCAAGTCGGCCACACTGGACAACCCGGACTCCAGGACGCTGCTGGTGCACAAAGTGTTCCCCGGTTTCTCCATCAAGGCTTTTGACTACGAGAAGGCGTACAGCCTGCAGCGGCCCAACGACCACGAGTTCATGCAGCAACCATGGACTGGCTTCACCGTGCAGATCAGCTTCGTGAAAGGCTGGGGCCAGTGCTACACTCGCCAGTTCATCAGCAGCTGCCCGTGCTGGCTGGAGGTCATCTTCAATAGCCGGTAGCCACGTGGGGAGAGGGCAGAGCGGGAGCAGAGTGGGCCCAGTCCAAACTACTTTGCTGCTAATATTTCCCTCCTGAGTGCTTGCTTTTCATGCAAACTCTTTGGTCATTATTCCCCCCCCTCACTGCCCACTCTCCTCCTTCTTGTCGTCCTTGTTTATGTTCTGTTTTGTTCTTTGAGAAATAGCTTATGAAAAGAATTCTTGGGGTTTGGAGGGGCGGAGAGTGGTATGATTGGCAGAACACTGCAATACGAAAAAGGGGAAGCAAAAAATTCTGTACCACCGAACACCATGTAAATGGGGAGCAGGCCCCACACTTGGGGCCATCACTGCCCTTGTCAGGGGTGTGTGTGCGTGCGTGCATCCGTGCGTGCATCAGCACGTATGTAGACGAGGGAAAGTGGTATGCTCTGTTTCCTACACGTGTTGCCC
>SJXQ01007381.1:484417-509700 GCA_006408695.1 Aepyceros melampus | reverse complement strand
CCACACACCCCCCCCCCCCCCCGGTCTTGGTACCCACAGGCAGGGTGACTTGCAGTTCCTCAAACACACCTTACTTGCATGTATCTAAGCAAGAGCTTTCCAGCTCCTTCTTCAATTGACTTCTTATCCTTCAAGATGCAACTCAGACTAGACCTCCTTCAGGGAACCTCTCCCTTAAAAATTTCTGCTCTAAAGAGACATCAGTGGTATAGGAACCTCTCTTCCCTACTGAACAGTAAGTTTTTGTCACTCTGAGATCTCAGTTGGGGCCCCTCTTAGGATCCAGTGCCCTAAAAATTTCTGGTATGGTGTTCAGACCGGGCTTGTCCCAACAAGGGAGGAGGGAGAGGCAGAATTGTGGGCTTAGCTTGGAATGGAAATAATAATACCCAGCACTGATTGTGTTCTGATTATGTGGTAAGTAGTGTCCCAGGCATTTTACATTGGTATCGTCCCGTATAATTCTTACAACCATCCTAAAGTAGCCACATCATCACGAGGCCCTGTTCGACATGAAGAAATGGAGGTTAGAGAGCTGCCCAGGTCCCCCAGGGGGCAACTGATGGTGTCAGCTTTCCTCACTTCTATGCTATCTCATCTCCATCGGCAGGCTTGGGTCAAGACGGATGGAATAGGGCTGATATTTTTTTTCTAAAACAAGGTCCAGTTGAAAGGACCAGGCTGATCTGATTGCTGAGCACCTGAGTTCTGTACAGGTACAGATCGGTGTTCACCAAGGGTCTTCCCAGTGCATGCCTGCTGGGGCTTCGCTGTGGCATCCCAGAAGCCAACTTTGGCCAAGCTCTGGAAGAGGCGGCCCTCTCACAGGTGAGTGACTTGCCCGGGACACCCACATATACAGTCTGGGGGCAGGGAAGGATGGAACTGCACCCAGCCCCACAGCAAGCAGACTTCCTGATGGTGAGGCCCCCACCCTCAGCCTCCAGAGGATCTTTCTGTCCGCTTGCGTGCTGTCAGAGCAGCTGCCCTGGAAGCACGGCTCTAGACAGTGACCGCACAAGCGCCGGGGCAGGTGGGTGTGGGGTCTGACTCATGGGATGTGACTCAGGGTCCTGGGTGTTGGAGTCAGAGAGACCGCGGCGGGGGTGCTCACTTGGGTAAGTCACTAACCTCTCTGAACCCGTTTCTGAAACATCAAATGGGCATTATACCTGCCTCGTGGGGCCGAGGGAGGTGGGGAATTAGTAAGGAAATGCATTGAAGAGCCAGCCATCGGGTGGTTAGGCTGAACCAGGTGGGGTTGCTACTATCTGACGGTTTAGACTTCCCCAAATGGCAATTTCATATCATTTAAACTACTGGGTGCTCAATTCAAAGCAGTGGCAGTTAGGAGTCCCCAACCTTCTTTTTCCCTAGGAGCTACAGGCAGGGACTGTGCAACCAGAGGGCTGAGAAAAGACAGCGGTGGTGATCAATACTGAGGCCATTCCCTGCTCCTCAGGATCCCAGCGAACTGCCAAGTCCAGGTCAGAGCAGTCAGTGAGGGCCGGCGGGAGCCCAGGGAGGGGGCCTGGGGTGCCCCAGGCTCCGGAGAAGGGGGCGTGGGCCCCGGGCAGCGCCCACTGAGCTGAGCAGCCCGCATGGCCCTGGGTTTCCTGGAGCTGGAGCAGCAGGCTTGAGTTGCCAACTCAGCACGTTTCCCAACCAGAAGCGCCCCCCTCTCTCTTTCTGAAAGTAATGATTTTCTAAAAATGGATTCCCTCCCCTCCCCCCTAGCTGCAATTAATCCAGTGAATGTGAAGTAGCCGCTGGAGGAGCCCTCGTGAGTTCAGACCAGCACGAGCGCTTCGATTCAGGAACGATTCACGGCTAGGGATGAGGGGTGGGAGAGGGCGCATGTCCTGGGGGCCAGATTGGGCTCACTGTGGGGTTTGTTTAGTGCCCTTTGGAGCCACAGAGATAAGAGCTGCGGGCCTCTTTCTAGGGAGACTGTGTGAGGAGACTTCCTCGGGATTTGAGAGTGGAAGAATCTCAGTCCCGGGTTCCGAGGTCATCCCATAGACACGCATGCCTGCCCCAGGCCAGCCAGACGAAGTTGATAAATAAACCTGGGGCACTTGTCTGGAGCTGCCTTTAGAAATAGAGAGAAAAAATTGAGTTGAAGTATTGGAAAGAGCTGGACTGAGTGAGCGACTTTCACATACACACACAGTTGATTTATAATATTGTGTTCATTTCTGTCGTACAGCAAAGTGCAGCAGTTATACACATATGTTAAGTTATACACATAAACACATCCTTTTAAAAATATTATTTTCAGCAGGAGCTGCCTTTTTAAGGAGCTCTGGGGGAGAGAGAATGTGATTGTCTTATCCTAAGACAAGCCCGAGTGTGTTATGTAGAACAATGCAAACGACGTGAATACTTCAGTGAAACGACAAGACACAGGGAGGATGTGTCTTTGTTCCCAGTGTTGCTCTTAGCATGGGTCCAGGCCCATGTGGGCACTTCAGTGGAGAAGGATAAGATGGAATTTATGCCCTGGATTTACAGGTGGGACACAAAGGCCCTGGAGGTAGAAACACAATGTGTCTCTTAGGCCTGCACTGAACCTAAGAGAAATATGGCTGATATGTAGATAGGGGTATTACATTTGTTCTCAACAGTGCAGAGATTCCTCTCACACACATTCTCTTAAGAGAGTGCAGATGGGACCTTCTGGAAGAAGGAACAGAGCTTGGACTTGAGACACCCAGCCAAGAGGTAGCGAGAACACACCTGGCAGCTCTCCTGAAATCTCTCCCAGGGCTTTTCCCCACCCCCCGAGCATGGCGCTTGCTGCTCTGTGCAACACCCCCCTTTAAAACTCCTTCCACTCCATCAGCCTTCGGGGTCCCGGTATCAATAAGTGGTTGTGGCAGAGACATTTCATTCTCAGACCTTTTCTCCGTACCCCTGTGGCCCCCATTTCCCAGCCTCCCTTGCAGTTTGTCTGCGGCCATGTGACTACTTCTGGCCAGTGGGCCTCAAGGGGAGGTACCTCGTGCCCCTTCTGGGCTAAAGCCCTGAAGAACTAGTGAGTGGTGATCCAGCGTCTCTCTCTCTCTCTCTCTCCCTCTGTCACCTGGAAGAGGGAGGCAGGAGATGAAATCACTGAATCCCTGAATCACTGCCCTGGAAGCCGCTGCGCCTGCAACAGGCTGTGTGAAGGTGCTTTTTTGTGTCACTGACTGAGACTGAGTGGCTTGCCATCCAAATGAACCCATGGCCCCTTCCACCCATGCAGACACTGCACCCAATCTGTCTTGCTTTCCTCTTTTCATGGAGATTTGTCCTGTATCTCTAACAGCACTGGAATTCCTTGAGGTCAGGCAGCAGCTCACATTCTTACTTGAATCACATCTTTTATCACCCCAAGCCCAGCTCTGGGCTCATAGTAGGTGCTTAGTAATTGCTATGATTGATGTGAACTGAGGGGCTTTCCCCACTCGTGTCCCTGGAGGGGTTGCTGGTTGCCCTCCAAGGGCACAGTCTCCCCAGGCTCTCCAAAGCTGCATGGAAATTCCCCCTTGCTCACACTTAACCTCCTAAAACCCACTGGAAGCCCCTCCCCACCCTCCTCCTCAAACCACTCATCTCCATAGGAGCAAGAAACTGTTCTAGCTCAGGCCACTGTCAGTGTAGATCCTGCCAAGGCCAGAGCCTCCTGGGCTCCCTCACTCAGCCAAGGAGAGAGAAATTTCCAGAGCTCAGCTGAATGCGTCAGAGAGCATTCCCAGCACACAGTTCCTCAGCCCTGGTCTGCATTATTTGTGCCATATGAATTACATGTCTGGGGCTTCCTTGGTAGCCCAGATGGTAAAGATCTGCCTGCAATGCAGGAGATACGGGTTTGATCCCTGGGTCAGGAAGATCCCCTAGAGAAGGAAATGACTACCCACTCCAGTATTCTTGCCTGGAGAATCCCATGGACAGAGGAGCCTGGCAAGCTACAGTCCGTGGGGTCCCAAAGAATCGGACATGACTGAGTGACTAATGCTTTCAATTTCACTTTTCATTTACGTATTTAACATTTTGCTATCTATCTGTTAGTTTGGTTATTGTCTGACTCCTTAAGCAGACTGTAAGCTCTGTCCTGCCACATCCCCAGTGTCCAGTACAGACAGTGCCCTGGACATAGTAGGCACTTCACAAATGTTCCTTGGATGAATCAGTGTGGAATGATTAGTCAACTTTCCAAATGAAATACATTCAAGTTTCAGATGAATTCAGTCTTCCCCTAAGAAAAGTAGGTTTGTACTGTACTTGCTTCATAATATTTGTGAAAAGAAAGAGTACATTCTTATTTTTTTTCCCCAAAAGGTATATGCAAAACTTTTGCCTCTTGAGGACTTCCCTGGTGGTCCAGTGGTTAAGAATCTGCCTGCTGATGCAGGCAGGCAATGCAACCGTTCCGTCTCCAGTCTGGGCAAATTCCATATGCCACGGGGCAACTAAGCCCAGGCACCCCAACTACTGAAGCCCTCATGCCCTGGAGCCCGTGCTCTGCAACAAGAAAAGCCACCGTCATGAGAAGCCCAAGGACCATCACTAGAGAAAGCCCACGAGCAGCAACAAAGACCCAGTGCAGTCATAAATAAATTAATAAAAACTCTGCCTCTTCGAGTAATGGTAACAGCTGCCACCACAAGCATAATAATAACAGCAGCCTGTATATAGAGTTTTTGTACCAGGCACTCTGAGCAGAGCACTTGGTGTTGTCTCTAAGGTAAGGATTGTCATTAGCCCATTTTACAGGTGAGGAAATGGAGAACTAGGGAGGAATAGGGCAGGAATCCCTGTCTGCTTAACTCCACGGTTCTTGTTCTGAGTCCTGAGCCCCATGGGAGGCTGCAACTTTGAAAGAGCAGTTTTTCTGGTTTCTTTCCTTGAGGTTAAGATACATCCTGAGGCCAAGGTTCTGCAACTGGAGACTCTAGGGGTATCTCTCCCAGAAGACTTGCTATGTAGTCAGGCTGTCCCATCCCATCAGGGTCTGGAATCTTTGCTGCATCAAGGCCCCATGTCATCAGCACCAGATCTTCTAATGACACACTGAAGCCTGGGAAATTACAGTGCCCAGGAGACTTGTCCCAGAGGCCTTGCTCAGGGTAATTCCAGAGCAGGAGAGAATGCTGGGAATAACAAGAAAAACAGAGTCAGGCTGCCAGCCTTAGGTAATGGAATGGTGTGTTGTGGCCATGGAGCATGGGGGATGGAGAATTTTATTTTCTAAAACAGATTTTTTTTCCTAAATTTTAAAAATACTGAAAAATGCAAAATCAAAAGTAAAAATGATACTCAGTCTTATCATTTAAAATTATGGCTTTCAATGCCACTCCCCAGAAATGATGACTATTACAGGAGGCTTTGATTCATCTTGTTCTGAAGTTGGCCTCTGCTTCTACATAAGCACATAGACAATTTTCATGAATGGAGTCAAGTTTTGCATATTGGCCTGCCAACTGCTTCTGTCACTTAATGATGCATCAGATATTTCTTGCTTGACTAGTATTGGAGCTGAACTTAGAGGATGCTAGTATTCATTTTAAAGGTGAATACCACTTGACGCTGAACCGGAGTGAAGCTATGGAGCAACTGGAACTCTCTTCTGAGGATGGTGGGGATAACAAACAATTGGTTTAACCATTTTTGGAAAACTGCTTGCCACTGTCTACTAAGCTAATCATACCTGCATCAGAAATGCATATATACATTCACCAAAAGGCCTGGGCAAGAATATTCCCAGCAGCACTATTCAAATAGCTGCAATTCAAAAGTCCATCAAAAACAGAGTGAATTTTTTAAAATGCGGTTTATTTATACAGTGGATGTCACATAGCAGTGGAAAGGAAAGAACTATAATGCACACAAAAGAAAATCTCACAGGTGTGGTGCTCAGCTAAAGAAGCCACACACACAAAACCCATACGGTATGATTCCATTTGTATAAAGTTCAATGTCAGGCCAAATGAGTCTATGGTTTTAGATGTCAGGAAGGGGCACAAGAGGAACTTCTAGGGGCTAAAGTGCTGTTTCTTAATCTACTGGCTATTTACACGGGATGTTCCATTTGTCAGGATTCATTGAGCTGTACACTTGCACTGAAGATCTGTGTACTTTTCTGTATGTGTCATACTTCAGCTAGAGTCTATTTTCTAAAGAGAGGCTCAATGGCATTCAGTCCCTTCCCCTGAAATCAGTCCTGTTTCCCCTAGGTTTGCCCCTTTCTCTCTCTCTTCCAGAACCTTTGGAGCACACACAGCAGGCATGGTGTGTCGCCATTGGTCCTGTGGGGCAGAGAGAGGAAAAGTCGACCTTCAGGTCCTGGAAGCCCTGGTGGGACCCGGTGGCCAGCCTTGGGAGAGCACTCAGGCTGCACCGCCCCCCAGGCTTGCTCCGATGGTCAGTGGGTAGCAGGGCGAGGAGGAAGCAGAGGAGGGAGAGCTGTGGGAGGAGGAAAAGGGCTTACTAGCCTCGTGACTGTTTTGGGGTCTGACAAAGAGCCTTGTGGCTTGGCAGCGTCCTGAGTGCTGGAATTTCTGGGGTCCAAGGTACCATCACAACAAGGTAACTACTTCTACTACTGTTACCATTGCAAATAGTAGCTCATGCTTCTTGAGCACTTAAAAAGTGCCAGGTGCCATGTAAGTGCTTTATATACATCTCTCCTTTCAATCCTTTTCTTCCCATGCCACGTGGCATGGGAAGTTTTAGTTCCCCGACCAGGGGTCAAACTCATGCCCTCTGCAGTGGAAGCATGGCGTCTTAAGCCCTGGACCACCAGGAAAGTCCCCATTTTAATCCTTTCAGTGTCGAGTTATACGTACCCCATGTACATGTGAGAGGCTCACATATGTGCAGTTAGGCCCACCCACCTCTGCTTATTTTGATTCTCTAGTTGGTCATCTGCTAGGTGCCAGACTCTGTTGGACCCTGAAGTATACAAATCGGTGTGGTACATTCTCTGCACTGTCTCAGCAGGTTATCAATCGCCTGCTCATTCAAACCAATGTTCATTGTTCTATGTCATATTTTAAGGTGCTCCAAATAGGTAAATGTGTAAATAAAATTTCATTTGTTTTGCTGTTCAGCAAAACTTGGCAAGTTAGGTTCACTACAATTTAGACTAAATTAACAAAAAGGAAAAATAACTTTAAAAATTATCTTTGGTTCCACGATTACGTTGAACCTGTTGACATCCGAGCACAGGACTTTTTAAAGAATACATTCACATGTGACCACCATAGAAGTAGGTACTCAAAGAAAAGTTAAAGTGTTATAAAATAACATATATTGTTTTGTAAACTGTACCCTCCTTCACACACTTGATAATCTAATGAGATCATGTTCCAGGTCCATGAATGCACAGCTACCTCTAATGATTTTTTTCATCATTAGAGGGTGAGATGGTGTGTATATCAATTTTTTTCCATATAGTTTGCATTTCTTTTGTGAATTTATCTGTATCTTTGGCCTATTTTTTCTTTGGTTTGTTATTCTTTGTGGCCACTTATTTTTTAAGGAATTAAAAACTTTTTTTTCAAGTTTATGCACAAAATTTTTAGTCAAAGATAATTGAAAGTTTTACAGTGAAATATAGCAGTCCCTCGTCCTTTCTTTCCTCCCCTGAGTTTCCCAGAAATAGCCCTTTCAACTCTTCCAGCTGTTTCTTTTGGTATTTATCACCATCTCTCTTTTTTATTTTAGTATATAAAAGTATTTTATTCATTTAAAATGTAAAAATAGTTTATATTCATTACCGAATATTCAAAAGTTGCAGAAGTATGTTAAGAAAAATGTTAAAGCCTTTCCCAACATCTTCGGTGTTACTTTTCAGGGGTAAATTACATTACCACTATGATTTTATCACCACATTTCTAAATAATATTATGATATTTCTTGATGCTTAATTTCAAATATTATTTGTTAACTTTCTTCTAACTTTCTAGGTTGAGATCACTGTCTTGAACCTTCATACTACTGGTCTTCTCACCAGCAGTCAATACTGATCCTATTGGAGCTATGCCCGTCTTGTTCACTGTGATGGATGGAGGGCACTGAGGTTGCATTCCTTTCCTTACACACCTCTGGTGTGCTTGGAGTTAAGCTTTGCCTAGATTCTTTTCATTGGTTTAGAGCTCACTGTGGGTTTTGCCGTTGCTTTCCACACCCTTCAGGCACTTCTCAGTGTACCTCCAGCCCTTCGAGACTTTTCCTCAAGGTCAAACGTATCAGACGGTTTGCCAGTGCGATGTTTTTTCCCCTCAAGTCTCCTCCTTCTGCTCTGTCTGGACAGGTTGCCTTACGGACCTGACGGATGCATAGCAGTCACCCCGAATCCCCCATCCGCCTCTGTGTTGGCTTGAGTCTCTTGTTTCCCGGATCCCATGAGGGCACCTCCCTTGATTGAGTCCCTCATTTGGGTGCCAGTTATCTTTGAAAACTGTACCATGCTTTCTTTCTTTCCTTCCTTCCTTCCCTTCCTCTCCGCCTCCTCCCCACTTCCTTTCCTCTTCTTCTCCTTCTCCTCCTGCCTGAGGACTATACAGCAGAAGGACAGGGAAGGGCTCCCTGACAACCTCAGCCTTCTCTCTGTTGTCTCAAGCGCGTCCTACAAAGGGGCCTTGACTGTGGAGTTTAGTCCTCAGATCCACCCGCCAGAAAGCCGGGTCACCTCCGTCCCTTCCCCTCTGTCCTCCCCCTCTGTTCTTCTCTCGCCCTGGATGCTAGTTTCTGGGTTTTGTTTGTTTGTTTTTGACCGCACCATAGTCTTTCAGGATCTTCATTCCCTGACCAGAGATCAAACCCACCCCTCATCAGTGAAAGTGCAGAATCCTATCTACTGGACCTCCAGGGAATTCCCTGGGAGTTACTGGATCTGAATTAGTTTTTTCTCTGCCACTCCCTCAGCTTAGGCACTCCTGGCCTTGAGCCGTTGTCCCTGTACCCACACTTGTCCCCCTGCTGACTGATCCACCTGGGTTTGGCAGAGGACACTCTGTAAACCCAGATCTGAGTGGTTTTGTGTGTAAAAGCCGAGCACTTTCACGTCTCTACGCTGTTACACAGACTCTTGGTCTGAATGCCTTTCCCCCTTTCTTTAGCTGATGAACTCTAGTCTTTCAATGTCTGGCTCAAGAATCTATCTACTCCTCCAAGAAGCCTCCCAGTCTGTCCTGTTGCCATGAAGCAGACTCTGCAGCAGTTTATATGATGCTTTTTTTTGTAACCCCCGTTCTTGGCTGCCTTGGGCCAGATCCTGACACCAACTAGCTGAGTGCCAGGTCACCTTCCCTCAGCTCCTGCATCTGCACACTCCCTGGGGAGAAGAACCCGGATGTGCTCCACACCGACTGTGCGCCATGCCCTCTGCTGAGAATTTTCCCTACACAATACAGTTATACACTGGGGTCTAAGTCCTTCAGCAACACCCCTCTGTGCTGTGTGTGCTTTTGACAGCCTGGGAAGGGAGTGGGGTGAGCAGTGACTTGGAGGAGATGGGGGAAGGTGAGCGAGAGGGCATCTGTTATTGATTTGCCCATAGGTCCCCAGGGCTCTTTACCTGGCTTGGGAAATTCTCTTCCCCTGAGGCTGTCGAGCGATTAAAGAGCAAGACACTTGCTTCCTCAGCTTCCCTAGCGGCCAAGTATAGGCACGTGACCTGAGATCGGCCAATCAGATGCCCCTGCTCTGGTCTTGGCGTCAGGATGGGGGAAGGGGAATGACTCTAGGGATGGGCAGTGGCTACATCCTGTTTCTGGGGAACAGCCGCCTCCGTGGGGCCGATAGCATGGTCCAGTGTTTGGAGTCCAGTGCAGACGTCAGTGGGGAGAAGAGAGTCATCTAGGCTTCCAGGGGGCCCTTGGGTTCTCAAGAAGCAGCTCTGGGGTGTGGGTTTGGCAGCCTTCCCCACAGTGGAGTACTCCAGCCTACTGTTGATTCTACGACCTCCCAGGGTCCTGTCAGAACTTCCCTTTCGTGTTTAACTCAGCTAGACTGGCTTCCCAGATGGTGTAGTGGTAAAGAGTTCGCCTGCCAATTCAGGAGCCACAAGAGACAGTGGGTTCGATCCCTGGAATGGGAAGATCCCCTGGAATAGGAAGTGGCAACCCACTCCAGTATTCTTGCCTGGGAAACTCCATGTACAGAGGAGCCTGGTGGGTGGGCGACAGTCCACGGGGTCTCAAAGAGTCGAACTCGACTGAGCATGAGCGCACACAGCTAGAACAGTCTTTTGCAGGTTGCAGCTACAGAGACTGACCGCAGATAGAGGCCAGGAAGGGCATAGTGCATGGTTGGCTCCTAAGCCATCCCACTGGGACAGGAGACCCGGGAATCTCTGCCCCTCCTGATAGTGATGATGGTCATGGCATGCTCCTGACCTGGGTGGTCACTCAGATCCCCAAGCAAGCAGAGGCCACTCAGCACGGGTGGGGTGGTAAGGTTACAGAAGCCCTTGGGGACACCCCAGGAGGACTCGGACTCTAAATAGAAATGTCCCAGGCAGTGTCCCTTTATCACGAGAGCCACGCAGCATTAGAGCCTGCGCCACCCTTCAGAGCAGCTGGGGGCTGGCCTCCCCCGGTCAGGAGGCCGGGGTTCTCATCTGGCTGCAGGTAACCCCCCATATGGCTTGGGTCTGTCGCTCCTGTTCTCTGAGCCTCAGTGTCCGTGTCCTCACCGGGAAGCCTGGGAGGAGGACAAATAACTGAGAGGTCCCTTCTAGGACTGGTGCTTCTAGAATGAGCACTGGGAGCCTCTGGGATCTCATCATCCCCACCTCACCCCCTGCCTCACCCCCTGAACTCCTGTGAGCTCCCTGATAGCAGCCCCCTGCCATACATATAGTAGGCACACAAGAAGTGTGAGTTGACAGCACCAGGGACAGGCTGGCTCCGTTAAGGGTGTGGGAGTGTTGTGGGGGGTCTGTGGTGACGCTCAAGGATCTTTCCTGGGAACTCCAGCCCAGCCTTCCTGGGTCTTTATGGAGGCGGACGGGGAGGAGGAAGGGGTGAGTGGCAGCCTCAGCAGCGGCCCTGAGGCAGCCTCTGCAGGCACTTTCTGGGAAGCCGCCCCCAGAACCTAGCCTTGCGAAGGCTGAGGAGGCCCCGTCTCCAGCTCCGTTTCCCTTGAACTGGAGCCAGGCGGTCCTCACGCATTACTCACTGGCGGGGCGGCCCTGGCCCAGGGCCAAGGCAAACAAGGCCTCCAGCCTGCCTGGGGGCTGGGTGGCTTGGGCTTGGGCGGGGAGGCGCCTACGCCTGGCCCCTGCTGTGGCCAGCCCGCTTGTGTCCTCCAGCAAGCCCAGCCCCAGCCTGGCCCAGGGGTCAGGCTCTGGGCCCCCCTCACCCCCAGGGTTGGGCCTGGCTGTCCCTCTGGAGCTGGTGCTGCTGAGGGCCCTTTTTCCTCCAGCGTCTGGATCCTCCTTCTCTGCCAAGGGAGACGCTGACTCGTACCTGTACGGCCAATGCAGAGGCTTCACCTGGGGCCTGCCATTGACCAGGCCCTGGGACAGTGGAGGAGGACTAAGCCAAGACCTTTACCCTTCCTGAGTCCCAGGTCTGCATCTTAGGACAGGGACATCAGGGAATGATCAGGGATGACCAGTCCATCAAATATTGTACATTAGACAGAGTGTAGGAAAGGGTCAGGCTAGGAAGACTTCCTGGAGGAAGTGGAGCCTGACAAGGCCATGAGAAATTTTGCATAACCTTGATGGAGGAAGAGAGAAGAGGCTGTACAGTGAGTGTCGGTCTCTGGATGTAATGGGTCTGAAGATGGGGAGTGGGTAGGAGGAGAAGGATTTCTAGGTGAGGAGGATGAGGCCAGGTACTAGTGGTCCTGAGCAGGACCAGTCAGCTCCTTTGTCCAGAACCAACCTGTTCACTCATCTAGACATTCATCCACCATGCCATCCATCCATCCATTTACTCACACACACACCCATCTACCCATCCAACCATCCACCCGCCTGTCTATCCATCGATCTATTCACCATCCATCCATTTCTTCCATTCAAACTACAAATATCTATTGAACACCCACAATGAGCCAAAGTGAAGTGGAAGTGAAGTCACTCAGTCGTGTCCGACTCTTTGTGACCCCATGGACTGTAGCCTACCAGGCTCCATCCATGAGATTTTCCAGGCAAGAGTACTGGAGTGGGTTGCCATTTCCTTCTCCAGATGATCTTCCCGACCCAGGGATTGAACCCGGGTCTCCCGCATTGCAGGCAGACGCTTTACTGTCTGAGCCACCAGGGAAGCACAATGAGCCAAGACTTGTAGTAAATATTTTCACTGACTCTTATGGATTAGGTAAATAGGCTCCATAAATGTTTGTTTAAATAGGTGGAGAAGTGATGATCGAGAGAAGCCTGTCTCTGCCCTCAAGGAGATCACTGTCTTGTAGAACAAAAAATATAACTTTTAGAAATTGTGACAAGTGCTGTAAAGGAAAAGACCAGGGTGCCAGGAGAAACAAGGAGGAGGTCAAGGCTGTGGCTGTTAAACTGCTGTGAGATCCTTGGCAAGTAACTTGATGTCTCCAGGCCTCACTGTCTGAATCTGTGAAATGGGAATAATGATAGTGCCTACTTTACAGAGTTGTCCATCCTTTTTTTTTTTCAGTTATCAAAGTCTGAAATCTTTAATATTGACCAATTTTCTAATCCATGGTCTATATTTAGTTTCCATTTTCTTAAAATGTTTTTTAATAGTTTTATTAAAATATATATCTAGGTCATATACCACACCTTCTTCTGCTTGTGAATAATGCTGATATAAACGTGCATGTAGACATTTCTGTGTGACCGTATATATCCACTACTCTTGGGTATAGACTTATCTCGAAGATATTGAGGGCTCAGTTCCAGATCATTAAAATGAATATCGAAATAACGCAAATCACACAATTTTTTGGTTTCCCAGCGCGTACAAAACTTATGTTTTGACTTCTCTGGTGACACAGTAGATAAGAATCCACCTGCCAATGCAGGGAACAGAGGTTCGATCCTTGTCCAGGAAGATCTCACAAACTGCGGAGCAACTAAGCCCCGGTACCACAACTTCTGAGCCCACCCTCTACAGCCTACAAGCCACAGCTACTGAAACACTCTTGCCTGGAGCCTATTCTCTGCAACAAGAGTACCCACCACAGTGAGAAGCCTCTGCTTGTTGCAGCTAGAGAATGCGCACTCACAGCAATGAAGACCCAGGGCAGAAACAAACAAACAAACAAATCACAATTGTTATTAAAAATATTTTATGTTATGATGTGTCTATTAATTGTTCAATAGCATCATGTCTAAAAACAAAGTACCTACCTTAATTAAAAAACACTTTATTGCTAAAAAAAAGGCTAACCATCACCTAAGCCTTCAGTGAGTTGTAATCTCTGATCATTGATCACAGATTACCATAACAAATACAAAATTTTGAAAAAGTTTGAAATATTTTGAGAATTACCAAAATGTGATGCAGGGAAGACAAAGTGAGCAAAGATTGGAAAACCAGTGCTGATACGCTTGCTCGATGCAGGGTTGCCAAAAACTTTGACTTATACAAAATGCAGTATCTGTGAAGCCCAGTGAGGCAGAGTGTAATAACACAAGCTATGCCTGTGTATACACGCAGTAGTGGAATTGCCGGGACATATAGTAACTCTATGTTTAGTATTTTGAAGAGTTGTCAGACTAATTTACAAAGTGGCTGCACCATTTAACATTCCCACCAGCAGTGTACGAAGGGTTCTGATTTCTCTGCATTCTTGCCAATTTTTGCTATTGTTAGACCTTGTGAGTCTAGACATCCTAGTGGGTATGAAGTGGAATCTCATTGTGGTTTTGATCTACATTTCTCTGATGACTAATGATGTCAAACATCTTTTCATGTGCTTATTAGCCATTTGTGTGTCTTGGAGAAATGTCTATTCATTTCCTTTGCTATTTTGAAATCAGATTATTTGTGCTTTTATTGTTGAGTTGTGAGGGTTGTTTATATATTCTGGATGCAAGTCTCTTATCAGCTATATGTTTTGCAATGTTTTCTCTGATGCTGTCAGTGGTCTTTTCACTTTCTTGGTGGTGTCCTTTGAGGCACAAAAGGTTTTTTATTCTCTTGAAGTCCAACATATCTCTTTCTTCTTTTGTTACTCATACCTCTGGTGTCATACATAAGAATCCTTTGCCAGATCCAAGGTCATGAAGGCTCACCCTTAGTTTCTCCTAAGAGTTTCATAGTTTTGACTCTTATATTAGGTCTTTGACTTATTTTGTGTTAGTTTTTATATATGATATGAAGTAAGGATCCAGCTTTACTCTTTGCCATGTGGAAATCCAGTTGAAAAGACTGTTTTCCTCCCATTGGATGGTCTTGACAACCTTGCTGAAAATTGGCTGACTGTAGATGTCTGAGTTTATTTATGGATTCTCAATTCTGTTTCATAGATTTATATATTTATCCTTGTGCCAGTATCACATTGTCTTGTAGTAAGTTTATAAATCAGGAAATGTGAGTCCTGCTATTTTGTTCTTCTTTTTCAGGATTATCTTGGCTGTTCTGGGTCTCCTGCAATTCCATCTGAAATTTAGAATCAGCTTTCCAGTTTCTACAAAGATATCAGCTGGAACCGCACTGCGTCTGTGTAGATCACTTTGCGAAGCAGTGCCATCTCAACATTGTGGAGTCTCCTGATCCAGAAACGTTTTTCCAATTATCTAGATCTTCTTTCATTTCTTTTACAGGTTTGTAATTTTCAGGGTATAAGTTGTTGTACTTCTTTGGTTAAATTTACTTCTAAGTATTTCACTCTTTTTGATGCTCTTGTAAATGGAATTGTTTTCTTCATCTCCCTTCTGGACGGCTCATCGATTTTCAGACAAATGCTTATTGTGCTCAGCACCGTGAGAGGTGCTGGGGATATAGCAATGAGCATGTTATGAGGATGAACGAGGCATTACAGTATAATAACGGACCCTTATTATTGCTTTCCTGTATCTTCCCTTTTCTCTAAGTATGTCAACAGACGGCTCCTGTGGAGGCAGGAGGGGAGCTGTTGAATCTGAGAAGAGCTGATGTATCTGGAAGGAGATGAGGGTGTGACCGTGGACAGTGGGAGCAGACCTGCTCAGTCTGGGCAACTGTGAGGCCAGAGCAAGACCCCAGGGAGGCCAAGGGCACTGTTCTCGGGAGATGGGCATCCTTGGGAGGCCTGGGAGCAGCCAGAGGGAGGGCGCAGTGGAGGCCTCGCAGGAGTTTCGCAGGAGGCAGCTCACTCCCACCCCACCCGATGAGGCTTCCTCCTCCGCGGGTTTTCATCATCTGTCTTGAGGCTTCCCCTAGTTCTCACATCCCCTAGAGGATCTGTCTTTGGCTTCGTCCTGTGTCTCCTTGGGGCATCTTCCCCTCGTTCCCTCACCATGCCTCTCCAGCAGGCACAGGATGGGCAGCAGGATCTCTTGGGAATGCTTGGATCGTGGAAAGTCCTGCCCTTCAGGTGGGGTGGGGAGAAGGAAGGGTCCCTCCTTCCGCACCGTCTCCCCCGCCCCAGCAGCAATGGGCCAGCAAGCGGGGAGATTTCTCACCGCACCAGCTGGCTCCTTCCCCTGTGTGGCTCCAGCCGGGGCCCCTCACCCTGGCCAGCTGTCTCACAAGTGGGGGAGTAGCTGGAGGCCTGGCCAAGCAGGGGCCTGCCTCCTCTCTCTCCCTCCACACAGGGCCTCTTCCTCCTGCCCTGCTGTCTGCAAGGCCCTGGCAGGTTCCTCATTCCGAGGGCCGCTTCCTCTGCAGCCAGACCCTGCGGTGCCTGGAGGTGGCCCAGAGGCCCTGGCCTCACGGCTCTTCTGCAGTCATCCCTGTCTTAAGTCTGGGCTGGAACGTCCACACTGACACCCTCGTGTTGGAGGTCGACCACAGAGGGCTGAGTGAGGCCCAAGTGTGGGCGAGGGCCTTGGGCCTGGAGCGGGAAGGACAGGAGGAGGCGTGGGCCCTGCTCCCAGCGCCTTTCTGCCCTCCACACAGATCTGCACGTAAGCCGGCCAGGCCTCACGCATGGGGCTGTGACCCCCAGTTCAGAGAAGTGAGTCGGCGTGGGCCGCAGCAGGCCTGACACAGGATGTCCTGGGTTCTCAGGGGGCGTGGACTGTGGCTAATCACTCTGGGTGCCTCAGCCGGGCCCTGACGGGTCTCTTTCTCCCTCGGACGGACAGGTGATGTCAGTGGAACACACAGGGCTCTCCACAAGGAAGGGAATCCTGGCCACTGGGCTGACAGGAGATGCCCCAGAGTAAGCCCCAGACTGCCTGGGTTAAAACAACCTGCTGGCTAGCTCCGTGACCTTGACAAAGTTACTTAAATTCTCTGAGCGTCCGCTCTCTCAGTGAGACAATAAGATGATAATTATAGACAACGTCTTAGACCCTAAGGTCTAGAGCAAGGTTTCCCAACCTCGCCCCTGTTGATATTTGGGGCAGGATGACTCTGTGTTGTGAGGGGCTGTCCCGTGTGTGCCATAACTCACTGGATCCCAGTGGCATCCGCTGCCCCCTTTGCCCCCCACACCGCCACCATGACAATCAAAAAGGTCTCCAGTCATCGCCAAATGTCCCCTGGGGGCAAAACCAATGCCCCACGGAGAACTACTGGCTTATATAGGACTCAAATGAGTTAATACATGCAGTGCACTTACAACAGCGCCTGGCCCAGAGGAATCACTCAATAATTCTTATCTGTTATTATTACAAGCAGGGAACAGTGGGGGAAAACAAAATGTAAAACAAAACACAGAAGCCAAGCACAGAAGAGCATATCTAATACCCTGAGTGACTGGAGGGCTTGGGGTGAAGCGGGGGAGAGACTGCGTGTGTTATTTATTTGAAAAAACATTTTATTTTTATTTATTTATGTATTTGGCTAAGCTGGGTCTTCGTTGCAGCACACAGGATCCTCGATCATCGTTGTGGCATGTGAGACCTTTGGTTGAGGCGTGTGGGGTCTAGTTCCCCCACCAGGAATCAAACCCAGGCCCCCTGCAAGGGGAGCGAGGCATCTTAGCCACTGGACCACGAGGGAAGTCCGGAGACTGTGTATTAGTTTTAAAAGAACACATTGGCTTGACCACCTCACCCCACTATCAGGCCCAATCACCAGAACCTGGGTCTGGAGCTCCCCATGGGTGCCTGGAGGTATGCTGGGGCCTCCAGGGACATAGGGCAAAGGAGACTCAGCCCTGCCTGGCTTCTGGGGCCCAACTCCTCTCAGAGAAAAGCCCAGATACTTTCCATTTCCCTCCAAGGGTTCAGAGGACAGAGCCTCACTAAGGCGAGGGCCCGCTGGGCAGGCTCTGGTTCTCTGGCCACCTGCTCATCTGTTCATTCGGGAAATGCTCACTGAGGTCCCTACGAGCCAGACACGGGGCTGGGGACATCAGCAGGAAGCAGGAATTGGAGCAGTGGTTTGAAAGCTGGCCAAGCTTCCCATGGAAGGAGACGAGGAGGAGGAATGCCACTGACCGTGGACGGGGTGATGCTGGTGGTGCTTGGAGCTGATCAAGCAGAGGCCCTGAGAAGGCAACTTTCTGGAAGCATGGTGTGGTCTGAGGGGCGGATGGAGTCAGCTTGTGAGGAGCACTGAGTACCAGGGTAGAGACACAGTAGCTCTTTATTCTGGAGTCCTTGAAGGGTTCTGAGCAGAGGTCTCAGTTCAGTTCAGTCCCTCAGTTGTGTCCAGCTCCTTGCAACCCCATGGACTGCAGCACATCAGGCCTTCCTGTCCATCACCAACTCCCGGAGTTCACTCAGACTCACGTCCATTGAGTCGGTGACGCCATCCAACCACCTCATCCTCTGTCGTCCCCTTCTCTTCCTGCCAGAGGTCTGGGGAGCCCCAAGTCTGCTCCTAGGAGACAGGAGTCTTGGTTGTGTCCCAGCCCCAAAGGTCTCCCCAGGCAGGGGTTGCAGGGTGGGCCCTTCAGGCAGGGCTTGGGCCTGGGTCCCCACTCCTGCCTCCGCCCCAGGGGAGGGCCCTGAACAGAGGCCCCGTGAAGATGTCCAGGCTGGTCCCTCATCCGAGTGAGGCTCTACCCATCTCCCCAGCTGAGCAACGGGACTCCTGCCTCCCTAGGCCAAACTCCACTTGAGCATAATTGGATGTTGCCTCTAATTGCTTTGAACCCCATGGCAATTAGACATTTGCTAGTGGAGCAAAAACATCGGGCCTGACCGTCAGAGGTACACAGAGACTCGGGGGCCCCAAGGAAGAGGCAGGAACCCTTTGGGGATTGGGCAGGGCCGGGCAGCAGGAAGCCAAGGCTCGTGAGCGCCTCCATCTCGGCCTCTCACCTCCTCTGGGGCGCTGCGCTCTTGCCCAGGGCACCCGGCAGGCAGCCACCTGGGTGGGGGCCACACCCACAGGGTTGTTAAAACCACCTGGGCCTGGCCTGGCCTTGGGGAACAAGCTCACCAGCTCTTGTCCTCTGAGGGGCCGAGTTCAGATGTGACTGCTGGGCTGGTGGGAAACGAAGCAGGCGCAGAGCCAGGCTCCGAGGGGCTGAGCGGAGGCTGAGCGGAGGCTGGCCCAGGACGCCCAGGCTCTCAGGGACCCTGCCGACAGAGTCGCCCCCCAGGGTGCCACATTCCCTCGGGCTCCAAAGAGAACTTGGGAAAGGTGAGCCAGGCTTTTCTGAATGCGTGGCCTGCCCCTTGGCTCCGGCTTGCCCTGGAGAGGGCGGAGGGCCCAGCGGAGGCCCGTGTGAGGTCCACGCAGAGGGCCAGGGTTCCAGCCGGGGCACAGGACGGCCGTGTCACCAGGGCGGGCCTGCCGCCTTCTTGAGCCCGTTTCCACTGGGGCCAGTGGGAGTCATGAGGTTTGCCCTCCCTCCCTTCGGGGTGATTGTGAGGATCAAATGAGATCACAAAGATAAAAGAATAGAAAAGAAGAAAGCTCGGAACTCACGTGAGTGGTTGTTATTGTCATTGCTGTTATCCTTAGCTCCTCACCAACCCCTCTCGGGACAGAGCCATCCGGCAGGTTCTCAGCCCTACCTGGGGTCACCAGAGGGTGCCAGGCTGGCCTGGGCCCTGCCACACCCGAGCTCTCTCCAGGGGCACCCTGGGGGTCCAGAACCTCCTCTGTCCCTCCCAGTTCTCCAGCCAGCCCTGCTGGAGGTGGACAAGCGAGGGGAGAGAGCCTCAGACTGTCTGTGTGTGGGCCAGTCCCTGCGGGCGCTGCTGGGGTCTCATGGACACACACACTCCCAAATATATACACACGTGCTGACACGGACTCATCAACACACATAAACCAGCACCCGCCCACAAGCATTCACCAGATCTTGACTCAACACAAACACACACACACACACACACACACACACACACATGCACGCACGCACATACCCACACACAAGCAGATGCCTCCTCCACAGCAAATTCCATTATCTTGGCCTTCCATCCAGAGGCCAATGGGCAGGCAGGGATATTATTACCTTGTTGTTATTATGATCGTCCTTAGAAAAGTCTCAACTCGGCAGAAAACATCAAACAGCGACCAGCAGCCTCAGAGAGCAGAGGCGACAGGCCCTATGGGGCTCCTTCCAGTGCAGGCCTGCCTCCTTGCTTGCAAAAATGACTTATTATTAATCTGCGATTGAAACTGTAATTATGCCATCACCGTGTCAACAAGCCGGAACACGGTGAGGACTGGCAGCGCCGTCTGGAAATGTGCTCTTACCCTCCACCACGACCATGCTGGCATCTGCCTCATGCCATGGACGAGGACGCGCACACCTGCCAAGCACAGGGCCCAGCTCCCCACAGGATGCCGGCTGCATGTGTGTGTGTGTGTGTGTGTCTGCCTCTCACTCAGGTCTGGCGAGGTGAGGTCCAGGAGTGACCCGAGGGAAGAGGCACTCCCAAGAGGACCCCAGGGAGCTCTGAGGCTCCAGCCTGGGAGTCCAGCGGGGAGACACAAACATCCACATGCGCTTCAGGGCGTGTGGGCTGTCAGGCTTGATCCCCAGGCTCTGCCTTTCCCTGCATACCCCACAGGGTGGGCCTGACTCAGGGCACCTCACAGTCCCCGGGGTCCTTCCCAGCCTCTGTTGGCCCTGAGGCAGGGCTGGGCAAGACCTGCTCATAAGCTGTGACCACCTACTAATGACCGATTTGTATTGACACTTAGTTACTAGACACCAGGTCTGGTGCGAAATACTTTTATGTTCATTATCTCATTTCATCTTTCAAAACCATTTAAATAGAAAAAGGAGTAAACCTTATATTCGTCTGAGTTTCACAGAGGAGGAGACTGTAGCCTGGTGGAGTTAGGTGGTCTTCCCAGTTCCTGCAGAGCTGAGCTTTAAAACCTCTTTAAAGGGATGATCTGGCTACCCACCCCCGTGCCCCAAACTCCTCTGATGTGGCTCACACCCTCCCCATGAGCTTCCGGAGGCAGAACTCTGACTATACCCCTGCCTGCCGGTGGCCTTGGGTATAGCAGATGCTCAGGAAACCATCCATGAGTGAAGGAAGGAGGTGAAGGTCCAAGTTCAGGACAGGGTATTCAGGACTGGCTTGAGAAACACGACCTTTCTCTCCGGTGTTGGCACTCTCTGGGGGCACTCCACCTGCAGGCACTCAGGGCTGAGACTTCTGGGTTCGGGAGGGGTCCTTTGGTGCCAAAGACCACTTCTTTGCCACCGAGTGGATCCCAGTGTGTGCAACTAGAGATGACAACCCTAAATCACCTAGAAGGAGAGACTGTGGGTGTGTGTGTGTGTTTATGCGACTGTACCCACACACCTGTGGGTGTTATTTCAACAGGCAGCAGAGACGGAAGGTCGCAGAGCCAGATGGTGAAGATGAGGTAACGACACAGGGTTCCTAACTTCCACCCAGGCACCATCTAGGCTTTAGACTGGGAGGATCCCAGGCCCAGTGCCTGCAGGGTGGAGACAACGTCCACAGGCTAGCCCTTTCAGAGCTCATCTGGAGGGTGGCCACAGATGCTGAGTCCACACTCGGCCACCTCACAGTGCGCTCCATGGGGAGGAACCATGGGTAGAAGAACTATGCGTGTGTGTGCCTGCTAAGTCGCTTCAGTCGTGTCTCACCCTTTGCGACCTATGGACTGTAGCCCGCTCCTCCGTCCATGGGATTCTCCAGGTAAGAATACTGGAGTGGGTTGCCATGCCTCCTCCGGGGATCTTCCTGACTCAGAGATCGAACCCACATCTCTTACGTCTCCTGCATCGGCAGGCGGGTTCTTTACCACTAGTGCCACCTGGGAAGCCCAGAAGCACTATACTTGATGAAAAGGGCAGGGAGGTACAGAGCAAAGAGGAAGGGCACTGGAGTAAGGTGGGCCCTGAGTTCAAATCCTGACTCAACCACCTTCTAACTGCGTGTTCATGGGTAGAGTACATTTTCTGAGCCTGTTTCTTCATCTGTAAAACGGGGATAAAAAGGCCTGTCTTACAAGGTTCTGGTGGGAGAAAATAACATAATATGAAGTAGTGAAATGGATCCTGTGTTCACAGTATCCCCTGTGAGACTAGCTGTACTGGCCTGGAGCGTTTAGTAGAGGATATTCCAGGCAGGTCAGAACTTCAGCAGCACAAGCCACATCCTCAACTACAAGGTGGTCTTAGGTCTGGAAACAAGTGCCTGGTCACTGTGATACCCCCTCCTCCAGAAGGCCACTGCTCCCCACTCCATGTTCCACAGTATCTCCTCGCCTGGCAAGCCTGGCCCACCCTGTTCCCGGGTGTTTCATTACTCTGACTTAAGGCTTAATGTAGCACCTTTGTATGAGAGACTAGGCCGTGAGCCAAGACTGTTGAGATGTAAATGTCCCCATTCATTCATCCCATCAGCAGGCAGTGAGTGGCAGACAATAGGGAAACTGAGGAGCCAGGGCATCTGGGAGCAAGAGCTGATGGCAAGGTGGGACATGGGGCAGGGGGAAAGGGGCAGGAGAGGGCGAGGGCCTGCGCTGAAACCGGCCTTATGCTGTGCTTAGTCGAGATGGACTCTGTGACCCCATGGACTGTAGCTCTGTCCATGGGATTCTCCAGGCAAGAATACTGGAGTGGGTTGCCATGACCTCCTCCAGGGGATCTTCCCAACCCAGGGATTGAACCCTGGCCTCCCGCATTGCAGGCAGATTCTTTACCATCTGAACCTCCAGGGAAGACCAAGAATATCGAACTCTTCTCCAGGAAAGAGTTCCCTTCTCCAGGGATCATCCCAACCCAGGGATCGAACCCGGGTCTTCTGCATTGCAGGCGGATTCTTTACCAGCTGAGCTACCAAGGAAACCCTAAACTGGCCTTGATTGAGCTTAATTAGTCCTCTGTAGGTGCTGCAGAAGCAGTTCAGAGCAGGGCAGAAGGAGCTGGCCAGACTGGGAAGATGCTTAGAAACGAACAAAGCCATCTTTGGGGACACTTTTTTTGGAGAGCCACAAGAGTCCAGGAGTGAAACCATTGCGGCAGTTTGAGGCTCATCTTTCCCAGGCTAGGCTGGGGTGGGCTGGGCAGGGCCCTGGTGGTCTGGTGAAGAGGCAGCGGTGTCCCGCCAGCGGGCCGAGCTCGGGTTTGGGATCCGGGGCGGGAGGGCTCCAGCCAGGGATGGTGCAGAGTGCGGATGCGCGGCGGGCAGGTGGGTGGAGATCCGCCCGCTCCGTCTCGTTCTCAGGCTGGGGAGGATCCTGGCTTTCCTCCTATCCCTTCTCGCGTCCTCCCAGCCGCTGCGACTCCGGTCTCTGGTGCCCCGGGGACCTTAAGGCTTGGATGGAGGCTTGGGTTGCCGGCACCCTCAGGGCCTCGGAGAGCGGCCCTCTCCCCAACTCCTTTTACAAGAGGAGCAAACTCCTCCCAATCCCCACTAGGCCTCCCAAAGCAAACCCCAGCTTCTCCTTACAGGAGCAGGGACTAGGCCCTTGGCACCCAGAGAGTGGAAGTGCCTTGCTCAAGGTCAAGCAGCTGGAGAGAGGCAGAGGAATGACTCCATTAACTTTCCTCCAGGTCCATGCCACCCTCGGAAAGAGAGCTCTGCTTCCTAGAGACGCATGTGGCTGCAGCGGGGCTGAGGCCACACTGATGGCCAAACCTCGCCGATGGGACCTCAGGAGGGGCAAGGCTGAACCCTGCCCTCCCACCCAAGACCAGGGATTCCCAGTGTCCTGGAGAGTGAGCAGGCAGGCCAGCGGGCGGTGTGTGCACCTGATTTCCCTCAGAACAGGCAGATCTGGTGCTACGTCTGCTCAGCGACTCTGAACCAAGCTCGGTGAGCTCCAGTGAGCCCCCCTCTGTTCAGCCGTGTTCCCAGCCCTGGGCTTGGTGTCAGGGTTGACAGAATGATAGTTGTACCTCCCTCCCAGCAGCCTGGGGTCAGGCATCTGGGGCTGGAAAGCCTTGGGGAGCACAAAGCACCTCTGACTGATGCCATCTCCAGAGGTACCTCCTCTGTACTAGCCTGACCACACTCCCAGGTGCCACCAACAGCGCTTTACGGGCAAGGAAAGAGCCCACAGGCAGTCACAAAGTGGGAAAGAACTGCGCCTGCCAATGCAGGAAGCGTAGAGATGCTGGTTCAGTCCCTGAGTTGGGAAGATCCCCTGGAGAAGGAAATGGCAACCCACTCCAGAACTCATGCCTGGAGAATCCCATGGACAGAGGAGCCTGGCGGGGTATGGTCCATGGCGTCGCAAAGAGTCAAACATGACTGAAGGGACTCAGCACGCAGAGTGGAAGGGGTGCCTGCTTCTCGTGTACAACACCTGCCAGTAGGCGCTGGGGCAAGAGAAGGGCGCTGGGATTCCGCATTTGGGGTGTAGATTTGTTTGTGACTTTGGGCAAAATGTTTCCCCTCTCTGGATCTGTTTCTTGTGTGGAGTCTGGGGAAAGCTGTGTTGTCCTTCTCTTCCCGCTCAGGGGTTATGTGTCGAGGGCAGGCCCAGGCCCGGTGCCCCTAATAGAGGCAGGGTCCCACCCCCTCCAAGAGCTTCATGAATGGACTCTGGCCCTGTTCCCACAGGGTGGGGAAGGTAGGAGTGGTGTTCTCAGCCCCTCTGGTTCCGGGGTCCCCTCCTCTTCAGGTAAAGGCAGATAGTTTAGAGAGGTGGGGCCCACCCACCTCGGATCTTTGCTCCTGGGGCTGGGCAGGTTGAGTTCCCGAGTCTGACCCTCCTAGTGATGTGGCCCGTCGGCTGAGGTGCCCAGGGCTCAGATGGCCGCCTAGTCTTGCTTACCTGCTGTGTGTTACGCGCGTACGCAGAGCTGACTGGAACACTGACGCAGGCTCAGGAGGCAGAGCAGACAGGGGATAAGCTTAATTAATAGAATCAGGACATATAAATAGTCTCTCCCTGCCTCCACTGAGCAGGCTGTGCCAAGGGCTGGCTTGGCATTCTGGGGAACTGCCTGTGAATCCAGGGACTCCTGTGTGCGCAGCCTCTGCTGTGGGAGGCAGAAGGCAAGACAAGCCTCTCGGGAGCCCAATACTGAGTGGGGATGAGACATTTAAACCACTTAGGTGCCTTCCTGGGTGGTGGGATTCTAAGAGACAATGAGATTCCAAGGAGGAGGGAGAGGGCTGTGTGAGTGAAAGCCAGGAAGACTTCTCGCAGGTGGTGGCTGCTGATCTCAGGGATGCTCTGATAGGAAGTGGTGAGGAGGGGTAGGATGGAAGGAGGAAAAGCAATGGGAGAGGATGAGAGAGAGGTCTGTGTGTCCCCTGTCAGCAGAGGTGGGCCTGGGCTCTTCCCTGAGTTGAGAACCTCCCCAGATGCTAAAGTTCTAGGCCCCGACTAGCTGCTTCATTAGTCATAATGGACTCCTCACTACCTCCCCTGGAAATGGGTGTTTTATTCCAAGGAAACCAAGGCATGGAGAGGCTGATCTGTTTGCCTGTGGCCTCATGGGAGTGGGGAAGGTGGTCAGGGTTGATTTGGACCTCTGACTCTAGTTCTCTAGCCATGCTGCTGCTGCTAAGTCACTTCAGTCATGTCCGACTCTGTGCGACCCCATAGACGGCAGCCCACCAGGGTCCCCCGTCCCTGGGATTCTCCAGGCAAGAACACTGGAGTGCGTTGCCATGTCCTTCTCCAATGCACGAAAGTGAAAAGTGAAAGTGAAGTCGCTCAGTCGTGTCCGACTTCGTGACCCCATGGACTGCAGCCCACCAGGCTCCTCCGTCCATGGGATTTTCCAGGCGAGAGCATTGGAGTGGGTGGAGCAGAAGTAACCCAGGCTTAGGGCCTGCACACTGGAATCCTCCTGGTGTG
>SJXQ01007381.1:473284-484170 GCA_006408695.1 Aepyceros melampus | reverse complement strand
GGGGGGGGGGGGGGGGGGGGGGGGGGGGGACAAGGAGGCAGGAGGCAGGTGACTCACAGAGGCTCCTGACGGCCTTGCTGAGCCTTCCTTAGACGGTGGCCCAAGGTGCTTCCACCCAGACTTCCCTGCTTGAAGGGCTCTTTCACTCTTTCCAATCATCTCCCCCATTTTCTTTCATGCTTCATCCCATTTCCAGAGGGAGTGTTTGAGGACTCTTGACTCACACAGATAAGCCAGGGCGCCTGACCCTTGGGTTTTCTCTCCAGTCCTGTCTGGAGACACCCTGTCAGGTGGCAGCAAGTTATACCCATTTTACAGATGGGGCCATGGGTCGCCCTCCTGCAGTTGCACTGGTGGAACCTCGAGGAAGGGCCCTCTCCACTGATCCCTGCTCCCTCACCTTCCTCTGCCCTCAGCTCTCAGGGGAGAAGGAGAGGAGGCCGGTGAGGAAAGGGGAGGCATCTTCCCAGGCTCATCCTGAGAGGCTGGGGTTGCTGTGGAACCCCTGACCTCACCTCAACTCCCCTGATCAAGCCTGGCTGCTTCTCCTCATAAAAGCTAAATTTACTCCTTTAACAAGTCCGGCACTGCATTAAAACACAATGGAATGCTTGGGAAGGTGGGGGGACGTAGTCTAGGGCCTGTGAATCAGGACTGTTGGGCTCGCCTCCTCAAGGCCAGCAGCGCCTCCTGCAGAGAGGAGGGGAGGGTCCACGTGCCCTGTCTCCTCCTCCTGGGAGGTGGGAGTGGGGTGGACCAGAGTCCTGGGTTCCTTGTCCTGGGGCAAACCTTCCCAAGACTCTGCAGGCTCCAGTTCCTCCCTGCTCTGGGTGACCGTGAGGGCTGCGGTTCTCCTCCTTGGTGCTGGGTGTTCATTGGAACACATGGCGTGTGTTTGAAGGTGGAGATGCCAAAGAGCCAGCTGAGCTTCCTCACCCACCTGGTAGACCACCAGCATGAGTCCCTTCCCTGCCCTGGACCTTGAACTCAATTGGACTTCAGAGACACTGGGGCTCTGATTCCATCTGATTCCCTCTCGTCCCTGTTTCTCTCCATCCTGAAAGGAGTCCAGCTTTCTATGACTATTCTGGACTCTCACCTCTTCCCCACATCCCTGACGTGACATAGCTTCCTGCCCCTCCCTGGACTCTGCCCCTCCAGATGTGTGATCACAGGTGTGCCTGGCCTCAGCCTCTGCCTCCAATGTCCCCAGCTCCCCGCAGACTCTGCTTTTCCTGAAGTCCTCCCGCCGAGGACTGCTTTTCTCTCTTGCACATCCAGCTAAGGACCTGCAGGTGGGTAGACACCGTTTTTCACTCACACTATCACTTCTTTTTTTAAAAAAATTATTTATTTATTTTAATTGGAGGCTAATTACCTTACAATATCATGGTGGTTTTTGCCTGTTGACATGAATCAGCCATGGGTGTACATGTGTCCCCCCATCGCACCGCCCCTCCACCTCCCTGCCCATCCCATCCCTCTGGGTTGTCCCAGTGCAGTGGCTTTGAGGGCCCTGTTTCATGCATTGAACTTGGACTGGTCATCTATTTCACATATGGTAATATGCATCTTTCAATGCTTTTTTCTCAAATCATCCCACCTCGCCTTCTCTCACAGAGTCCAGAAGTCTGTTCTTTACATCTGTGTCTCTTTTGCTGTCTTGCATACAGGGTTATCATTACCACTTTCTAAATTCCACATATATGCATTAATATACGGTATTGGTGTTTTCCCCTCTGACTTACTTCACTTTGTATAATAGGCTCTAGTTTCATCCACCTCATTAGAATTCATTCAAGTGCATTCTTTTTAATAGCTGAGTAATATTCCATTGTGTATATGTACTGCAAGTTTCTTATCCATTTGTCTGCCGATGGGCATCCAGGTTGCTTCCATGTCCCAGCTATTGTAAACAGTGCTGTGATGGATATTGGGGTACCCGTGTCTCTTTCAACTCTGGTTTCCTCGGTCACACTGTCACTTCTGACGCTCTCCCCTCCCTCCTCCTTCTGAAACCCTAGCTTGTTCTGAAGATCCCCCCTGCTCTTGCCTGCGTCACGCACTCTTCTGCCTCCTCCCAGCTGTTACCTGCTGACTTCTTGGTCAAAGTCACCCTCCTCATTATTTAGGATGCTGACTCTGTTCCCACCTACCTGGGACTTTCCACGTGGGTGATCAGTTCCTTAGCTGCCTTGTCTCTCACACACACGTCCTCCCCAGACTGTCCGAGGCACAGCCTGACCCAGCTCCCCACCAGGAACCCCATACCTCAGGACCCTGATCTCAGGCTTCTCTCTCTCTCTGACCGCCCCTCTCCCTCCCCTCCAGGTCTCTAGCTCTGGCCACTGACCCTCAACGGCAATCATCCTCCAATCTCACCATTTTTGCTCTGAACTGCCTCCCTGCCGCCCCCCCACCTCACGACCATTTGTAGCTTCTTGTGTCTCCCTGGAGAATCCCAGCCTTAGTTGAATCAATCTCTTTCCCCAAAAATTGAACTTTGCCAGAGAATATCCTGTGGAGAAGGCGATGGCACCCCACTCCAGTACTCTTGCCTAGAAAACCCCATGGACAGAGGAGCCTGGTAGGCTGCAGTCCCTAGGAGTCGGACACGACTGAGCGACTTCACTTTCACTTTTCACTCTCATGTATTGGAGAGGGAAATGGTGACCCACTCCAGTGTTCTTGCCTGGAGAATCCCAGGGAAGAGGAGCCTGGTGGGCTGCCGTCTATGGGGTTGCACAGAGTCGGACACGACTGAAGTGACTTAGCAGCAGCAGCAGCAGCAGCAGCAGCAGAGAATATCCTGTAGCTGGGCTGATGGGGAACATCACAGACCTCCAAAGGGCAGGGACTCACCCTTGCCTGGAAAGTCTTGGCAGGGTTCAATCCCTGGTCCAGGAGAACTAAGATCCCACAGGCTGAGAAGCAACTAAGCCCACGTGCTCTGGAGCCCAAGCTCCACAGCTAGAGAGAAGCTCTCATGGCAATGAAAGAGCCCACACAACGTGATCAAGACCCCGTGTGCCGCAGCTAAGACCCAGAGCGGCCAAAGAAATAAGTATTTGTAAAGCATCTGCCGCCCGTCCAGACTCCACACTTCCCTCCACCCTCCCATCCCCTGCCCACTCTCAGTTGATGACTGTCCCTCATGCCTCGATGAAGAAGGAAAAGCAGAACTTCCTTCTCGCCTCCACACCCTCAAAACTTCCTTGTAGTTTCTGTCTCTCCACCGTCGGAGGTGAAGCCTGTGGGCACTTTTCAACCCCTCCACCTGAGTGTTCGGGTACTTTTCACATGTGAACGGCTTAACTGATTTGTTATCTCCATGTTTGTTACCACTAGGAAGGTTCTATCACTGTGCCTGGAACAAAGTAGCCACTCGACACGCATCCATTCAATGTATAAATGGGTATGTGTTAGGGACAGTCAGGTTGACTTGATAGCATTTTCAAATTGCAAAATTAATGTTTCCACACTCAATGCAAAAAAAAGTTCAAGGCAATAGAAAAGTAAAAAGAAGAAAAGGTACAAGTGAATCATATTCTTTTATCCCTCATTAATAACCACTATCAACATTTTGGTATTTATGCCTTCAAAGATTTCTACATATATATCTTTTTCTTCACAAAATGGTAGTAGATACAGATTATGACAGATGGGGATGACAGAAATGAGATGGTTGGATGGCATAACTGACTCAATGGGCATGAGTCTGAGCAAACTCCGGAGCTGATGAAGGACAGAGAAGACTGGTATGCAGTACTCCATGGGACTGCAAAGACATGACTTAGCGACTGAACAACAGCGTAACAAGTGGTTACAAATATTTTTCTACATTTTAAAATATTCTAAATATTTTCATAATGACACAGTATTCCGTTGCATGGATGCCCTTAATTTACTTAACTACGTCTGTAACACTGAACATTTATATTGTTTCCATACTTTAAAAGGCTTCCCTGGTGGCTCAGATGGTAAAGAATCTGCCTGCAATGCAGGAGACCTGGGTTTAATCCCTGGGTCAGGAAGATCCCCTGGAGAAGGGAACGGCAACCCACTCCAGTATTCTTGCCTGGAGAATCCCATGGACAGAGGAGCTTGGCAGGCTACATACAGTTCATGGTGTCACAAAGAATCAGACATGACTGAACGACTAACGTATGAGATATACTTTAAAAATTCCCTAGTCTGTATTCTTATATATAAAAATTATGTATACATTATTTTTCCTGTAGCCGAATTTCTAAGTGGACCTACAGTTCAAAGGGTATGCATATTTTAAGCTTTTGATTTACATTATTAAATCACAAGAGACCATTCACTTTGGAAACCAAATAAACACAAACACAATCTTGTACATAACAACCCTTTTCTGAGGCTCTGGAAACTTCATCCCCTGTATCTTCATGGCTGGTGCCATCTTTTCCTTCTAGATTTTGCTGAAATCTCCCCTTATCAGAGAGGTATTATACAAAATCAATGTGCCCTTCCCTTTCAACATCCCTTTTGCAGAGGTGATTTCCTCAGCTGCGCCCAGCACCTCTGACAGCTTTTATGTTTGTGTCTCTCTCTTCCCAGATCCAATGAGAGCAGGGGCTTTGCCTATTTTGTTCTTCCTATATTCCCATGTCTTCCCCATGCCCAGCACAGAGAAAGTATTCAGTAGGCAGGCATTTTATGCATCAATGCCTGAGGGTTGATACTTCTAGTTTCAAACTAAGAGTGATGATAATACTCAGGGCGTCATGGGGCTATTTTCGGCAGTAGAGGCTATCTATAGATAAGAGATAAGAAAATAGACCAATAAGGTGACTTCTTAGTGTAGTAAGCGTCATGAAGGGGGATGTGATTAAGGCAGGACCATCCGGGACCTCTCCTCTGAGATGGGATGCCTGAGCTGAGACTTGAAGGATGACTAGGATGTGAGAGGAGCATGGATGAATGCCTCCCAGGCACACGGAACAGCTTGTAAAAAGGCCTGGAAAGGGAGAAGAGGTTGGCAGGTTACAGAGTAAACAAAAGACGGGTGGCTGCTCAGAGAAGCCGGTGGGTGAGAGCCACAAGTGGGAGGTAGGGAGGTCACCCGTGTGCTGTGAGTCAAGGACACAAGGAGGATCCCTTCCTCCAAGTTCCTCTCCTCAAAGGCCTCCCTGCACCTGAGGTCCCACCACCTGAGAGTCATTCCTGGGAATTAAGTGTTGCCCTCTCCCTGCATTGTTCTTCCGAAACACTCCACTGATGACTTACTAGGTGCAAATGAATATATCAGATGCTTCTCTAGGGTGGGGTGGGAGCTGAAAGGTTTTTTGTCTCCTGCAATGGAGGGGGGAATCTAAAATCTAGACACTTCCCTGGAGGAAGAGCTCCAGGTCTGGAGACAGATCCAGGGGAAGTCAGCTCCTGACAACTGAAACGACGCCGTTTGTCCCATCGCTAAGTGCTCCCTGGGCACCACACACATAACACCGTTTCCTTTAATCCTCATGACAACACCATGCCATGTTTATAGATGAAGAAGCAACCTCAGACAGGTCATGTGATTGGGGTCCAGGTCTACACACAGCAGGACACAGAGAGGATTCGGGCAGCAGGCCCCAAAGCCTGATATGCCATGGAGTCCATCAGATTCATATTTAAGGCATGAGACTTCCGGCTTCTTTCCTTTTATGCTGTTAAATGCAATTAGGTAAGTTTTACGTATGCACTCTTTTTTACAGACTGTTCATTGTTACATACATACACAAACTCTTCACTAAAGTGTGCTCTGCAGCAAATCATGCATACTGTACTTTAAGGGGGGTTAATTTAGGGATTTTTTTTTAAGTGACTTTTTTCTTATGCTTGATTTTATTTTCTATCAAATTTTCTCACTGTGCTATAGTGCACAATATATATATTTTTAAGATAATGCTGTTTGTTTGTTTTTTTTTTTTGGCTATGCTATGTCTTCACTGTTGCACGTGGGGTTTCTCTAGTTGCGGTAAGTGAGGGTTATTCTCTAGAGTGGTGTATGGGCTTCTCATTGCAGTGGCTTCTTTTATTGCAGAGCCCAGGCTCTTGGGTTCACAGGCTTCAATAATTTTGGCACATAGGCATAGTTGCCCTCTGGCATGTGAAATCTTCCCAGATCAGGGATCGAACCCATTTCCCCTTCATTGGCAGGTGGATGTTTAACCACAGGTCCACCAGGGAAGTTCCAATGCTCTATATTTTATTCTGCCTGTTTTCTGGTTCATTAACAGTCTATTAGCTGCATCTTCATTGCATTATTTTCTTTTTTATCATATGATTACATTTATTTATTTATAGTTTATTATTGGAGCTAATTGCTTTACAGTCTTGTTGTAAACAAAGTCCATTGCACAGCAGAGTGAATCAGCTATACGTATGCACCTATCTCCTCCCTCTGGAGCCTTCCTCCCACCCCCAATGTATTATCGTTATGATCACTGTAGTTTTCATTTCTAGAATTCATTTCCGTTTGATAAATTTTAAAAGTTTCCAGTTCTTTGCTTAAATTCTTTATCTTGTCTACTTGTAAAATTTATTAGTCACAATTATTTTAAAGTCTGTTGTTTAAATGCCAGTATCTGGATCTCCTCTGGGTCTATTGCTATTGTATGCTTTCGTGTGTTTTTTTTTGCTCTTGGTTTCAGTCATATGGTCTTTTCTCTTGGTGTGCCTGGTAAACTTATATTGACTGTGTGTATTTATGAGATACTGTGTTTGGAAAAATTGTAGAGGTAGTCTGAGACTCTGACAGATCCTGAGAGGCTATACTCTTGCTTCAGAAGGAAGTTAGAGGCAGCTCGACTTAATCCAATCTGAGAATTAAGTTAATTTGAAATTGGGTTTAAATCTTTATGAAGGCTGATCTATGTTTAATGTGCTCTTCAAAGCTCCCAACTAAAAGCCCTTAAAAAAAATAAGGGTCCTCTTTCCTTGGAGATGCTTGAACTCCCCAGCCTCTCTTTTTCCTAATTCCATGAGATTGCAAAAACTCAGTCTCCACTTTCTGTTCATATTCTCAGTTTCATAGCTACTGCTTAGGGGAAAATTAAGGCCAAATGTTGACATTATCTTTCCAGATTTCTCTTCTCTCCAAGATCATGGCCTGCAGACCTCTTCAATACCTTCAAGCAAATTTTTAAAATATATTTTATCCGTCTTTTCTGGTTGTTTCGGTGGGAAAGTTGGTGTGAGATAAACTAAATAAGCAATAGCTGGAAGCAGAAATCACCACAGACCATAAAACTGATCCCTGAAAAGATACAATTCTAGTCCTTGGCTGCAACTTGAATTCTCCAGGGCCTAGCCTCACCCTGCGTGGAGTCTTCCTCTTGCCCTATGCACCAGCTTGCCCTTTGTGTGGAGTTTAACTGCTAGCCCACAGGCTGCCTCGAGGCTGGCTAGTTGGGATGGTGGTCTGACTTCTGCAAAGCTTCTGTCACCGTGGGAAGCCAGGCCTCCTCCTCTCTGCTGACCAGCTCCACTCACAAGCCACACCTTCTACAGACTGAGCCCGGTGGCGCCAGGCTCAGGGTTCAGTGCTCAGCATAGGTCGTCTCATTTATTTCTTTAGAAACACCAGCAAACAGCTAGAGTTATCTCCATTTTATAGACAAGGAAGCTGATGCTCCTGAGTGTTACTCAGAGTCCCTGCCCATCTCATAAAGGCACATACTTCTTTCTGTGTTTATTGTTAATTTTCTTGTGCTCCGTGGACTCTAAATGACACAAGGGTGGGGACATGTCTACATGTCTCTCTTATTCCTCACCATGTGCCCATGCTTGGCACAGAGTAGAGAGGATAAACAAGCCTGGAATGAATAAACCAAGCCTCAGCTCTCAAAGCTGTTTATGGTGGAGGCCAGACCCAGATCCTTGACTACAAGTTCATCATCCTTGCCCCTCGTGTCACAGCTGGGGATGAAATATATTCATCCGTCTTAGAGTTATCTAGCACCACCTTCTATGTATAAAGATCTAATTGAGTCCCTTGCTGTTTTATTTTCTCAGGCTCCAAAATCACTGCAGATGATGACTGCAGCCAGGAAATTAAAAGACACTTACTCCTTGGAAGAAAAGCTGTGACAAACCTAGACAGTGTATTAAAAACAAGAGGCATCACTTTGCCAACAAAGGTCCGTGTAGTCAAAGCTATGGTTTTTCTAGTAGTCACGTACGGCTGTGAGAGCTGGACCATAAGGAAGGCTGAACACTGAAGAACTGGTGCTTTTGAATTGTGGTGCTGGAGAAGACTCATGAGAGTCCCTTGGACAGCAAGGAGATCAAACCAGTTAGTCCTAAAGGATATCAACCCTGAATATTCATCAGAAGGACTGATGCCGAAGCTGAAGCTTCAATACTTTGGCCACCTGATGCAAAGAGCTGACTCATTGGTAAAGACGCTGATGCTAGGAAAGATTGAGGGCAGGAGGAGAAGGGGGAGACAGAGGATGAGATGTTTGGATGGCATCATTGATTCAATGGATGTGAGTTTGAGCAAACTCTGGGAGACTGAGAAGAACAGGGAAGTCTGGCAAGCTGCAGTCCACGGGGTCGCAAAGAGTCGGACACAATTTAGTTACTGAACAACAAGCTGCCACCTCACACCATTTCCTCCTTGATGTCAGGGGCTCTGGAAACCTTCACCAGGGTCTGTGGACCCACATGGAACTGAGGGATGGACTAGTAAGGCTTCTAAAACTATAGTAGAAGTCTGCAAGTATGTCATTATTTTTCTCAATAAAAGGTCCATGGTAACCCTCAGATTCTAAGAGATGCCTGGGAACCCCTAAAATTAAAAGATCCTGGACATGGGGCTTGATTTCTTCTATTCCCCGACATTGTCTGTTCTGCCAGGAAGGGGTTTCCTGTAACCATCCATAGGTGGATGGGGGCGGGGGGTGTCTGGAGAGGTGTCCAGGGTATGAAGGGGGCCTGCTTCTGCAGCCCAAGCTGGGTGGACGGAGCGGTGCCCAGAGCCCTCCAGCTTGCTTCCTCAGAAGCCCCCAAGTTGGGGGTGGGGTGCCACTTGCCAGAAGGCTGTGAATAACAGTGGTCTCTCCATAGAGTAAAGCCATCCTGCCGGCTGGGCGGCATATTTGTGTGGCTCCTGGTTCCGAGGTGACAGCCCCGTGAGGCCTGGGTGGGGACAGACTCCTAGGCCCCAGCTCACTGCTGCAAAGCCCACGTTGAGGAGGAGGAGGGACTCCGAGTCTCTGGAGGATAGGGGTCCGGGAGCCAGGCACTCCCCCAGCCTGGGGTCTGCAGGGCCTTCTTGCTTGGTCTTCTTCAGCATGTGAAACTGAGGGAATGTTATCTCTTAGAGATTTCTGCAGGGTTTAAAAAAGATGTCCCGGGCCTTTCATGCATTTCTAAAGCAGCAGCGATCTTTCATGGTTCCCACACCCGGTGTGTAAAACAGTAAATCCGACGGTTCTGGGATGCACCAGCCGGACCCAGCTTTCTCCCCATCCCCACTGGCCTCATGTCCCAGAACCCGCAGTAAATCCTCGCCTCTGGTCAACCTCCTGGTTTTCATGGAGGAACTGAGGCGAGGGGGTGAGACTGGCTCAAGGCGCCCTGGGCAGCAGGTCAGTCAGTGCAGCTCAGGAGGGTCTGTCAGACCTGTCTGCCTCCTGTGCCCAGCCTGCCTGCTGTGCGAGAGAGGCTGGCAGGGAGGGGGCCCTGAGCCGCAGGGGCCAGGGGGCTCTGGTCAGGGCGCTGCAGCCCTGGAGCTGTGAGGGCTGCAGGGGTCTTTCCCCCACAGAGCTTGCCGGCCCCGTGGATGATGTAGATCCTTGGCTGGAGGGGGAGGGGTTTGTCCAGGGATCCTTAGAAGGGGACAAGCCCTGCCTTCTTTTCAGGGGGCTGAGGGAGGGTCGAGAGAGCCACCCACGAGAGCTGATGGAGGGGTGTGAGAGCTGTGGAGCGGGACACGGAGGTAAGGTGGCCGGGGAGGCCACATGCAGGAGGGGAGGAAGGGTGAGCAGGTGGCCTGGTGGGGAAGGGGCGGGCGGGCGGCAAGGGGCACCAATGTCCTCTGCGCTGTCCACCCCGGGCTCCCTGCTGCCCCCCACACACCCAGGGCCTTCCCTGGGCCACCGAATGCCTGCATCCCACCCCCTTCTCTTCCTTCCCTTCTTCCAATCCGACTTTGCTCCGTGCCATGCTCTCTCTCAACCCTGGAAGATGGCCGTGGCTGCTTCCTTGACAACAGGGCAGCATCCTGCCCAAGCTGGACAAGGTGCCGTGGGAAGAGTGTAGACTAGGACGGCCCAGGCCCACCCACTGCTCAGGGCCTGGCTGCCCCTTCCACTCCCTCCAGCCCAGTCCAGCCCTGGCCCAGCCTCTGAAACGGGGTCCAGGTCTAGACCAGCCTTGCCCCCTAGTTTAGCAGACGTCTCTCTTTCGCAGAGTTTAGAGCAGTTTAAGGAGAGGAAATGTTTAAGGAAACCTAGGAAAGCCAAACTGTCACCTTTGTCCAAGGGTGACATGACTTGGTGCCTGTCCTCTGACCCTGAAACCAGCTCCCCTCACCCTCTTGCGCCACCCTGGGGTGCAGTGGGGGAAGGTGCCAGGAGAGTGGACGGTCGCTGGAAGGTCACGTTGGGGTAGGCTCTGAGTCTCTGGTGTTCTCCGTGCTCCTGAGTGCTCCCTCTGTGACTGGCCTGAGGGACAGTGGCATTGCTGGGCATCTGGGCTCTGGGAGGGTCCTGACCGGACAGCATTACCCCAACAGTGTCGTTGGATCATGGTGTCAAAAAAAATGTGTGACCCTCGGTGGCACTGATTGATGGGAAGTGAGCTGGAAGGGGCCTCTGAGTCACTGGATGTGGCAGCCGTGGTGACGGTGGTGACTGGAGGGGCGTGGG
>SJXQ01007381.1:456834-473137 GCA_006408695.1 Aepyceros melampus | reverse complement strand
GGGTAAGAGGGACGGGGCTGGACAGAGAATATTAGCAATTGCTCTGGAAGATTTTTGAGTTTGATGACACGTGCACACATGGTCAGCCAAGGGTTGGCTACCTAGACGTCGCCACCAGCACTTGCTGGTCACCTGTTCTCATCCTGCCTAGTACTGTGTGGAGTGACGGACACACATCAGCCCATGTGATATTTGTAGAGGTATCTTTATTGAGGCATAAGTTGACAGACAAAACATTGCATATATTTAAAGTGTACAGTCTGATCAATTGTGACACAGATATATACACAGGCTTTTGGTGCCCGTGGGGAATTTTTTCCAAGATGCTTGCCGATGTGAAAATCTGAAGATTCATGAGTCCCTTGTATAATACGGAGCAGTATTTGCGTATAACCTACACTCAGCCTCCTGTATACTTTAAATCAATTCTGGAATACTTATAATACCTAATATTTGTAAATGTTAAATAGTTGTAAATACAATGTAAATGCCATGTAAATAACTGTGGGTGTGTGGCAAATTCAAGTTTTGGTTTTTGGAAATTTCTGAAAATTTTTTTCCTGAAAAATTTTTTTCTGAATATTTTTGAACCCAGCTGATTGGATCTTCAGAGGTGGAAGCTGTGGGTGAAGAGGCCCAACTGTGGGCCTTAAAATCATCTTAACTACAGTTAAGATAATGAATAAATCCATTTCCCTCCTAACCTTTCCTGGCATTCTCAGGCAGCCATGGGTCTGCTGTCTGTTATAGATTGATTTTCATTTTCTAGTTTTGTAGATAGAGGTAATTCATGTAATGCTGACAACATCCTTTGAAGTAGCTGCTCCTATTTTTGTCATCATCCCCCTTTTACAGATGAGAAAACAAAGGCACAGAGAAGATAAATGACTTGCACGAAGTCAGGCCGCGTGGCAGGGGAGGAGTGGAGCCAGGATTTTGACCCAGGGAGTGGGGCTCCAGAGTCTAGCCTCCAAACCGCTGCACCCCACGGCCCCCTCACTGCTGGCAATCAGGCTCACTTCCAGGGCTGAGCCCTGCCAGGTAGCAGGAAGCACAGGTGGGGCTCCTTCCTGTGAGGAGCAAGTAGGAGGACAAAGGGGACCCTCACCACTTACCTTCTCTGGGCCTGTTTCCTCATCTGCAAAATGGAAGTGCTCATCACTTGGTGAATGAATAACAACTTGTGACAGATCCATACAACAGAATATTCAGCCCTAAAAAGGCACGACATTCTGATACATGCTTCCACGTGGATGAACCTCAAAAATCTTCTGCTAAGTAAAAGAGGCCAGACACAAAAGCCCACATGTTGTTTGACTCCATTTATATGAACTATCAGAATAGAAAGCAAATTAACGGTTGCCATGGGGTGGGGGAGGAAAGGAAAGTGTCTGGATGACGGGTGCAGGTGGGTGGCAGGGTCACGTTCACGAAGGCAGACATGAAGGGGCCCTCCGAGGTGTGCAGCACGTGGGGCTGGTGGATGTGCACATGATTCTGGCACCAAGGACGAGGGGCAGGTTGGACCCAGAGGGCAGGCGGTCCCCCAGTGGGTGAGAGTGCCGTTCCAGGTCCAGGCCCGAGCCCAGGAAGGCCTCAGAGCCTCCTCTGAAAGCTGATCCTCTTTCTCAGAGCTGGAGGGAAGCGACGAGGGTTTGGAAGAGGCACCAGTGACCCCAGGATGGTGAATCTGGTGAGGGGAACATAGGTCTTGGCTGGAGCCAGCAGGGGGCCCAGAGCATGGCCAGCTGATGGTCTCAAACCAGGGCTGAGGAGCATCTTACCAAAGGCAGAGGAACCCCCTTCCTGCCACAAGAAGGGGCCAGGAGGGTTTCTGCATGTCCTCGGGGCCAACTCTGCCAACTGCAGTCTGACCTGGCAGGCTGGGGCCAAGCCGGGGGATGGGGAGTGGTGGGTGGTCTTGAGGGTCCCTTTGGGTTCCCTCTGCCTGGACTTAACCTCCGGATGAAGAAGCTGTGGTCGTCTAGAGTCTCCAGAGCAGATGGCTCAGGGCTGGGTACATGGAGTGGTGTCTCTTTTTGTCTTTATCATTAAAAGTTTCTTTCTTTCTTTATTTGGCTGCTTTGGGATCTTCACTGTGGCACGTGGGAACTTTAGTTGTAGCCTGTGGGGTCTGGTTCCCTGACCAGGGATCGAAACCAGGCCCCCTGCATGGGGAGTGCGGAGTCTCAGCCACTGGACTACTAGGGAAGTCAGCATGATGTCTTAAGGGACACCAAGACCTAGCTAAAGACTTGAAAACCCTGACCATGCACCTTTCCAGAGCAGACCTCGGATGAAGTAAGAGAGGAGGTAGACCCCTTGGGTGTCTCTGGGGGACTCAGGAGGGGTGCAGAGGAGGTGAGTTTGGAGCAAGGCCACAAGAAGGGCTATCGGACCAGCACTATGCGGCACCTGCGGGCTTTCCAGACCTTTGTGATCGTCACCAGGAGTTAACAGCCAAACCCGAAACAATAAATACTGACAAGAGGGCAGTACAATCATGGTTTCAGTTCAGCTAGCATGTCGCAGGAGGAGCGAGGACTGGATGGTCAATAATGAGCAGACATCGTAACTCATGCTGGGAGACCTCATTGATCCGGTGAGATGCTTGACCCAGCTCCCTGATCCGGGAGGTGTCGGGGCTCATCCCAAGGGAGATGGCTGGAGAAGGGGAAACCCTCAACTGGGAGACCTGAGACTGGACTTCAGCCTCTGCTCCGCCAGCGGCTTGCTGTGCTGCCCAGGGCTGGCCAATGTCCCTTTCTGGGCTCCTCTTCCTTCAGCTGTGAGACAGCAGGCTCTAATAGTCTATGATTCCAGGTCCCGTCCACTCCACCCGGTTTCCCAAGACTCCTGGGCTCCCTGGACCCTTTTAGGAAGGGTCAGCCCTCTTCAGCCCCCTAGGTAGATTAAGGAAGGACGGAGGGGCGGGAGTGAACGAGGGTCCTGCCAAGGCCCCTACCCAGCCAGTGACAGGAAGACAGCAGATCACGGCACTGGGAGCGATTTTACTGGAAAGATGAAAGGAAATTGCATCTTTAATAATTCACCGGGCCGGTTTGGAAGGAGGCAGGTTGGCGGGGCCGCGGAGCCGCGGGGCGATCCCAGCATCTGTTCCTGGAAATCCGCTGGCTCCAGAGCCTGCCCCAGAGAGACCCAGGGTCCTCCATCTCCTCTCGGCCGAGGGACAGCGGGAGCCCACGGAGTCTAGACCGGGGTGAGAGGTTAAAACACAGCCATCCCAGGAACCCGCTAGATTGATATCCCCAGCAAAAAGGGAGCCGAAATAATCGATACGACAGCAGCCAGGAAAGCCGCCAAGCCCAAGCCCCAGCCCCATGGAGTCGCTGCAGGAAAGAAGAGCTAGGCCTCTGCAAACGGCATGGGGCTCCAGAGAGCAGAGCCCAGACCAGGGCCTCTGCCAGTGCCCGTCCGGGCTCTGAAGGGGCCCACATGCAGGGGCCATGCTGCTGGGCAACCTATCCAGCTGGTGGGCGAGGTCAGGGGGACACAGCCCAGGCCTTCAGCCAATCACCACTTTGCCTTTCCTCCTGGTCCCGCTCAAGTGGGAGGGCCCTCAACTGGTCTGCAAATGGCCCGACCCACTTTCTGCTTCCCTTCAGAGGGATCGTCCTGGGGGCCTTGAGTGCCAGGCGAAGAAAGCAATGGACTGAAGCCAGAAGAACTGGCCCGGGACACAGGCGGAAGGTGCCAAAGACAAAAGGAGCTAAAGAATTGTTGACTTCAGAAGCCAAAGATGTTGCTTTGACTCTTAGCAGAGCCCTTCGCCCGTCTGCGGTCCCTCCTGTGAATGGAAGGATAACTCTGGGTGGCCAGACCCTTTGCTCTTGGAAAGAGCTTTATTTCTGTGGTTGTTCAGTCGCTCAGTCGTGTCCAACTCTTTGCGACCCCATGGACTGCAGCACGTCAGGCTTCCCTGTCCTTCACCGTCTCCCAGAGCTTGCTCAGACTCACGTCTATTGAATCAGTGATGCCATCCAACCATCTCATCCTGTAGGTCGTTATTATTATTAGGCCTTTCCCCCAAGGCCTGTAGACTCTTAGTTGACTAGTCTGAAATTTAATAGCTTTCCTGGGTGGGTCATAGGGATGAACTAGGTTGGGGAAAGGGTGCAAATCCAGGGACTGGGGAGAATCTGGGGGCCCCAGGTGGGGCTCCGGCAGAGCAACTATTAACATCTCCCCTCTCTCCTTCCTGTCCTCCTTCCCTGCCATCCCTTTCCCTCCGCCCACTAATGAGCAAAGACAGCTCAAGAATTACAGAGAGGATTCTTCACAAACGAATGTACTCATCCTTCTCTTACAGATGGGGAAACTGATGCCCAGTGAAGCAGTGGCCTGTGGGCGCTCAGCTGGTGAGTCTGGCACCAGGACTAGACTTGGATCTGCTCACTCCCAGTGCGGGGCTCTCCGTCAGCCCAGGGGCCTCTGGTTCCCTCCCCCAACAGCTCTTAAGGAGGGAGGTCTGGTGGCCTTGAGGCAAGGTGACCCGGCTGGTCCTGAGATTCATCCTGACTACTGTCTGACCTTGACCCACCCCAGCCCTCAGGCTCAGCTTTCCTCCCTGAGGAAGGAGGGTGAGACCCACCCCATCAGCTTTGAGGAAGATCACATGGGCTGATACGACTTAAGTTCGGCCAAATCTTATGTATCTGGCTGATCCACCACTTTTGGAAGTCACGGAGGAGGGGTGGGGGGAGGACAGAAAATAGGCAAAGATGGTTTCTGAGTGGGTGAAATGGGTGTTTGACACAGTCATTCATGCAGTGAAGCGCCTCCTCTTTGCTCATAAAAATGTCAGTTGGGCCCTCACTCAGAGACGATTTGCTCCGACTCGGCAAACAATGCTGACGAGTTTGGTGGTCTAGAGTCTCAGGTCACAACAGGTACACTGGCAGGAGCGAGAAGAGCTGTCTGATGAGAGAGGAGGCAGGGAAACTGTAAAAGGCAGATGCAGTAATTAAACAAGCAAAGCAGACTGGATATACCTCGATAATCCCTGAGGGTAACCCGGTATCACAGTCCAGTCTACTAATTAGTGGTGTCGAAATGAGCCTGAGTCATCAGGAAAGGGTGGGACGCAGGAGCCCTCTGTGGGAGGACTCAGGGCTGCATATGACCCCCCGTGGAAAGCTTTCTACCAAAAAATCAGTTATGACAGTTTTTCTATTTAAAGAGGCAGATGACAGCAAAAGACAGCAAATGTATGTGTAACAGCATCTCTGCTCTGGACAACGCCAGGTGCCTGGGATGGGGAGAGCTGACCTTGGGTGACAGTCAGAACCAGGGAATTCTGGTTTAGTCCCCCCTTCCCCATTGAGGTGCTTCCTGCCTGTATAATTAACTGGTTTTCTTGATGTTTTCACTGTTTCTCTTCTCTTTAATCCATTCTGCACGTGGAAGGAAGATTAACCTCCCCTAATTTCATTTCTTCTCTGATTAGGAGCCTCTCCCTGTGACTCCCATTTTCTCCTGCAGGGAACCACCCCTCCGCCCCCCCCCGCCCCTGCCCCCACACACATTCACTAATTCACTTTCATCTTCTACCTACCCATCCAAGCCCCTCCCACAGGGTCTGGCCTGTCCATCCCTCCCATAGTTTGGCCACCTGCCAACTGTGACCAGCTTTCATCGTCGTCTACCTGACCACGTGGCACTTGCTTACACACTGTGAGCCCACCCTGAGGTCAACCTCATGTGCTGGGTTCCAGCCCTTCCAATAGATCACGCCAGGAGACAGGGTCTCCAGGTCACCGCCTCGCTGGGCTCCCGCTCCCCTGGAATGATGACTCTTATCACCAGAAGGTACAGCTCTGGGTGGTTACCCGCCGTACTGGGCTGTCCCTTCCTTACATGCCCGCCTCCTCTGCCTGCAGCCTCCTCTGCCTGCCGCCCCCACTGCCTGGTTCCCCACTGTGTCCCCGCTCCAGCATCCAGCATGAACCCGGCACACACTGCTTTATTGCATCAGCCTGGACGCCTCCTGGTTCTGAGTGTGGACAGGGACCCAGGAGTGGGGTCTCTCTTGTGTGTCCCCCAGGGTGCTCAAGGTCAGCTGAGGTTGCTCGGAGGAGAGTCGTGTGCAGGTAACAGGTCAGCTCACCCATCAGTGCCGCAGGGCGAGTGGCAAGGCCAGTGCTCGAAGTCCTGCCTCCAGCAGCCCTCATGAGGGCAGCCACACCCACCCAGGGTGGCTATACTTCCCTCCATTCCCTTTACTTGGAAGATGATCCACATGCCAGGAAGAGCTTAGGGGCCAGAGAGCTTAGAGGTCAAGAGAAAAGAGCTGTCATATTTGAAGGACGCAGAAGACAAGCACTTTTATCCCAAACTTCCAACAAGACGGAAGGTAAATCTCATATTCCCATTTTTGGTAGAGGAAGCTAAGACTCAGACACCAGGTGACTCACCAGCCTCACTAGACTTATCCTGGCTGTCATCACTGAGAAGGACTGTCTGCATTGCTCAGTGGACGTACCTGATTTTATCGCTGTGTGTGGGACACTGAGGTATGAGGTTCAGGTCACCAGCAAGGGCTCTGGAAGCAGGGGGGACCTGTTAGAACCCTGCCCCTCCTCTTTCTAGTGGTAGGACCTGGGGCAAATGACCCTCCCTCGGTCTGGGTAAATTGGAAACCGGACCCTCAGGAGTTGTAGTGAGAAGCTGGGAAGTCCTCAGCTGGGCGCCTGGTTCAACAGGTGCCCGTGAATGTTGGCATCACCATGACCTTGAGCAAGCCCCTTTTCTGTAAGGGCCTCGGTTTCCTCACCTGTCATATGGGAGGGTGGGCTCTAAGTTTCCCTCCATTCCCTGATAGCCTGGAGGGTTTGGAGGGTTAGCTGGGGGAAAAGGGACTAAATAATGTCCAGGGCTGAGGGCAAGTGCAGTTCCTGGCAGGGAGGCATCCCGAGAGGCCCTGCTGCCGTCTCAGAGCCTCAGAAAGGAAGGGATCGCTTGGTGTTTTTCCTAATCCATGCCCTGCCCTGCAAAGGGGAGCATCTTCCACAGCATGGGGTCCACACTGGGTCCCGGTTTCTGCTGGATCATGTCCAGTGTTGGGGGCTGTTGCTCAGATGCTTGTTTACCCTCAGCCACCCCCTGCCACCAGTCCGTGGGTCCCCGCGGTGTCCTTGGATCTGGGTGTCCGAAGTCCACTGTCTGTGTCCAGTCCCCTGTCCCCCTGGTTTGTTTCTCTCCCACGTTGGCATGTATGTCTTTTGGGGTCAGAGGAGCACACCTAGAGCATCCTCAGGGACCACATTCTCGGCTCCTACATCTCCTTGGTCATCAGGTGCTGACTCCTGCCTGCCCTGCTCCTCATCCTTGGCCATGTGCCTAAAACAAACTAAGGTCCCAAAGGGGAATCCGATATTCCTGGTGCAGCTTGACCAGGAGGAGCAGAGCAACCTGTTGCTTCCAGATGCTCCACGGTTCTGCCATCGTTGTTTGGCTGTGCTGGGTTTTGTGTTGGCTTTCTCTAGCTGTGGAGGTGGGGTCTGCTCTTCGTTGCTGTGGAGCCCAGGCTCTAGGCATTTGAGCCTCAGTGGTGGTTCTCGCCAGCCCTAGAGCTTGGGTTCTATAGTTGCAGCTCCTGGCCTTAGCTGCACTCCTCAGCATGTGCAGTCTTCCCAGACCAGGGATCGAACCGATGTCTCCTGCACGGGCAGGCGGGTTCCTATCCACTGTACCACCAGGAAAGTCTGACCTATGTTGTTTTTAGCATATTTCTGGGGAGGGGCATTATCTCCCCAGCAAAGTCAGTTAAGGGCACCTACTCAATCAGATTCCCTAAGGGCCACAGATGTCTTTCCAGGACTGCAAGATCCCGGCTCCAGTGCCAGGTGAGGATCAGAAATCTGGCACTGGAAGAGGAAGCTGCCTGTCCCCTGGTGGCCTGTCCTTAGCGTCACTGGGAGAGATGGAGACACAGGTCCTGCAGTCTCCAAGATCCTGTTTCTAGAGATATTTTCCCGCCTAGCGTCTGACACGGGGGCCGCTCGTGAATAGAAGCCGCTGACTGGGCGGCTAAGGCTGCTTAAAACAGGGACACGGAGCGTTCTGAGCTGGAAACTGGAGTTTTCCTTGGTGGTCCCATGTGAGCCCTGTCGTCCTGCTGGGTGGGGCACCCCTGCCCCAGATGAGTCAGGCTACCTCCACTGGCAGGACCTCCGGTGACCACAGTAGAGGCCCTCCCATCTCTCCCTCTGACCAGGCCCCCTGACCCCCTGGGGAACACTTTGCTCCTTTCCCCTTCTAATTCCTCTTTCTTCTGCCCAGACGGTTGCCCTCACCAACTGAATAAACTGAGGGAAGGAAGGCCAGCTTGTGGGCTGCCCACCGGGGACGAACAGCCTGTTCTCAGCATCTTTCAGGATCCATGTCAGCCTTGTTCCCAGAAAGCAGGGTGAAGGCCACGGGCACTTCCTCTGAAAGACACCCTGTTTCTCTGGTTCTGAGAGGCAGGACTCCCATACTTCTGCTTCCCACCTCTCCTTGCTCAGAGGCCAACCAGCCAGGGAGATTTAGAAACTGCAGAGCAGATTCAGACACATCAAAAACACATCTCACACACACACACACACACACACACACGCACTCACTCTGTGCATGTACCTCACACACCCCAGAGAACCTCATGTGCACACACTCACACACACAGACACATATACACACCTCACATACCCCAGAGAATCTCTCAAGCAGTGCACAGCTGTGGCCTCCCCTACGGGCCTAGGGGTCCGAGTAGTTCCCAGGGTCCTGGGCAGGGCTGGCTGCCCCTGAGGGAGGAAGGGCACTTTCTCATTTGCACAGAGGCTGGGTCTGTGCTCCCCAGGCCTCTGGCCTCCCCTTCTGTCCCTTATCACCTGGACCTCACTGTCAGGGTTCACCTGTTTAGCCCCAACAAGCTTGTTCAGCTCCTGCTTGAGCCAGGCCCTGGGCTTGGTGCTGGAGATGCAGCATGGACGAGGTCAAGTTCAGAGTCAGTGGACATCAGCCCCCTGCAGGCCAGCGGTCACTCACAGTGAGCTGGGTCATGGTCAAAGCATCCGTGGGAGCTGCAGGAGTCCAGAGGGGGCACCTAGAACCCTGACTAGGGGAGCAGTCATGGAGAACTTCTTGGAGGAGTGCACACCTGTAACTCCAACCACTGTCCACGGGACATGAGACCATGCTTAGGTCCTCTGCCATCCAGCCAGTGTCATCCAAACCCCAGCCCATCTGCAGACCTGTAAACAAGAGTGGTGAACATCCATGTTGTAAGACCTGAGATTTCAAGCTGACTGGTTACACAATTCGTTGTGCAGAGTTGTGTGGCATAGTTAAAGGAAATAGGCCCCAAGCACCCTTCCTGTCCCTGGCATGGGCCTCATGAGTTCCTGACCCCCTCCTTAGCCCGGGTGCGTCTCCTTTCCCTCTGAGTCAAGCCTGCGACAGAGGCCTCCCCTGGCCCTGCTTAGACAGAGAAAGCACTGATTACACACCAGTCTGTGCAGTGTCGAGGGCCACGTCCCTGGATGTTCTGGTAGTCACCAGGGGGTCCAAGAGCCCTGACCTGAACCCTGCTCGTCCCTGGGAGCCAGCAGGCCGATTAGAGTTAGGGGACACAGTGGGGTGAGGAGACTCAGGTCCCAAGACGGCCACCAGTCCGAGGCCAGGAACCTGGGTCTTCAGCCTGGTCCCCATGCACGCCCACCAGGCCCCTCTCAGGACTAAAACGACAGCATTTCAAGGCCTGGCCCTTGTGCGAGGGGCGGGGGGCGGTCACATGACTTGGACTTGCCACTGCTCCCCTGAGTCTGTTTCCTCTACATTTCAAACGGAGTGAAAAGTGTCTGTCACCTGCCAGGACTATTTGTGAAGATCAAACAAAATCGTCATATATTTTAAAATTACAGGGCGCTGTCCAAGCAGATGGCATGGTTCCTTCCATGTTTCCCCAGATGTGAAATGGGTGTAAGGATGGTATTTACTTCCCTTGCAGGGCCCTGGTGAGGCCAGATGATGTGTGTGAAAGGGCAGTGGCAGGGAGCCAGGGCTGTGTGGCGGGTTGGGCTCTCTGGGCCAGTCTCCTTGGCCAGGCAAACACAGCTGTTTGCCTCACACTCCAGGCTGGCTGGCTGGCGGCCAGTCTGGGCAGAAGCAGCTACGCATCTGCTTCCAGAGTAGGCCAACTGCTTCTTCAGGAGGCGGCGGCGTGAGCGGCCTTCTGCCCACCCTCCCCTGCCCAGGCTCATGCTGAGACCAGGTGGGCAGGGAAAGGTGAGGTTTCTGGCTCAGATAAGATGTCCACATGGAGTCAGCCTATGTCTCAGGCACAGTTACCTAGGGCACAAGAAATTTAGGGGCCTGGAAGGGGTTTTCAGCTTTTTAAAAAATTTGTTTTGGGCTGCTCTGGGTCTTCACTGCTGCTCGGGCTTTTCCCTACTTGCAGCAAGTGGGGGGGCCACGGTCTGGTTGCAGTGCTTGGGCTTCTCACTGTGGTGGCTTCTGCTGCAGAGCACGGGCTCTCAGGCGCCCAGCTTCCGGTAGTTGCAGCAACTGTGTTCAGTAGCTGGGGCTGCCAGGCTCCAGAGCACAGGCTCAATAGCTGGGGTGCATGGGCTTAGTTGTTTTACCGCATCTCCCTGGATCAGGGATCAAATCCGAATCTCCTGCATTTGCCAGGTGCTTTCTTTACTGTGGAGCCACCATGGAAGCCCTGTTTTCAGCTCTTTAAAATCAGAAATAAATGAATTTTTAGATTGAAGAAAAAAAGTTTTAATAAGGAATATTATTATCTTCATCTTTGTGCCAAGATAGTCATAAAATTCAATTTTTATATTTTTTTAAGGAGGATGGGCCTATGTAGGCACACAAGGGCCCAGGGCCTGCGAGAGTCATAACGTGGCCTGGAATCCATGGTGTACACTCTGTCCACACTCAAGGACTGTCCTGGAGCCCTTTCCGCCATTGCTAATGTGCTGGGCAGCCTCGTCTCAGCCCCGATGACAGGTCTCAGTATTGCAAACTGAGGTGAGAGTGCGGCAGCGTGGCCTGCTGTTCCCATGGGCTAGTTCCACCTTCCTCAGAGTGCTCTCTGCGGCCTGCACACGCCGTGTTCGCTCCCGTCACTCAGAGGCTACAGCCCGTGTGTGCTCACAAGTAAGAGGGGCCCCCTAACACCAGAATCTGAAAATGTTGGCATATGTGTGTTCTTTCTTAGCATGTAGTTGGAAAAATTTCCCAGGCAATTTGAATATTGATCTCAGGCCTGGATGTGCCCCTCTCCAGGAGGGTCTTCCTCACCTCCCACCCACCTTGAGGACCTCTGGCCTGGAGGAGATCCAGTTTGCAAGATGTTACAATGTATTCTTTCACAGAATAGCACGGAACTTTGCAAGCTGGCTCCTCTTCCTCCTCACCCCTCTGCAATCATCTGATCCGAGGGTATTTCATCATCCTCCTCCTTTCCTTGAATGAGGAGGAAAAGACCATGTCGCCTGCCCATGGTGGGCTCAAGCCAGCAGCTGGCTGCTCCTTCTGCCTGGTGAGTGGAACTGGCCGGCTCCTTGGGACTGTGCTCACTGCAGTCTGAGCAGAGGCTGTTGAAGACACACTCGCTTTCTGGGCTGAGGGGAGGGGGGCCCCCTAACTCTTCCACTGACTGGCCTTGGGCTCTGGGTCAGTCACATCACCTGAGCCTTGGTTTTCTCATCTGTAAAATGGGAATAAAGAATGCTCCCCTGCCTACACCCCTGAACCACCTGAGACAGTGTATGTAAGGCCCTGAAAAAACCATGGGGATGAGAGACAAGCTTTAATATTAAAGTATAACCACTTCCTTTTTACCGTCTCAATCCCTGCTTCTTCTGCTATCTTTGCCTTGGTATTACAAGTCATGTGTGTGTGCACACACGTGTATTCTAGTTCGTTCATCCAAAATAGTCTTCCTGTCCCTCCCTCCTACAGACCTTAGGACAAAGGTAACCCACCCTCAGCAGGACAGATAACACATGTAAGCAGAGGTAGTGGTGAGAATCAGAATCGAAACATTTATTATTCAGAATATTTGTTTCGTAGTTTTCAGTAAACTTCTGGAACCAGAATGAATTAACCCCGAAAAATCTCTTTTGATGAATAGCGTTTGGTAAGATTTCTCCTTCCCTCCCTTTTCTTCTGGGCTTCCCAAGTAGCACTAGTGATAAAGAACCGCCTGCCGATGCAGGAGATGTAAGTGATACGGGTGATTCCTGGGGTGGGAAGATCCCCGGAGGAGGGCATGGCAACCCACTCCAGTATTCTTGCCTGGAGAATCCCATGGACAGAGGAGCCTGGTGGGCTGCAGTCCATAGGGTGGCATAAAGTTGGACACGACTGAAGGGCCTTAGCGCTCACGCACACTTTCTTCTGCCCTCCAACACCTTGCATTTTGACCTCACTTTCTATGCCAACTCTTTTGCATTTTTGTAAAACACTTCAGCTTCACAAATGACAATCATCTAATTAAAAAGTAATCTCCCTCTACCAACTGGTGTACTTCAGGCCAGAGCTGCCCTGCTCCATATGGGTCAGAAATCTCCACACACCCTCCACGGGCTGCTGAGCTGGCCTGGCTGCCATCCTGGCCCGACCAGGGAATCACGAGGGGTGTGGGTGTTCCGGTCGCCACTCTAAGGAGCTGACAGCCTGGCAAAGTCTAGCCGGAAAGAATCCCCAGGGGGGCCTGTTACCAGGAGGCAGTTCCCCAGTGTCTTGTCACGGACAAGATTGTGCAAAACAAAGAACATGTCACCACAGGAAAAGAAGTCACTGGGGCCCTTTGGGACCCTCGGATGAAAGACTGACTTGACCTATGGGGACAGGACAGCCACTTGCTGCTGACTTCTGGAAGCTGCTTTGCCCAAGTCTCAGTCTTCTTCAAATGAGTCATTGCCAAGTGTCACAGTGACTTTTTCACAGGAGGGGTAGGTTTGGGGAATGAGGTGGTTAAACATGCAGCAAACCAAATCTTCAGTGGAAAGGTTTTGTGCAGGACTGGGTTGCTCCCCTTACCTTGGACAGGCCACGGTTCCCGGCTTGGGGGCGGGGGGATGGCATCTGTCTCCTTCCCCCACGTTCTCCCGGACCACCCCTCCCCAACCTTCTCCAGCCCCTGGACCCTGCTCCCCACTGCAGCCCAACTCGGGGCATCTTCTCCCCAGCTCATCACCTGGGCAGGGGCTCCTCCGAGGCCCTGCCAGGACCCGCTGAGGCACGAAAGCTTTGGGGAGAGATTTCCTTTGCTGACCGCACAAAGAACAACAGATTCGGGGCATTTCTGCTTTTTGGTGTGGTTTATTTTTAAACCCACTTGTAGTTTGGGTTGAGCTGGAAAGCAGGACATACCAAGGGAGGGAAGGTGGTCGTCGCACGAGCAGTTCTGCTGCAGCTTTGGCGGGAAGCCCCCGGCCCCCTGCTCTGGGGAGGTAGGACCTGTCGCCAGGCTCCCAGCTGGCTCGGGCGAGGCAGGCAGCCCTTATGTGCCGGCGTCCCAAGCAGAGAAGAGTTGCTGTTTCTCTGATCTGTGTCCTCAAAGGCCCAGCCTGCGGTTTCCCAACAGAGCGCCGGCAGCTGAGGGACAGGACTTCGCGGGCAGGCCGGACAGTCTGTCGGGACGAGGAACACTGGCCGGCTTCTCATGCCAGATAAGAGCCTGGGGCTTGGCGTCTGTGCGGCCCCTCGGGGCTGCTCCTGCGGCGGCCTGGCTGTCTGGGCCCCCGCCCCTGCAGCTGCCCAGGGCGTGATCAGAGCGGTATGTTTCCCACACCCCCTCCCTCCCCATCCATCAGAGAAAATAAAATAAAAAATAAAAATTAGAATAAATACCGACTCGGCCCACATTTACATTTACACGGATGGACAGGACGATCCCCAAACCTTAAAGGTGTACAGACAGGTTAAGGAAGGATGAGTAGACGGAGAGTGGGTTTGGGGGTGCACACCTTCTGGGGAGGGTGCTGGGGGCCCCCGCCTCGTCCAGGGGAGGCTGGGGTGGTGAGGGGGTGCCTTCTCGGGGCTGCGGTCCCAGAGCTCAGGCAGAGCCATGAGGGAGCAGGGCTGTGGCGAGCAGGCAGGCTGCCTGAGAGGAAAACCATGACTGCCTCGTCTTGACTGGCAGGAGAGGCAGGACGCGCGTCGGGATGGCGGGACCTCCTCAGAGCTGAGGGAGCCACAGGCGGCGAGGAGGGAAAACCGCACAAGCCTTAGAAGAGGACTAGTCCTCAGAGGACTAAGCAACACCCGGCTTCGCCTCCCATCAAATACATTCAGAGGTCAACTCAGACGCGGCCTCCCTGTCAGCGGGGGGATCTGGCCTGGGGAGGGGGCGGAGGTCTGAGGGCACCTGTCTGCCCCCGAGTTCCTAAGTAGTCTCCTGTGAGAAGCTGCCTCAGAGTTTAGGCTTTACTCTTATTTCCTTAAAAAAAATTTTTTTTGGGGCGGAGGGGATGTTTTCCTTCCACATCTGAAAAAGTGGCAGCAACCTGCATTTAGAAAAACAGCTTCGACGGTTATGCGGATCAGCCAGGAAGCGCTCTCAAGCAGTGGAATCAACTAAGCGAACCGTATATGTCTGGAGGCCACGGTGACACGACACGTAATTAAAAATATATTTATATATGTATACATATTTATAGCTCACTCCTTCCCACTCTGGTCCTAACAGTCAAGGCGGGGCTGGCCCTGAGGCAAGACCACCAAGGCAGGCTGTCGGGAGGAAGGGGCCCTCAGGAAGGCGGTGGAGCAGTGTTAACTTGCCCGGCCGTCCAGGGAACATCGCCCCCAGTGCGTGGTGTCTGGGGCCCCTTCAGGAAGCCTGCTCTCTGGGCCCAAGGCTGGGGTGGGAGACCCCCTCTTCTGCTTCCTCTACTTTCAGCCTCACTTTCAGGCTTCAGCGTTCTTCCAGGGCCCTGCTTCCTTCTCAGTAGAGGCACTCATGTAGACACACACACACGTTCACACGCACACTCACACACACCTCACTTGAGGGAAGCAGGGCCTTCCTTCAGCCCAGGTGCAGGTCTCGGAGGGCGGCCGGGGGACGGCTGCTTGCCGGGCTGGGGGCTGCTCCACCTCGTGGGGCCGAGATTTCCCTGGTGCCTCTCTGAGCATCCTGACGTCAGCCCAGCTCTTCCCTCAAGGCCTCCTGTGGGGCCTCTGGTGTCCCTGGGCCCAGGCTGAGCCAAAAGGTGCAGGAAAGGCAGTGAGAGGATGGAGGAGCTTGGGAGGAAGAGGAGGGGCCGGAGAAGGCAGGGGTGGGGCAGTGTGGACTCCTTGGCAGAGGCCACTGACCCCTTCCAGGTAAACTGTGCCCCTCCCCTCGTTCCCCAACAGGCTCTTCCTGGGGACTGGAGGGCAGGTGGCGGCTGGTGGGATGGATAAGCCAAGGGTACAGAGGAAGCCGCCCCCCACCCCCACCCATCTGCTCTCCTAGACTCAACAAGGGGACATTTCCTCCAGCCTGATCAGACCAGTCAGCCAGGGGCCAGGGTTCAAGGTGACCTAGGCCTCAGCTGAAGAGCACAGCAAGTGAGGACACTGCTGGGCTCTGAGGCCGCTTTCTGGGGCCTCACGGAAATGGGGGCTCCAGACCAGGAGTGGGGCTGTGCAGACACCAGAGACGACCCGAAGCCAGCCTCCCAGGGCCCGCCCCTCATCCTCCTCCCCAGCTGTCAGAGAAGGGGCTGCCCCCAGGACTTGGCTCTTCCAAGCGTCCCCAGCCTTGATGCCAGCCTGGAGAGCGGGTGGCTTGCTGGGATCCCTTGATAGTCCTGCTCATGACTCAGCAAACACGCCCCTCCCACCAGCCCTGGGGCAGTAGTACCCAGAGATACCTCCCCCCGCAGGGGGCACAGACCACAGCTGAGTCTCAGCCGTTGAGTTAGTCCTAGGGAACCAGGTGTCCCCCTCTCCCCTGTATCTGCCCCCCAGGAAAAGCTTGAGACGAGACCTGTGTGTGAGGCGCGGGGAAGCATCACTGGGCTTTTCGGTTTTAATTCTCCAGCCTCTTTCTGAGCCCGGTTCACTACCAGGCCCCAGGCCAGGACGGGTCTCATGCTCTCCCAGCAGCGACAGGATCGGCCCTTTGAGGAAGGAAGCTAGAAACGGAGAGCAGAGAAGCCAGGGGCCGAGGAGCACAGGGTTCCAGCGGGGACCCCTGCAGGGGCAGAAGTTTCCAATTACCCTAATTGGCTACTGGCAAGCTGTCTGTGGCTAGGATCCTTCCAGAGGGGGGCCGGGTTTGATCTCCTACTAATCAGGG
>SJXQ01007381.1:438175-455680 GCA_006408695.1 Aepyceros melampus | reverse complement strand
CCGCCTCTCTCCCGCCAGGGCCACCCCTGTCTTCCCGCCTGTCCATCTGGCTCTGAGCACCAGGGCCCCAGCTGCCCCGTGGGCTGCCCGCCAGGCCCCCGAGCTGTCAGGCGGTCAGTTTCTGGATGGTTTGTTGTAGTACTGCGTGATGGGGGGCGTCAGGGGGTTCCAGCTGTTGGCGTGCAGCTCGATGACCTCTAGCAGCAGGGACCGGGTCAGCATGGATTCCGAGGGGCACAGCATCTTGTCGCGGGCGCTGGCCAGGAGCTCGGCCATCATCTCGGGCAACTGCTCCTCCAGCAGTCGGCCTGTGCTCTGCAGCTGCGGGCAGAGAAGTGGGATTAGGATGCACGTTGGACCCCGAAAGGACTCTTGCTCTGTTCATCTCAGTTAGGGGTGCTTGCTAGGGGAGCAGGGACAGGAAATCGCTGGATTATCCCAGGAAGGTGCCCAGGCCTCTTCCTCCCAGGACAGAGGGACGGAAAGGGTGGAGAGTGGAGACAGCAGTGTGAGAGCCCACCCTTAACACCCAATCTGCCAGAGGAATGAGAGGAGTCAGGATACTGCCTGCTGTCCGGGGCTGTGAGGAGTCCTTACCAGGAACATGATGCTTCTCCCTTTATCCACTTGCCTCCCTTCTTACAGGAAGCCTTCCCTGACCACTGCCTGCACCCTCAACGGCTACGTGACCTGCTTCCTTCAAGGGTGACCAGGTGGCCCCACATTAACCTTCTCCAGCTAGGACGTCTCTCTGGAAACGAACTTGGTCATTGTTACCAGCCATGTGTCCGTGTGGAACCCGAGAGCATGGATGAGGTCTCCTGTTCCTCTCTTCTCTAGCCCCGCCATCCCCACAACCAACCTCTGCCCACACTAATGACATGACAGGGAGGAAACAGGATCCAGGGCAGAAGGTCAGCCGGAGGGTCTGCCCCTCGGAGAGGCCCCTGATGGTCTTGAAAAGCCCCTGGCGTTAGGAGGAGCCCGGATCTCCTGGATCAGACCGCCCTGCAGGCAGCCCCTGGAATCCAAGTCCCTGTCGCTGCCCCACCCCGGCCTCAGCCGACCCACTTCTCAGGGCTCTGCCTTCTTCCCCAAACCTTCCTTGATCATCCTGGTGTAACCTGACCTCTCCCCTAACTCCTCAGAGATGGAGCTCTGTACCCACATGTATTCTCCACATTGCCTCATCCACTCATGCATGTGAGCAAGATCTCTATCTGCAGCCAGACCCCGAGCTGCCTAGAGGCTGGAACCATGCTTTCCCCTCCGCTCTTATCTCCCCTGCCTGCAGCCCCGTGCAAGGTACCCAGCTAGAGCCCTGGCACGTCCTGGGTGTGGGCCCTGGAAGCCCCTCCCCTCACCACACTTCCCTCTGAATGTCCCTGGGCTGTTTTCTTGTCTTTCTTTCCTTTTGGCCACACTATACGGCTTGTGCAATCTTAGTCCCTCGACCAGGGGTCGAACCTGTGCCCTTAGCAGTAGAAGCACAGAGTCCTGAGCACTGGCCCGGCAGGGAGGTCCCCTTGGGCTGTTTTCGGAGGGCACAGCTTTGTCCCTGTAACTGAGCCATAGCCAAGTGACTGAAGCAAGGGCTCGGAGAGCAGCCGCCACACCTTGTGAACAGGGGTGGGACCTCCCATGGGGGCAGCTTGGAAGTGGGGAGTGCGACCTGGGGGTTCAACCTCAGTACCTCCCCTCAAACCCCCCTGCCACCAAAGCCAGGGGAGATACCCGGGGGCAGGGCATCACTTGGGATCTTCTGAGTCATTTTTGAGGTGCACTGGGCTGAGGAGGAAGTGGTCTTGGGGGCAGAGGGAGTGTGAATGGGGCTAGCACCCCATCCTTCTCGCCGCAGTGGACAGAACCCTGGGTCCACTTGGGAGGCCATCTCCCACTACCAGCCCCGGGCTTGTGGACCCTCCAATGGTCCTTGGGCCTCCCAAACTGTTAAGCTGAGAGGGATGCACAGGGCCTGAGGTGGGAGAGGTCTAAGCCACCGCGCTTACCTCCATTGAGCAGCACAGGACGGCATCTTCCTTCACATCCTGAGATTGCAAGAGCTGGAAGAGAGGGGTAGAGAACAAGCGCTGAGGGGTGATGAGCTGCTCTCAGCCCCCTGCAGCCTGGAACAAGCATCTCTCGGGGCTGCCAGGCTAGAGAGACAGCCCATGAGGCTGAAGGGCAGCAGGAGCACTGCTCCAGGAAGCAGTGATTTCTCTGATGGGACCAGAGCAGCTGGAGGACCGCCGTGGTCATGGAGCATGGGTACATCGGCCAGGACAGAAGGCCTGCCTACAGGCCCTGGCCCAGCAAAGCTACAGGTGGGTTTAAAAGCGGTGGCAGGCAGGCTGGGGTCACTGGCTGTGAACAGCTGGCCAGCAAAAATGAAATTCGTGTGCAAAGATTTCCTGATCAGTGCGAGGGGCTCAGCTATGGGCTCAAGGTGCTCCTGGACCCTGGCTACAGGAGGACTTCCAGAAATCACAGCACTCTTCCCCACAGGCCCAGCACTGTGAGTCTGCAAAACCACGCACACTGTTCCAGACTGGAACCGCTGGAATTGCTTCCTGACCAAGGCCACGGCCAGGCTGCTCAGCACTGGGACTGGTCACCGTCGATCCAGGCTCCCCTCTACCTGCCGCGGTGCATTCTCTCAGTCTCTCTCTCTCTCTATTTAAATTGAGCTAAAACTCAGTCACAGCAAGTCCACAATTTCTAAGCATACAATTCAGTGGCTTTTGGTAGATTCACAAGGTTGCCCAACCATCGCCACTGACTCTAGAACTTTTTCATGGGCCCCCAAAGAAACCCGAACCCATCAGCTGTCAGCCTCCTCCCACCCCCATCCCCTGACAACACCTAATGTCCTTAATCTCTATACATTCACCTCTTCTGGATGTTTTATGCAGTGGAATCATATAATATGTGTTCTTTTGTGATTCATTTCTTCCACTAACAATGCTTTCAGAGTATGTCGTCGCAGGCGTCAGTTCTTCATTCCTGTTTGTGATTGGAAGATATGACACTGTAGGGTGTATATGATATCACACCACATTTGTTTGTCCATTCATCAGTTGACTGACATTCAGGCTCTTTCTCCTTTTTGGTTCTATAAACACGTGTATGAGTGCTTGCGTGGACACGTGTTTGCATCTCTCTTGGGGCCATCCACAGGAGTGGAACTGCTGGGTTATTGGTAATTCCACATTCAGCTTTCTGAGGACCTGACAAACTGCTGACAGTGGATGTGCTGTTTCACACGCCCTCCAGCAGGGTCCAGAGTTCTGATTTTTCCACATCCTCACCAATATTTGCTGTTTTCGGCCCCTTTCCCCATTTTTCCTTGAAGCCCCCAGTAAAAATTCTCTCCAGGAGCAGCTTTACAGAAACTTTGTCATCCTCTTCTCCCTGAGCCCCATGGACCACTTCTTCTGCAGGTCCCTCTGCTGGTAATGCTTCCCTCCTCAGCCCCTAAGTACATCTCTACCCCAACTCCACCACACTCACCAGCCCATCCACCACACCATGTAAGAGATTTTTCCACCTGCTGGAACCCTCCATTGCCACACTTCCCACCCTTCAAGGCCCGGGTCACGTTCCGACCTTCCCTGGAGACTGTGGATTGCTCCAGCATGGTGCCCACTCCTGCTTCTCACCCCCAAGCCCCCGGCTTCCCCACTGCTCCGCATCCCACACAAGGAGGAAGCCATTTCCAGGGTGAACTGTAGCTTCCTGAGGGCAGGGCAGTGTGACGTTCATCTTGGCTGCCCTGTAACACCCAGTACAGCTCCTGGTAACAGCAGGGCTTCACTAAATGAGGGTCGATGTGATTTATACATTGTCTTTGTTTTAAAGGAAGGGGGGGAGAGTAAGGAGAGGGCACAAGAGGAAGGCACTTCGGGTCAGCTTCCTCATCCACCGACCGAGAACTGGAGTCAAGGTTTCTGGTCTGGGGCATGACGTGGTCAAGGAGGGTGAAATGACACACCACCCGGGGACTGTTCCTACTACAGGCTTGGAATCCAAACTCCGCACACCCACCTTCCTTTCCCGCTTCTCCCATCATATCACAGCCATCCAACCCCGGCAGAGGACACAAGCATTCACATCAGGGGGCTGACGATGCGTTTACTAAATGTCAAAAGAGTCCCGGGGATGGCTCACTGTGGGCTGCAGTCACCAGAGTCATTCTCAGGGACTGGACCTTCTCCCGCTGATCTGTCAGAACCAGCAAGAACAGGTCCCACAGTAGACACGCCAAAAAGAAAATCATTTGGGGACAGACTTTTCCTGCCAGAGGGGACATGACACGAAGTTATAATCGATACGTCTGCAAACATATAGTGTTTGTGGAGACAGAAGTTGGTATAACTCTCTAGATGGCAATTTGGGGATAACTAGCTCAGTTGGTAAAGAATCTGCCTGCAGTGCAGGAGACCCAGGTTCGATCCCTGGGTTGGGAAGATCCCCTGGGGAGGGAAATGGCAACCCATTCCAGTATCCTTGCCTGGAAAATCTCATGGACAGAGGAGCCTGGTGGGCTGCAGTCCATAGGGTCGCAAAGAGTTGGGTACGACTGAGCGACTAACACTTACTTACTTAATACTTATCAACATGACAAGTGTCCAAACCCTCTGACCTGTGATACTACTTCCAGGAATTTATCCTACACATGCCCCACCCACATACACTCCATGAGCTGGATGGAAGGTTTTTTTTGTTTCACTTTTGCAAATAGGTTGAATGGCCACCAACAGGGGGACTGGTTCAATAATATGTTTGGAGCTTCCCTGGTGGCTCAGTGGTGAAGAATCTGCCTGCCAGTGCAGGAGGTGCAGGTTCTATCCCTGGTCCGGGAAGACCCCACATGCTGTGGAGCAACTAAGCCTGCATGCTGCAGCTACTGAAGCCTGTGCCCCCTAGAGCCTGTGTTCCCCCGCAAGAGAAGCCACCGCAATGAGAAGCCCCTGCACTGCAATGAAGGAGGGCCCCTGCTCACCGCAACTAGGGAAAAGCCCGCGCAGCAACCAAGATCCAGCAGAGCCAAAAGTGAATAAATTAAAAAAAAAAAAAAAAGATGCGTTTGCACAGAGGAATATTCTGCAGCACACAGCTGTCTCCCACTATGACCACTCTCCAACGCTACCCCCCCACACACATACTGGTGTCTGCTTCTGGAGTCTTCTTGCCTCCCAGGGCTGCAGACCCCCACAGGGAGCCAAGGGATACTTGCAGTGAAGTGTCCAGGGGGATACTGGGGGTCACACTAGGAAGGGCCTCCCTCATCTAGAAAACCCAGGAGCCCAGAATGAAGACCAGGAAGCAGGTACGGAGGTGGCTCACTTGTGGCAGGTGTACCCAAGTCCAGCATCCAACCCAGCCTGCTCTTGAGGAGTGGGTGGGGCTGGTTCCAGGACTCAGAGGGTCCTGACTGTCTAGGACCGCATGGGGGTGGGGGGAAGGTGGGCCCAGCCCCATTTACTCTGCATGGAACAAGAGAACAAATATTAAGAGAACTCTCTGAGGTTTGCTAGGACTTTGTCCTGATGGTAGCTTTGTGCCCCCATAGGTTTCCTGTAGTGCTTAGCAGGAAGAGAATCCTTAAGATAAAAATGGCTGGTAGAAATCACCATAAAGGGGGAAAGTGGGGTGTCTGGGGGGATGGGAACTCCCAGAGACACAGTGGGTGCTGGCAGCTGGTTGGGGATGAGGCGAGCTGGCAGAACTGGGAGCTTGTGGGAAGGAAGAAAGGGTCCTGCTTTGGATGCACCTAGCATGTTGGCGAAGGAAACCGCAACCCACTCCAGTATTCTTGCCTGGAAAATTCCATGGACAGAGGAGCCTGGCGGGCTATGGTCCACGTGGTTGCAAAAAGCTGGACATGACTGAGTGCAGCATAGCATGTTGGCTGACACCTAGGAGGTGCTTAGGCGTGCCTGTCATGGGGAATTGAGATGAACCTGGGCTCACGTTCTGTCCTGAGATCAGTTCCTTAGGGGTTCTGGGGCTTCGGGACATGGGAGGTTAACAAGGGAAATACTTAGAGTTAGAGTTGGGGCCAGATGAGTGCTGAGTGCTCTGAAATGGAGCTGTTTCTCCCTCTAAGTGGTCCTCCAACTTCTGGACAGCCTCGTGGAGCCTTCACGTTCCTGCCAGTTGAGCACTTAGCCTGGAGGAGCAAGCATCTCCTCTTCCCTTCTACTGCCCGAGGCCTGGCTGCCCTCCACCTGCTCCCACGTGCAGGTTCAGAGCTGCCGAGTGGCCCAGGGCTTCCTGTTCTTCCTTTCTGCCCCTCATTGCTGTGACTAGACCACATCCTTTCCTCTGTACACCCAGGCTCCCTCCCTGGGGGGCCTGGGGCTCCTGGCTGCCAGGGTCGGGGACAGACTCAGGGTAGGGGCGCTTGGGCAGGGCTGTGGGTGTGCTCTCATCCCAGAGCCTCTCCTCCAACCTTATCTTTCACTGGTGGTTTGGGAAAGTCTGTGTTCAGCCAAGAATCACATCGAGCGATAGGCCCTCTTGCAAATGGCCTGCTGGGTTTTCTCAAGGAAGCTGGTGGGGGGCGGGGAGGCCCCAGGGGCTTTCTCTGTACTTTTCCTCTGCAGTTGCTGAGATGCAGGGTTCGGGACCGGAATGGGTGCTGCAGACCATGCAGACCACGTCCCGCTCTCCCCCAGACGCTATCTCGGCCTCTTCACTCCCGCTTTTGGAGGGGGACCCTCAGAGCCTTTGAGCGGAAGGGCTGCAGAGAGGACATCCCCCCAGCATCCCTCTGAGGCTCCAGTGCCTCTGCATGATCAGTGGCTTCTTGGGAATCCATCTTTCTTTTCTTGTTTTAATATAATTTTGTTCCTCTGTGTCTGTGATGGGCCTTGTTTGCTGCTCAGGCTTTTCTCCAGTTGCGGCGGGCAAAAGCCTCTCCCCATTTGCGGTGTACAGCTTCTCACTGCAGTGGCTTCCCTTGCTGTGGAGCACAGACTCTAGGGCGCACAGACCTCAGGAGCGGCTCTAGAGCACAGGCTCAGGAGTCACGGTGCACGGGCCAGCTGCTCCTCGGCACATGGGATCTTCCCAGATCAGGGATCGAACCCACGTCTCCTGCACTGACAGGTGGATTCGGTACACTTGAGCCACCCGGGAAGCCCCAAAGGACAGCTGGCTTTTAGATGAATGAATCGCTGCTGTACACTGAGGGGGCCAACTCCGTGGTCGATGAGTGTTCTATTTGGGATCTTCGGGAGACGACGCTTTATTTAACTCCCAAGACGAGTCTCAAAGAGTATGGCAACTTGAAGAGATCCTAGTCCACCCGAGTTCACAACAGCATTATTCACAATAGGCAAGAGGTGGGAGCAACCTAAGAGTCCATTGACACATGAATGGATAAACAAAATGTGGTCCATCCATATAATGGAGTGTTCATTCATTCATTCATTAGTCGCTCAGTCGTGTCCGACTCTTTGCAACCCCACGGACTGTGGCTCACTAGGCTCCTCTGTCCATGGGATTCTCCAGGCAAGAATACTGGAGTGGATTGCCGTTCCCTTCTCCAAAAGAGCCTAACAAATTCCAACGAAGGCTGAACTTTAAGAACCTCTCTGCACAGGAGTAGCCAAAGTTATCTCAAAAACACTTGTATCTGTTCTGGTATTTTAAATTGGACCTTTTCCTTATGGCTTTCATTCTGCTTCTGTTTCTTTGGAGAGTCCCCTGATGTGGTTAAATTGAGGAAAACTAGTGTTATTCAGCCTTTAAAAGGAAGGAAATCCTATCACATGCTGCGATATGGACGAGCCTTGAAGACATTACACTGAGTGAAATAAGCCAGTCATGGACTAATATTGTATAGCAGTAATAACCAAGTCGCTCAGTCGTCTCCGACTCTTTGCAACCTCATGGACTATACACAGTCCATGGAGTTCTCCAGGCCAGAATCCTGGAGTGGGTAGCCTTTCCCTTCTCCAGGGCATCTTCCCAACCCAGGGGTGGAACCCAGGTCTCCCGCCTTGCAGGTGGATTCTTTACCAGCTGAGCCACCAGGGAAGCCCAAATATTGTAGGATTCACTTATATGAGGGACCTGGAAGACACTCATAGAGGACGGAAGGTAAAACAGTGGTGGCCAGGGACTGGGGGAGAGGGAAGAGGGAGTTAGTGTCTCATGTACAGAGTTTCCGTTTTGCAAGATGAAAACGTCCTGGAGATGAGGGTAGTGTCACAGCAACGTAAATGCACTTAATGCCACTGAGCTGTACCCTTAAAAATGGCCAAAACGGTCAGTCTCAGGTTCTTGCTGTTGTTTAGTGCTAAGTCACATCCAACCCTTCTGCGACCCCGTGGACTGCAGCCCACCAGCCTCCTCTGTCCATAGGATTCTCCAGGCAAGAATACTAGAGTGGGATTGCCAGTTCCTTTTCCAGGGAATCTTACTGACACAGGGATTGAACCTGTATTACCTGCATTGGCAGGGGGGTTCTTTACCACTGAGCCACCAGGGAAACCCATTCTTTTTTAACTACAATTTAAAAACGGCTTGAAAACTGAGGGCAGTGAGTAGGTACTCTTGGTGGGTAGGCCATTCTCTGCCTGGACAAGACTGTCCCTTTGCCTTGCTATTGCTCACTGGAAGAAAATCTGTATGGATTGGAGGGGGCTGCCAACCTGGGGGCTGAAGGCTCCGGGGTCGGGGAGTGGGGGGGCAGTGCCCACTCATCAATGTCTCTGGCAGAGAAAGGGGTGTGGGCCGGCCGGGCAGGCAAACCACCCGCACCCTCCAACAGCGAAATGTGTTTCTTGGAAGAGAATGCAAGGCAATTGTGCGAGCCCACACAGTGTTTGTTCGGAAGCTAATGCATTCCTGTCCTATTGTCTCCGCCCGGAGACTTGTTGTGGGCACACCCATCATATCCTCCCTCGGGGAGAGGCCAAGGTGCTTGGAGTCAGGCTGTGGGAGGCCCGATAGCAAAGGGAGAAAGGCAGCCTAGTGAGAGCTCCGCAGAGTACTGGGGGAAGGTTCCCAGGGCAGGGCCACACTGCCCTGCCCGAGGCGTGCCCAGGATGCAGCCAGGCCTGGGGTGCTACCCTGTGGGGAAGGAAAGAGGGTGTGGATGGAGGGAGCCTGGGGCTATCTTTCCGTGCAGGAGGAGAGCAAGCACCGGTGATCAGAACATCTTCCAGGCCACCCTGAACACGTCAGCTCACCCACAGCACAGTCCCACCCTTAACAGAACAGACCCAATGAGCCAAGTGCAGCCACACTAAAAGCTCAGCCAGACCCCACCTGCAGGAGCCCCCTCTTGGGTCAAGGGTGGGCTGGGAGCAGCAACAAGCGGCAAAAGAGAGGGGACTTCAGAGCAATGTGATCGGCTGGTTTGCTGGGGAACAAACCCAGAGCTCCGACTGGTTGGCTAGGCCTACAGAAGGATGGTGGCAGGATCCCTGGCAAGGCTGGAAGAAGTCTTGGGAAGAGGAGAGAGAAGAAGAGGACTGAGTGGGAGGTACAGGTCTCTAGTGGCCGAGGAAGCCACAGTGATAGGCATGCCCCTTGACAGTGGAGAGATGGGGGAGGGAAAAGAATGAGGCTGAGCTGGAGGAGACGGACAGCCCTGAAGAGTGCACGTGGTCTAGAATGGTGGCCGCGGTGAGCAGCTGCCCAGGGCCACCTGCATCTCAGGAGCACCCGCAGGTTGCATTAGGGCATCTCTGTGTTGTGATGGGAATACCAGACCGCCTGACCTGCCTCTTGAGAAATCTGTATGCAGGTCAGGAAGCAACAGTTAGAACTGAACATGGAACAACAGACTGGTTCCAAATAGGAAAAGGTGTACGTCAAGGCTGTATATTGTCACCCTGCTTATTTAACTTCTATGCAGAGTACATCATGAGAAACGCTGGACTGGAAGAAACACAAGCTGGAATCAAGATTGCCGGGGAAATATCAGTCACCTCAGATATGCAGATGACACCACCCTTATGGCACAAAGTGAAGAGGAACTAAAAAGCCTCTTGATGAAAGTGAAAGAGGAGAGTGAAAAAGTTGGCTTAAAGCTCAACATTCAGAAAACGAAGATCATGGCATCTGGCCCCATCACTTCATGGCAAATAGATGGGGAAACAGTGGAAACAGTGTCAGACTTTATTTTGGGGGGCTCCAAAATCACTGCAGATGGTGACTGCAGCCATGAAATTAAAAGGCGCTTACTCCTTGGAAGAAAAGTTATGAGCAACATAGATAGCATATTCAAAAGCAGAGACATTACTTTGCCAACTAAGGTCCGTCTAGTCAAGGCTATGGTTTTTCCTGTGGTCATGTATGGATGTGACAGTTGGACTGTGAAGAAAGCTGAGTACGAAGAATTGATGCTTTTGAACTGTGGTGTTGGAGAAGACTCTTGAGAGTCCCTTGGACTGCAAGGAGATCCAACCATCCCATTCTGAAGGAGATCAGCCCTGGGATTTCTTTGGAAGGAATGATGCTAAGGCTGCAACTCCAGTACTTTGGCCACCTCATGCGAAGAGTTGACTCATTGGAAAAGACTTTGATGCTGGGAGGGATTGGGGGCAGGAGGAGAAGGGGATGACAGAGGATGAGATGGCTGGATGACATCACTGACTCGATGGACACGAGTCTGAGTGGACTCCGGGAGTTGGTGATGGACGGGGAGGCCTGGCGTGCTGCGATTCACGGGGTTGCAGAGAGTCGGACACGACTGAGCGGCTGAACTGAACTGATGTTGCGCCTCTGGTGGGCCTGCACTTGGATCTACAGCTGAGTCGAGAGGACAGCTCCTGATAGTGACCTTGAATCGTCAAGAAGAGCATCAGTTATGTCTGGGTCTGTTGGGGCAGGCAGGCAAGTAGATAATCTGGCCATAAAAAGCTGTCATCAAAAAACGTGCAGCAGGGTTTGGAGTCAGAAGACCTGCTATTCACAGGCATGTCACTTAGTCACTCTGCGCTTCGGTTTCCTCACTTGAGAATGGGGCTAATACTTGTCTAGAATTGTTTTGAAAGTCAGTTGAGATAAAGTACGTGAAAGAGTTCTGAAAAGGGCAAAGCGTGATTCAAATGCAAGGTGTTATTATTGCTATTAAGTGTTTATCTTCATAAACAGGTATCTTTCCTGAAGATCTTGACCCACTCTGTAATGTACCATCTCATTTGTCCCCGTGACATTCTTGCGGAAACATGGAAAGGCCACAGGCATCATTATCTCTGCTTAGTAGACAGAGACACTGAGGCTCAGTAGTTCTGTGGCTCACACAAGCCAGACAGACAGCAAATCTGAGAAGAACTGGAAGGTGCTTAGAAGCCCTGGGTCAGCATCCTCTTTCTTGGGGAATTACTTTCATTTCTTCCACAGTAGCTTATTTTACTTTGCTGGTTGGAACTCATTCTTAGTTTTGTTGACTGGTGATGATAATCCATCCGCATCTGCACAAAACTGACTTGATTTTACCTATTCTGTGTCAGCATTGGACACCATAGGTCCATTCATCCATCCCCCCACCAAGGCATCCAATTAGTCGTCCATTCTTTTATCCACTCACACATCACATCTCCAGCCTTCCAATCACTCACCCATCTTTTTATCCATCTACCCATCTACCCTCTTGCCCACCATCCATCCAGCCAGCCATCCTTTGACAATGTTTATGGAACACTTACAATGTATTAAACACTATGTTAGTATCTGGGTAACAGGAGTAAGACTTGTAACTTAGAGTCTAATAAGGGGAAGCAGAGAGCTCATGCTAGGTATATGGGATTGGAACATAGGATAGAATAGTGGTGGTGATGAGCAGGCCATGGTGTAAGCAGCAGCACATGGCATCATGGCACACGCATAAAAGGGAAAAAAAAAGTGACCTAATGGAGTATGGTGGTGAACAACAAGTATTTCAAGAGACTAAGATATGTGATACCGGAGGCGGGAGAGACAGCATAAGATGATAAAGCTGGACTGGGGCGGGGGGCGGGGGAGAGAGACAGCATAAGATGATAAAGCTGGCCTGGGCCACATCCTAAAGGGCTCAAGATGCCATGCTACTACTGGGTTTGGATTTTATCCTAAGGGACTGCAGAGCCACTGAAAAGACTGTCAACTGGTGGGTAGGACCATGCTTTGCAGCGTGGAGAGTAGACAGGAGCTGGGGTGATGGGAGAACTGGAGACAAGGAGGCCAGTGAGAAACATGGCGGCTTGAGCAAAGGCAGGAGCAGTGGAAGGAGACAGGTTTAGAAGGCAGAAGTTAGGGTGAGGAAAAGGACAATGTGGAAGACGGAGAAGGAGCATAGCAACTGAATTGACTGCGGTGCCACCGGTGATACTAGGAAGGCAGGAAGAGTTGATTTCGGAAAACAGGAATGAGCTCAGTGTGAGAAATATTGAGTCATGGTCCTTGGGGGTTATCAAGGAAGATGAGTATCAGGAGACTGGCCACCCGTGGTTGTCAGGCCGCGGGTGTGAGTCAAGGTCTTGGCAGTGACCTGACCTGGGGAATGCCGTGGAATAGGAAGAGATGAGAGGAAGAGCTCCGAACCAGGAGACAGCAACATTGAAAGGGTGGCAGAGGAGGAAGAACCCCCAAGGAGGAAGAGGGTGGTCAGAGTGCTGGGCAGAGCAGGAAAAGAGTGACGCCATGGAAGCCGCGGGAGGGCTGAGAAGTCAAGGTCACTTTTCAACAGTGTCAAAGGCTCGGAGAGGTCAAGTGAGATGAACAATGACCAGGGAGGGGCCCCTGGATTTGGTGATTAGGAGAGCAAGGGTGACCTCTGCCATGATGACTTCACGCAGGGAGGGAAGCCTGGGTAACGTGGGGCTGGACAGGCAAAGCGAGGTCAAGAAGTGGAGACAGAAAGAGTGAACCATTTCCTTTTTCTTTGGGGGTTTCTGTTCTCAGGGTCAAGGGCAATGGGCCGTACAGCAGGAGACCTGGACGGAGGCAGACGTGAGTGGGTACCATGCAGGAGAAAGGAGAGAGTCGAGCACATAGGTGAGCCTTAAATAAGAGAAAGGCTATCATTTCTCTGAAATGGACAAAGGGTGCTAGTGTGGCTGTGGATCCAGGTACGTGTGTAAATGCTCACACTGCCCGGCCTGTCCAAGCAACTAGGAAACGAGTGCTGGTTTACCTTCCATACTTATTATGGTCCTTCTGTGACGGCCTGCATTTCAGACATTACCGGGATAGGGGGATTTGCCCCAGTTGTCCCTTTTCCACTAGCCCAGTAAGAAGCCCCAGTGTGGCAGCTCTGGGTCAGATGTCAAGGAAATTCATGGTTCTGAACTGGACTTCGGTCCAAGCTTGTGCCCTGTGGTCTGGCTGTCAGCCCTCCTAACTTAAGATGGGCAGGCACCCTAACTGCGGACGAGGCGCCCTGGAGGGAATAATTAACCTCCTTCCTGCAGAGCTTCAAACCGCTCGTACAAAGTGGCCACAGTAAATGTCACATGGGGGAATGCTCCATCCCACAGCTGGCCCAGGGGATGGAAACATAATCTGGGGCTCAGAGCAGACACAGAATCCTTCTGCAGACGCCAGAGCCAGAGGACAGGGCCATGGCTCCAGAGGCCCCTCTTGGGGGCCAAGCCCTGGCCAGTGGCCCAGACAGGAGGCCAGTCTCTTCACGGAGTCCCTGCAGATGCGAGTTCCCAGGACCCCGCGTCAGGGCTTGAAACAACAAGGACATTGACCACCACTGCTATCAACACCTCCCAGCTTCTCCTTTAATGTCCTTGCCTTCCCTTCTAGAAGCCTTGTCTGTCCTCTTCTGTATTCACCGCCCTGATATCCACGGATCTCTCCTGAAGGGTGAGCACAAAACACCAGAGGCAGCCCTGAGGTTTTCCCTTTCAAGAAGGGGTCTCTGGGGGCTGAATCACATCTATAGGGCCTTAATCTGGCTTACATTTTTGGAGCGCTTACTTCAGATGCCAAGCTCCATGCTTGTGCATGTTTTAAAATCCATTTTTATCCTTATACCAGTTTATCTGAGTTAAATATTGTAATTGTGCTTCATCGCTTCAGTCGTGTCCGACTCTCTGCGAGCCCATGGACTGCCCGCCAGGCTTCTCTGTCCATGGGATTCTCCAGGCAAAAATACTGGAGTGGGGTTGCCATGCCCTCCTCCAGGGGATCTTCCTGATCCAGGGATCAAACCCATGTCTCTGGCATTGCAGGAGGATTCTTTATTGCTGAGCCACTGGAGAAACCCAAATAACATTGTAATTATCCTCCTCACTTTATACCTGCAGGAACTGAGGCATGGAGAGTGAAATGAAGTCCTTGTGAGCATGAGTAATGGAAACTGGCTTTGGAACCCAGGTCGAGTCTGCCTCCAAAGTCAAGGACATAACAGCTGCCCCACGAGTAAGACCCACATCAATAAGGCTAATGGGGAGAAGTCAGCAAAGATGGGGTGACTACACACCCCAGTTGCCTGGGATGGTTCCAGTGTTCACCTCAAATGACTAGTAATGTTCCTTTAGCTTTCAAAAGTGTCCTGATTAGCATGACACATTATAGTTAATAGCCCAGACAAGGGGAAGGGCTGAGGGGCTGGGAGCCCCCTGCTCCCCAGTCACTGTCTGCCCAGTCAGGACACCTCTAGCCTGTTCTACTTCCTCCCCTGGTGCCCAAGTGCTCATGCTTGTCTCTGGGGGTTCAGTAGGCAGGGGTGGGGAGGAGAGCCCCAAAGGTGACATAACAGCCCCGCTCTCAGTGACAGGTGGTTCTTACTGCCGGTCAGGACGCCTGCTACAGTGCCCCGCCTGGCCTGCCAGGGCGGACTCCTTCCCAGGATGGGAGCCGGAACAGGACAGACTTAACGGTAACACGAGCACCAGCCTCCAGCTGAAGCACAAGCTGGAATCAAGACTGCCGGGAGAAATATCAACCACCTCAGATACGCGGATGATACCACCCTCATGGCAGAAAGCGAAGAGGAACTAAAGAGCCTCTTGATGAAAGTGAAAGAGGAGAGTGAAAAAGCTGGCTTAAAACGCAACATTCAAAAACACTAAGATCATGGCATCCGGTCCCATCACTTCATGGCAACTAGATAGGGAAACAATGGAAACAGTGAGAGATTTTACTTTCTTGGACTCCAAAATTACTTCAGATGAGGACTGCAGCCATGAAATTAAAAGATGCTTGCTTCTTGGAAGAAAAGCTATGACCAACCTAGATAGCATATTAAAATGCAGAGAGATCACCTTGCTGACAAAGGGCTGTATAGCCAAAGCCATGGTTTTTCCAGTGGTCATGTACGATGTGAGATTTGGACCATAAAGAAAACTGAGCACCAAAGAACTGATGCTTTTGAACTGTGGTGTTGGAGAAGACTCTTGAGAGTCGCTTGGACTGCAAGGAGATCCAACCAGTCCATCCTAAAGGAAATCAGTCCTGAATATTCATTGTAAGAACTGATGCTGAAGCTGAAGCTCCAATACTTCGGCACCTGATGTGAAGAACTGACTCATTTGAAAAGACCCTGATGCTGGGAAAGATTGAAGGTGGGAGGAGAAGGGGACAACAGAGGATGAGATGGTTGGATGGCATCATCGACTTGACAGACAAGAGTCTGAGCAAGCTCCAGGAGTTGGTGATGGACAAGGAGGCCTGGTGTGCTGCAGTCCATGGGGTTGCAAAGAATTGGACGCGACTGAGAGGCTGAACTGAACTGAGCACCACCCACTGCTCCTGGCCGGCGGTCCCGGGGGAGGGTGGTTGCAGGGGAGGCAGATGGAAATGAAGCTGTTCTCCAAGCTCCCTCTGGGGGCGCCTGGCCAGGAGAGCAGGCCTGGACGCAGTGGGGGTACATGGGGCCATCACTCCACTATAGCACCCTCTGGACGCTCCTTTGAAGGAATGACTGCATTTTGTGTCTGACTCAGCATCTAATGGCTCTCTGAGATGGGGCAAGGGGTGGTTTGGAGTGGCTGGGGACCAGGCCTGAGGCCCAGGGCAGTGGGCAGACACCCCTCACGGGGCCAGCCTCTGAACTCACAGGTCTCTCCTGGCACCCACCAGCCCAGGCCCCTCCGGCCGACGCAGGCAGGAGGGCGTGGAGAGGAGGGCAGCCCCGGCAGCCAGTCCACTTTCAGCCGGCTGTCCTGGAGGCCCTGGCCCCAGGCCTTAGCTCCCCGCCGCTCACCCCACTACAACCTCCTCCCACCTGAGGCCTGGACTTGACCTTGCTGGCTTTGCAGGGAGGGCGTGATAAGCGTCTTGGTGGAGGGAACTAGCTGCCTGCAAAGGCATTTTCCGCTCTCTAAAGTAAACAATCAAACAGGAAATTAATCGAGAAACCCACATCAACGGAAGGTTCAGGTTGTGATTTTCACAGCCCCAGAGCCAGGAAATTCAAAGTTATAGTTCCCATAGCAACTTGCCTGTAGAATGGGCCCCAGCCACTGGGCTGGAACGAGACCTGAGGGGTCAACTAGGCCAGCCCCCTGCCTCCAGGAAGTGCAGCCCACAGCAAGTCTGAATATGCTGGGGCCAGACTGTTCTTCTGAGGCTCAGCAGCGGGCCTGAGACAGTTAGGAGCGGCAGGGCCAGGGCTCTACGTTCAGCTCTCCTGAGCCGTGTAAACTGTGGAATCAGCTGACATCCCAGTCTTCAGTCTTCCATATTCCAATTATCATTCCTGTATCTCAATAGTCGGTGAACTGGGAGTAAATACCCAGGCCTGCAAGCTGCTAGAGCGAGGGGCTGTGTGGTACACGCCTATTCTTACGTCCCCCACCTCTTGTTCTACTCAGTCCCACAACGACCCCCATCTCTTATCTCAATTACCCCTGAACCTAGTGGTTGGCCTTTGCCTGCACTCCCCCCCGGCCCGCCCCAGCTGGGCTCTTTCTCCTCCAAGAGAGATCTCAGTATTCGGATAGCTGCTTCATTGTGCTGCACTGTAGAACTAACGCAACGCTGTAAGGCAACTAGACGCCAATAAAAATCAACTCGAAGAAAAGATCTGCAATAGGGTGTGGGGGAAAAAAAAGACGGACCTCAGCTTATTGGCAGGGCCAAGAGATTTCAGACAGCCTCCAGGGTGGCACCAGGTTTTGGTGGTTCTCGTCTCTTCGACCTGCCCCTCCAACCCCTTCTGGACCCACGACATCAAATAAGCTCAACGCACACTGACAAAAGGGCGGCCTCAAGGAGCCAGTGGTGAGCCCTCCCCCTTCAAGCCCATCAGGGGGGTCGTGGGGGTTGTGCATCTTGGGTGGGGTTTTCTTTTGTGTGACTAGTGAGGAGTCCCGCCTGGCAGGAAAGGAGATAAGGGCGGTGGAGCTCAACCGAGAAGGAAACAGTCTGGAATCCTTCCCCGAGAGTCACCCTGCCCTCCCACCCGAGATGGCCACGACAGCCTGCGGGCCGGCTGGCCTAATCACAGTTCTGCAGCCCTGGCCCGGGGATCCTGTGACAGCTAGCAGGGCCGAGGCAGGAGCAGGCGTTCCTGGGCACTGGGCCTGCGGCAGAGGGTGCCCGGCTTGC
>SJXQ01007381.1:415303-438003 GCA_006408695.1 Aepyceros melampus | reverse complement strand
CCCGCCCGCCCGCCCGCCTGGCCCTGGAGCCGGGCCGTGGATTGAGCAAAGCAGTGGAAAGAGAAGTGGCGCCTGCTGGAAAGCAGACAGAGCGGCTCCGGGATTTCCTAACAGGCCCAGCCGCGCGCCAGGGCCGACGGGCCAGCTCAGAGCGCCTGCCCGGCATCGCTTGCGCAACAGGCCTTCCTCCCGTGGGTGAGCTTTCCTGGGTGGCCAAGCCGCTGTCGAGCCACACGTGTCCCTGAGGGAATCCGCCCCTCACACCCACCGCCTTCCCGCCCTCTCCGGGGTGTAAGCACATCAGAACACGTTGGGCCCTTTGGGAAGACAGGAGGCCTCCTGGGGTGCAAGACCTTCCCTTTTAAAGAAGCCAAAGAAATCTTAATCAGAAAGAAGTGGCAGTGAGGCAGGAATAGATGGAGGGCTGACTTCTCTGCAGGCTCAGAGGGGACCAGGCGGAGGGCACTGCTACAGAGGGTCACCTCCTGGTTTCCAAGGAAAGGCTGCCCTGTGCACAGAGTCCAGGGGCGCGGCTCTGCTCACTGGTGGGCACGCGGTCATCTGAAGGCCAAGCCCAGCCACCTTGTCGTGAGCCTGGGAGGAAGCCTCTCAGTTCTGCATGACACACCCAAGTCAACCAGAGGCCCCTGCTCCCAACTCCAGACTTGGCAGGGGTCGAGTAGGGGAGGGCACCAGAAACCAGAGGGGAACCTTGAGGAGCTGGGACACGGGCACACTGGCCTCTTACTCTGTCCCCAAGCATGAATACTGAAGAAGCCTTTGCTTAGACCATGTCCTTCGTCAGCGCCATCATCTTGGCCTGCCCTACAAGGAATAAAAGCTGGGTTCCAGGCAGTGGTGCCAGTCTTCCCAGGGTGGTAGAGGTGGATGGAGTTTGAAGCCACACTGCAGCAGCTTGGCAGGGGGGTCTGGCCATTGGGTGAAGGAGGTTAGCTGGTTCTGTGGTGGGTTTGGGTGCAAAGTGGTAACCAAGGACTCACCAGACGGGGACAGCTGGACCAATCAAGCTGAGAAAAACAGGCCTGTGCTCCAGGCATGATGAGCATCTGCACTCAGAGCAATAGCCACCCAAACGGAGGGGCAGACAGGTCTGGGCTGAGAAAGGGTCCAGGGCTGCCTGGGGACAGCAGAAGTACTCACTGCCAAGTCCAAGGTTGGAGATAAAAGAGTCTTTAATGGGCACCTGGGAGCTGGCTTGGGTTTCGAGCCTTACCCTTAGCAGAGTATACATTTTCATAATAGGTGAGTCTTTCTAAATTGAGATGATCTCTTTGGGTGAGTGAGCAGGCGAATCCATGATCTGTGTTACCCACGCATCATTACCTGGTCCAACTGACTGCGGGGGATCAAGGGCTCAGCCCACTAACCCACTTCCTCCCCAAGGGCCCTTCTTGCCTCGCGCCCCGCTCCCCCCCGCAACAGATCTCTGGTCCAGTCAAAGCCATCTATGAACACATCTGGTCCTTATCTGCTTCTGGCCTTTGCTCCTCACTGACTCAGCTGGGTCCACCTTCTCTCCCCTTGGCTCCAGTTACCGGATCTCTCAAGATAGGCTGAGAGATGTCCCTCCCCCAGAAGCCTTCTTTGACCTCCTTTCCTGACCCCCCTGGAGGGAATAGCCTGAAGACTCACAGCCCGAAGGCAGTTATTTGGTTCTGCCCAGTTCTACCTGGAGTCTGACTAGTCTTTGCTCACATGGGAACTTGGCACTCAGCAGGCCCCCTCAGAAGACCCGTGAATTGGATTTGAAGGAAAGCATGTGCTGGCTGGGGCCAAGTCCCTCAAGAGCCTCTCTATTCCCTGGACGCAGCCCCACCAGTGACACACAGGTCTGAAGGGATAGAACATCTTTCATTCATTCATTCATTCACTCACTCACTCATTCTGCAAGGAACATGAGTCCCGTCCTCAGCTGTAGACCCGCTAGTCTAATAAAGAAGACAGAATTTGCACAAGTGGGACAGTGATGGCAGCCGGGTCTGCAAAGCAAGACTGCCTGGGCCCTAATCCTGACTCGATCACCTGCTGCGTATGTTGCACAGGGAACTTTTCTGCATCTCGGCTTCCTTATCTGGAAAGTGTGTGTCGGGGTGGGGTGTGGGTAGCACTAAATGAGATAATCTATGAGACATTCAGAGCAGTATCTGGCTTCATCAGCGGCAGCTCTCAGTTCTGCTCAGAACCAAGGGTGGTGCGGGGCGGGTGGTAGAAAGGACCATCTTCATCTGTGTGGGGAGAGGAAGCCCGGAGGCGGCTTCCTGGAGGAGCTCTAAACGGACACTGTGATGTGGAGCTGGGGGGAGGGAAGAACGTTCCAGGCAGTGACTCCGCGAGAGTCTCGTCAGTCTGGAGTCCACAGAGAGGGGGCTGAGCCCGGGTAGAAGGCTGGTGGGGCAATTCCGGTGAAGTGACTGAGACAGAGGAGAACCATAGCAGAGCTGCTGCCCACAGTCCCTGGGAACTGATGAGGTGGCGGCCGCTCGGGACGCCCCTGAATCTTTGGGCCAAGGGGGAATGTCCGGTGGAGGCACCCAGCCCTGGAGACGCGCATCTCGCGTCTGTGCAGGTCAGGTGTGAGTGCTGCGGCTGCCCTGAGCATCTGCCTGTGACCACAAGCTTCCAGGCCTTTGTCAGGGTCTCACTCATGGCCCACCTGTGTTAGCTGTGTTGCCTGTCCTTTCAGTTCAGTTCAGTCGCGCATCGTGTCCGACTCTTTGCGACTCCATGAATCGCAGCACACCAGGCCTCCCTGTCCATCACCAACTCCCGGAGTTCACCCAGACTCACGTCCATTGAGTCAGTGATGCCATTCAGCCATCTCATCCTCGGTCGTCCCCTTCTCCTCCTGCCCCCAGTCCCTCCCAGCATCAGGGTCTTTTCCAATGAGTCAACTTTTCGCATGAGGTGCCTGTCCTTTAGTAAATCCCAAAGGACATCAACTTCTCCACACTTCTGGCTAAGAGGCCATCAAGTGAACTTCTGGAGAAGGACTTAACGATGAACACCCACCCTTGACGAAGCCTCCTACACTAAACTCAAGGTGATGCACGCACCTGGAGTCCTTCTACACGTGCATATCTCCACACTCACCCAGAAATACATTATCCATCTATGCGCGTTACGTGAAGCATGACGAGAAAGGAGATTAGTTTCAGGGGGACGTTAAAAAAAAGTCAATCCTGTTCCTCTCTTTCCTTCTAGCATCTGTGAGAGTACCTGCACCTGTGCAAAGACCCAGAAGAGACATTCTCCAGGTGGAGCTGAGCCCGGAGTTTCACCCAGGCCTGGGCAGCCTAGCACACCCAACTCAAGAGGGGCACTGGCTTGGAAACACCTCTGTGAGTCTCCAGTGGCGGCACACCTGCCTTCCAAGAGGCCTTTCATCTGAGATGCAGAAAAGCAGGGCAAAGAGGTAGAGAGAAGACCAGTTTGGAGTTATTTGAAGTCCAAGTCCAAGGTGATGGTGGCATCACAGGACAGAGGGTGGATGAGCTGCCTATTTGGGGGCACGGATGCCAGCTGAAGCTATAGGATTTGTAGACAGCAGTGGGGGGAAACGGGAGGAATCAAGGGGAACGCATTTGAAAAGACCCTGATGCTGGGAAAGACTGAAGGCGGGAGGAGAAGGGGACAACAGAGGATGAGATGGTTGGTGGCATCACCGACTCAATGGACATGAGTTTGAGTGAACTCCAGGAGTTGGTGATGGACAGGGAGGCCTGCATGCTGCAGTCCATGGTGTCGCAAAGAGTCAGACATGACTGAGCGACTGAACTGAACTAAAGGGGAACTCCCGAGTTTCTGGCCTGAGTAAAATGGGTGGCCAGTGGTTTCATCTACCAAGATTGAGGCTAGCTAGAGGGAGGAGGGGGTTTGGCCATTTGGGTCTGGAGGTCAAAGGAGTCGCCCCGGCCAGAGATAACATCTGAGAGCACTGGGTGCAATGGTACTGAAAGCTCTGAGGCCAGATGAGATCGTTCAGACCAGGATTTCTGAATTCGACTGACATTCGGGCCAAACCTTTTCTGTGGGGCCTCCTGTGCATGGCAGGACCCTGGCCCCTCCGGCTAGATACCTCTAGCACTGCCCCAGTCACGTGGACCAAAAATGCCTCCAGATACTACCAAATGTCCCCTGCAGGGCAAACTGCCCCTAGTTCAGAATCACAGACTGAGATCAGGGGTGGCTAACCTCTAGCCCACTGGCCAAATCCCATTTGCGGCCTGCTTCGGTACGGGGCCAGCGAGCTAAGAATGGTCTTCATGTTTTTTTTTTTTAATGGTTGACAAAAAATATCAGAAGAAATACCATATTTTGTGACACATAAAAGTTACATGAAATTCAAATTTCAGTGTCCATAAATAACATTTTGTTGGAAGATAGTCACCGTCACTGGTTTACAACTCACTGTGTGGCTTTTGTAACAGCAGCGCAGAGGCCCGAGCAGGCCTCTGGATGTGAGGATGTGGACGAGGACCACACTGTTGGCTGGATGAGGTGGAAGCAACCCAGAGACACCACGTGGGGAGACCATTCTTTTGAAATTTCTGGCTGTAAGGGAAGAGAGCAATGGGGTGGCTTCTGAAGGGGAACATGGGGTCATCGGAAGGCCTGCCCCCCTGCAGATGCGTTTAGTGGGTTGATAAGAAGAAACCACTAGGAAGAGGGAGGGTTGTGAAGTGGGAGAGAGAAGAGAAACCCATCAGATGGAAGAAGCAGAGAGGAGATGGGACAGGCAACACTCGGCATCAGGGGTGCGATGAGCAGAGTCACCGTCCCAGAAGACAGGCCACCCAAAATAGGCCAGGTCCATCCACCATGGCCGTGAAGAGGCCCGAGACAGTCTGTGGGCCCCATGAGATAATTAAAGAAAGCAGAAGTTACGTAAGCAGGCTTAGATAGCACCTTGGGTGTAGAAGAAAGATGCTTAAACCTGGCCTTTGGATTATTTTAAAGTCTTACTCTCTTATTTATGTTTATATATAAATTACTCTTTCTTCAAGCTCAGTGCTAACTTAACTGCAAAATGATACAGAAAAATCCCACAGAAGGGTGGTGGTGATTTTAAACTGTGTTTCTAGTTTTCTCAGCTGCATGTTTTTTGAGAGGACTTTTGGTTGACATATCACCCATGCAAAAACATGCACAGATCCTAAGCATGTAGTGAGACGGATTTACACAAATCACCACAGGCACGTGAGCTCTGATGCCCTGACCAAGAGCGACAAGCAGGTCACACCCCACAGCCCTCTTGTGCTCCGTCTCTTCACTGACCCTCCCCAAAGGTCACCACAATGCTTCCTTATCACCAGAGCTTAATTTTGGCCACTTAAAAATCCCTAGTATCTATGGGATTTCGCTGACGGTCTAGTGGTTAAGACTTTACCTTTCAAGGCAGTGAGTGTGGGCTCGATCCCTGGTCAGGGAACTAAGATTCCCCCACGCCTCCTGGCCAGAAAAACCAAAACATCAAACAGAGCAATACTGTAACAAACTCAATTAAGACTTTTAAAAGATGGTCCAGGCTCAACACATCTTTAAAAAAACCAACCCACTATTAAATTGGAAACAAACACGCTGACACTCAAGGGGACCTCCTGTGACCCCCCTTGCTCACCTGGCCTCCGAGAGCCTTGCCTGTTCTTGGCTGCCCATTCTGGGTTTCCCTTCATGGGAAAAGGAAGTTAAGATCTGAATTAGCTGACCTCTGATGGGCCCAGAGCTACATACAGGTCAGCAGGGTCAGGGAGCTGATTTCCAAATCCAGAATCTGTCTCAAAAGTCTGGAGCTCTCTTCTGTATTGTGTTTATAGATACGTGTCCTATAACTTTCTTTTTTGGTGGAGGCGGGGAGGCGGGGACATGGATCCCTTTGAGGATCTGATGAAAACTGACATCTCTCCCAGAAAAACGCACATTTTCACAGATGTCAGCGTACAATGTCAGTAAGGCCACCCACCCAAGCGGCCCCAGGGACAAATTCTGGACATGAGCTTTACCCCTAAATCAACAATGAAATGTCACAGAAATGAAGGCCAGAGAGATCAACACAGCCACGGTCTCAGGTATTGCCTTTTTCCATGGTTTTCCAAGCTGTGGCTGAGTAGCTCTGTGGTTAAGGCTCGATGTCAGAGTGGCCGATAAAGGGACCATAAAAGTTCTGTACCATGTGCCAGACACTTGACAGACGTCATCAACAGTCCTGAAGACAACCCTGCAGAGGCAGAGGCTGGTTCCCCATTTTACTGATGGAAAAATTGAGGCTCAAAGAGATTAAGTACTTGCCTCAGGCCCCCAGCTAGTACAAACAGCGTGGGATTTGAAATCGTGTAAATCTGATGTCCAAGGCCTTGTTCTTTCCATTTCCCTTCTCATCAGGGAGGCTTCTTGCTTCCCTCTGGCCCCTTCTGTGGATCCCTGAAGCTGGCAGGGACTTTCTCTAAGGCACAGGGCAGGGTGGTCAGGAGGGAGCTGACCGACAGCAGGGGGGTGCCTCGTGTACACTGTCGCCACTCACACTGACTCACCGGAGCCCTGCCACTCTGGGACTCCAGGGCACAAATATGCGTTTCCTGCGCCTCAGGGAGAGCCTCGGGCAGCACGAACGAGAACGGAAACCTCTGAAGGCAACCGGAGACAGAAAGCCACCCAGCTCTGCATCCTGGAACAGATAGCCTCCCTGGGTTCATATGAGAGAGCCAAGTCACATCTGGGCCTCAGTTTTGTCATCTGTGAGGTGGGGGTGGATTTCAGACTAGCCCAGACCTACTTGGTGCACAGTCCTCCTCCCTCGGCATCAGCATTGCCTGAGAAACGGCCAATTCTCCTCCCAGACAGCGATTTCCAAATTTGAATGCGCATCAACATTACCTGCAGGGCAATTTCCCAGCTGAGAACCACAGATTTAGACAGAGGGTCTGTAAACTATAGCCCACTGGCCAAATCTGGCCCACAGCCTGCTTTTTATGGGCTCATGATCTGAGCAGAGTTTTGACATTTTTAAATAGCTGGGGAGAAAAAAAAAAGTCAAAAGAATAATAATATTCCGTGACACATAAAAATGATATAAAATTCAAATTTCCGTGTCCATAAATAAGGTTTTGTTGGAACACAGTCACTCTCAGTCATTTACATATCATCTCCGCTGCTTTCCCATTACGGAGGCAGAGCTGAGCAGTTTCTACAGAAACCGTTCTCATTGATTCGCACTGCTGCTCAGCGCAGTCCAAATAGCAGGGATGTGGTTAAACTTGACTTTGCCTCTTGGCCTGCAAAGCTAAAATATTTACTCTCTGGCCTTTTAGAGAAGTCTTCTGACCTCTGATCTGGAGAGTGGAGAGGAAAGCTTGTGCACGAGCTAGGATCTCTTCTCGGGGAGGGGAAAAGGGAGCGGTCAGGGGCTTTTGGAATCCACGCCAGTCTTTATCGGCACTGGGTCTGCCCTCGGAATCCTGACACTGCTGCTTTGAGGCCGGTGTGGAAGGCCCCTCTGACCATCTGCCTGGATGAAAATCCTAATTCCACTTCTGGAGCAGAGGTTCCCAGAGGACAGGCTCCAGGGGTTCTCTGCAAGCTTTAGTGCCTGTGGGTATTTCCTGAGGAGACCCCTGAAGGGGTTAGTCATCTCCTTCCCTTCCCACAAAACTCTGAGCATCACTTTTTCCTTTGGGGCACACATTTTTTTTTTCTTCTCCCAACCTCTCCTTTCAAAGCAGTAAATTCCCTGGAAGGGTAACACCCTACACACACATCCCTCCTACCTAGAAAACGGGGAGGTTATCTGATGGCACCAGGCTGGTCTAGGGAAGTCTAGGCGCCTGGCGGGGCGGGGGCAGGCCAACCGAGGTGGAGGAGACACAGTCACCGAACACAGCCTGTTTCCTGGACCCCACACTGGAGAATCCACTTCTTCTCCCCCGCAAGAGGCAAGAAAGCGCGTGGGCCGGGTGGGCCTGTGGCAGGCAGCCTCACTGGGGGGCATCTCCACTCCTCGGAGCCCATGTGGTCTCCTGCCTTGGGCAGGACCCAAGCAAGTCTCAACCCTAGCCCTGGGATTCCAGGTATTTTCCCAGCCAGCCCCACCTCATCTAATTGCTTTCCAGTCAGCTAATCCTTGGCCCACGCCCTCAGCACCAGCCAGGCGAGCCACCTCGGTGTGGCCGGCAGTAGCTTCTGAGACTTCCCACGGCTCGCGTCCAAGCCTGGGGCAGCCAGCCTCTCGGCTCCCCTTGCCCAAACCACATCCTCCTCGCTCTTCCCCACACCTCCTCTGACTAATGTTTCCAAAGCAAGCTGAGCGCGGTCCAGTCCAGACCGAAAGCAGCAGACAGATTCATCCTCTGCTGTTCCCCCCCACAACCTCCCGCCCTCCCCCGAGACTGGCCATTTCCTGGTGATCAGGGGAGAACAATTAGCAAAAAGTGGAGTCCTACCTACTGTTCAATTCCCGGAGCTAATTGTTTTAAGCAGGGATTCGGCCTTAATTAAAGGATAATTAGTTAGTGAATGTATGTTTGCATTTCCTAAGTCTGGCTTTTAACCCTGGGAAACCAGATTCAGCAAATACTTTCATGTTTCAATACCTCTGAGTAAGGGACAAGGTCTTAATTACAGAAATGGCAGTCCTGAGAACAACAGCGTAATCAAAAGGGCAATGGGAGAATGAGCTAATTGTGCCTTCCACCGACTGGGCCGGGCTTTGTTAAGCCATTGTGAGCAGGAGCCGGCAGCTGCCTGCCCTGCCGGGGTTGCCCCCTCCTCGGTCTGTGGATGCCGTTCTTAGCTCCGTCATGCAGTCTGTCACCCTGGCCACACACAGCCGATCGCTTTCTGGTTTTTCTTCTCTCTTATCTTTTTCGCATTGCTCCCCGCCCCTCTCTCTCAACCTTTCTTCATCTGGGGGTCAAAATATTGCTTCTGCAGACCCTATCAGGGAGCTTTGGCCAACCAAGCCATGTTCAGTTCTGTTCAGTTCAGGCGTGTCCAACTCTTTGCGACCCCATTGACAGGCTTCCCTGTCCCTCACCAACTCCCAGAGCTTGCTCAAACTCATGTTCTTAGAGTCGGTGATGCCATCTAATCATCTCATCCTCTGTCGACCCCTTCTCCTCCAGCCTTCAGTCTTTCAGAGCATCAGGGTCTTTTCCAATGAGATGGCTCTTCGAATCAGGTAGACAAAGTATTGGAGCTTCAGCTTTGGCATCAGTCCTTCCAATGAATATTCAGGACTGATTTCCTTTAGGATTGACTGGTTGGATCTCCTTGCAGTCCAAGGGACTCTCAAGAGACTTCTCTAGCACCACAGTTTGAAAGCATCAATTCTTACGGTGCTATGCCTTCTTATGATCCCAATTCTCACATTCATACATGACTATTAGAAAAACCATAGCTTTGACTATATGGACCTTTGCCAGTGGAGTAATGTCTCTGCTTTTTAATATGCTGTCTAGGTTTGTCACAGCTTTTCTTCCGAGGAGCAAACATCTTTCAATCTCATGGCTGCAGTCCTCATCTGAAGTAATTTTGGAGCCCAAGAAAGGAAAGTCTCTCACTGTTTCCATTGTTTCCCTATCTAGTTGCCATGAAGTGATGGGACTGGATGCCATGATCTTAGTTTTTTGAAAGACTTAACTGGAGCGAAATGTGGGGGCAGCATTTGGGGGGCTTCACTGGCTGACAACAGTTTTTGCTCACATTGTGAGCACGTTCCTTTGAGCTGGATTTCAGGGGGTGTTCCTCTTCCTTCCCTCCTTCTGAGCTCGTCTCTAGGGACCACGAGCAGCCAGCCCCACCTGGCTTGCTCACCTTGCCTCTTCAAGGATTCTGGACTTATCTCCCCTGAGAAATCTTCCTTATTAACTCTAGAAGGGCAACTGTTGTTTCCCGCTTCGCTCAGTCTAGATATTCTATTTCATTAATATATTCAACAGAATGTATTGCGCATCTATGCCATGGCAGGCACTGGAGATGCAGCTATGAACAGAGTAGACCAGTCCCTGCTTTGAGAAAGTCTCCACGCTAGTTGGGGAGATAGAAAACAAGCAGATTAACAAAGAAAACTCCCAGGTGGAGTCAGATATCAAGGCTGTGGTGATTAAGAAAGCAGGCTGCAATGAGTATGTCCTGAGAGGACCCCTCTGAGGGACTGACACCCACCCAGAAGAGGCCTAGAAGGATACCTGGAAGGACCATCTCCCAGGTTGAAGGGCAAGGATAAGGGCTCTGAGACGGACTCTACCGTGTTCCTTACACTTCTCACTGAGAAGCACTTTATTTATAGATGTGCGGCTCACTGATCCCTTTATTCCTTGCCTTTGGTTTATCAAGTCTTTGTTCTGTGTGTCCTGCCACAGGGAAGGGAGGAAGTCAACTTGTAATTAGCAAATCTCCTCAATTACGATTAATCCTCATTCCAATAAGGAACTGAAGGGCCAGAGTGGGTAAGCTGCCCACGTCCGTCTGGCTCTGAAGACCATCTCTTCCTCTAATCACCCACTCAATGGACATGAGTTTGAGCAAGCTCTGGGAGACGGTGACGGACAGGGAAGCCTGGCATGTTGCAGTCCATGGGGTCACAAAGAGCTGGACACGACTGAGTGACAGACGATAACACCCTTCTCCACTGGCCTGGCCCGGGCCACCCGTTACCAACTGTCACTGCTGGCGCCAGTGACAACACAGTCCTCCATAAGGAACTGGGCTCTGGCTAGGACCTGACGTGCACAGGAAAAAGGAGAAGAGGTGGTTCCTAACCTGGTTTTCAGACCAACAAGTGCTGTCTAAATGTCACCTACCCAGCAGGGGCATCAGCGAAGGAGGCGGTGGTATCAGCAGCTGCTAGGTTTAAACGGTTTGACTCTGATAGCTGGAGCTGGTTAAGGAAGCTCAGTGACTGTTCTGAAGAGAGCTGTGTGTGATTTAGGCACCAGCTCCTGGCAAAGGGGACTTTGTGTTTGCACTTCTCCTCCCCAGGAGACAGCAGCTCTGCAAGGGCAGAGCCATGCACAGCACGTTCAGGCCCAGGCCCCAGCAGTCCAATCAGCCCCTGACACTCAAAGAAACCCAGATTGCTAGGTGGAGGGGATCTGAGCTGGAGCAGAAAGGCCTAGCAGAGCTGGGATAGGGGACAGGCAAACCCTGGGGTGCCGTTCCGTGGGGGTGCAGATGGGTCCTGACCAGGCCAGCAATCAGTGGGGCTGCTTACTTACAACCTCCTTGAAGGCAGGAAATGGGCTTCTTCGTTGTTGTTTTGTTTACTTCTGGGTTATCTGAAGTTATGATGGCTATTTTCACCCCACAATGCCTGATTTCTTATCCTCTAACTATAAAGATCATTCCTTCTCCCTCCCAGCAACCTCCCCTCCCCACCGACCCACATACACTGTCCCAGCCTGACTCCCCTCGTGCTCCCAGGCGGGCTGAGCAGGCTCTGACATCAGCCCACTGAGAGAACGCCACGGGGAAGGTTCCTTTCTTTAAAATCCAAAGGATTTAAAAGATCTATGGGCAGGTGCATGCGTATGCGGACACGGTGTACATATACATGTTTGTGTGTGTATCTCATACCTACAACTCCAGCGAGAAACAATTTATCCTCCACCTTCCACTCGCCAGCCTAGAAAAATCTGAATCCTGGCCCCTCCCCGTTCCCCGCCCGCCTTCCGCGAGACTCTGCAGAAAGCAGGGGCCTCTTGAAGTTCAGACATTAATTACTGAGTTAAAATATTTTTCAAAATTACAAGGCATGGTCCCAGGAGAGGAGAGGAAGGCAGGAGAAGAGCGCGGAGCTGCGGGAAGGCGGTGAGAGCCCCTCCGCCCAGGGCTGCAGGGGCGGGTCTGCAGGCTGGGGCGGGTGAGCCCCCCAGCCCCAACCCGTAAGGCTGGGCGCCCCCTGCAGGCGCGCCGGGATAAGGCGAGAGGCCGAGCCGCGGGGGCTCCGAGGGGGAGGGGAGGGGCTGGAGGATCCCTCTCCTTCGGCCCTGAGCAGAGTTTAGCCAACTCTCTTACCTTGCCACTCCAGGGCTTAAACGTAGAATTCCTGCTAGAAAACGGTTATGTTAATTAAGACTGCCTTCAAGGAAGGGGACAGGGATCAAATCATTTCCCCTCTGTAATTAGGAGCATTGATGGGGCTGGGGGCTGGGAGGGAACTTGGAAGTAGCGGCGGCAATTCGATCTAAACCTTAAAAAAAAAAAAAAAAATATATATATATATATATATATGTGTGTGTGTGTGTGTGTGTATATATATCGAATGTTTGCCATTTAAGAAAAACCTTTCCCACCTGTATATCCTAACACAGCTACCAGATTCTCAGAGAGCCACATACTTTCTGCATTTCTAAATTTCTTAGAGAAAATGCCAAAAGCATGCAACCGGCACCTGCCTTCCAAAGCAGAATTGAAGAGATGCCCTCCTGAGCCATGTTGAGATGGGTTTGGAAATCTCTTTTGAGTTTTAAAGACGGTTTAAAAACGGTTCTGGCGTGGAGACTGGTTTCCCTTTGGAAACCAGTGTCTGGTGGAAGCTGGTATTTTTATAACTCCAGGCTCTCTATCAGATCCTGTGTTACCATGGTTGCTAAGGGGAACACTGGCTTCAAATTTCACATTTCAGTTTGCAGAGTCTGGCTAAGGAAGTAGGACAGTGGGGGGAGGTGGTGCTGAGGGAGGGTCTGGGGCTGGGGGTGAGCCCTGAGTTGTATCTTGAGGAGGTCAAGGATCAGGGGAGCCTCAGATCCGGGCACATCAGTGTGTGTGTGTGTGAGATCCGGGCACATCAGTGTGTGTGTGTGTGTGTGTGTGTGTGTGTGTGTTTTGGGGGCTGTCTGAGTAGGTCAGCTGTGTCATACCACAGAGCATCTTGGATCAGGGGAGCCTCAGATCCAGGCACATCTGTGTGTGTGTGTGTGTGTTTTGGGGCTGTCTGAGTAGGTCAGCTGTGTCATACCACAGAGCATCTTGGATCAGGGGAGCCTCAGATCCAGGCACATCTGTGTGTGTGTGTGTGTGTGTGTGTGTGTGTGTGTGTGTTTTGGGGGCTGTCTGAGTAGGTCAGCTGTGTCATACCACAGAGCATCTTATATCAGGGGAGCCTCAGATCCAGGCACATCTGTGTGTGTGTGTGTGTGTTTTGGGGGCTGTCTGAGTAGGTCAGCTGTGTCATACCACAGAGCATCTTGGATCAGGGGAGCCTCAGATCCAGGCACATCTATGTGTGTGTGTGTGTGTGTGTGTGTGTTTTGGGGGCTGTCTGAGTAGGTCAGCTGTGTCATACCACAGAGCATCCTGGATCAGGGGAGCCTCAGATCCAGGCACATCTGTGTGTGTGTGTGTGTGTGTGTCTGTTTTGGGGGCTGAGTAGGTCAGCTGTGTCATACCACAGAGCATCTTGGATCAGGGGAGCCTCAGATCCAGGCACATCTCTGTGTGTGTGTGTGTGTGTGTGTGTGTGTGTGTGTTTTGGGGGCTGTCTGAGTAGGTCAGCCGCGTCATACCACAGAGCATCTTGGCTGCCAAGTGGAAGAGGGGACAGCAATTCTGGAGGGGACAAAAAGGATGGGGAGTTATTTCTGTGGAGGTTACAGGCATGGTTGCTTAACCTGGGTATTCATAACGGCAGCTGCCAGCCCTGGAGGGACTGGTGGCTAAACTGGTGCCCAGGCCCTGTGTACCTGTCCCAGGAAGGGGTGCATTGTCAGATGAACGTTCCACACGGGGTCTATGCCTAAGATGAAGGCTGGAATAAACTGTTCACAGAGGAGGAAGTTTCTCCTAAATTTTCAAGCTTCCTTCCAGCCCTTCCCTTCCTGCTTCTTAGCCTGCTTGACTGACAGTTCCAGTCGGGTTGCTCTCAGCTAAGGTGCCCTTGCCAGGCAGATCTTGCCTCATCTGCCTTCTGGGCGCCCACATTCCCGCTTCCCACTCGCACCTTATTTTGAGCCTGTACTTTCCGCCATGCACCGAGTGACTCGTGGGTCTTTCTGGCTAGGGAGTGCCCCAGATTTAGTTGACTTTAATCTTGGCACAGAATCGAGCAGGAAGTGTCTGAGAGACTTTTGGGTTCCGTAAAGAAGTAGCATTTTTCTCTCAGTGTTTGTTGAATGAATAAACAAACTCTCCCTTACGCTCTCCGTGGTGTCGCTCTCCAGCTTAAAATGCTCTCAGAGAGGGAGGTTCCCAGCATCACCTTGGGTCCACCAGAATGCCCCTGCTGAGTCAAGGCCAGCCCACGGCCCACAGCAGGCTATCTGAGATGGGCTGAGCTCCCCGCCCTCCCCTCAAACTCTTCTTCGTGGGGGCCTTTCTCATTCCCTGCCAACACTTGTCCGAAGCCCACTTCCCCTTAAGCTCTAGTGCTCCTTCCTCTCTGGCCCCAGCGGCTGCCCACACTCCTAAACTCCCTCCACCTCTGTATCTGTACAACTTGTACAGCCCATCATAAATGTTCACCGTCCACTGCACACGTGGTAGCTACTGGACTGCAAACTCCTTGCAGGAGGGTCACAACTTACACTCCTTCTTTGCAGGACTATTAGGTAACTTTGGCAGTTCAATAAGAAAGTAGCTTTGGGACTTCCCTGGTCGTCCAGTGGTCAGGACTCAGCACTCCCAGTGCAGGGGGCCCTGGGTTCAAACCCTGGTCAGGGAGCTAGATCCCATGTGCTGCCAACTAAGACCCAGAGCTGCCAAATAAATAAATATAAAAAAAAAGAGAGAGAGAAAGTAGCTTTGTCGCAAACCAAATGAACACAGAATCCTAAATGCAATGCAGTCGGGGTTACCTGCTAGATGAGACTGAGCCTCATCTCAGCTCCCAATGGAAGATTGAAAATGATTTAAAAGCAACCCAAATGAGGTCACAAGGCATCAATGCAACCACTGGTAAAGGACATGTCCAGAGGGCCTGTGTCGGCAGCTCTCTGCAGATGCAAGTTCTAGAATGTGCTGCAGGAAGAGTAAATCGGGTGGGGTGGGGACGCGGTGGGAGGTGAACCTGGTCCTGAAGGTGGATTGGAGTCAGGCAGGAGGAGGAAGATCACGCTGGAGGCAGGAGGAATGTCAGAGATCTTTTGTGGGAACACAACAGGAACTGGGGTGGCTGGAGCTGTGGGACTCATGAGAGGTTCTCCAGGAAGAGGGGTTGTGATCGTGGGGGACTGTGGTGCCCAGTTAGGAGAGTGAATCTGACTTTCTGGGGCTCCTGTGATGTGATTCTTCTCGTGAGCAATGCCTAGAATATGGTTTGCTTTCAACAGCAGTTCACAACGTGTCAGCTCACTGAGGGGCTATCACATACCACTTGCTTTATATGAATATCTCACTTAAGCCTTAAAACTAACCTTCAGACTGAGTTATTCCCATTATTCCCATGCCAAGATAGACACTTGAGGTTTAGAAAGATGAAGAATTAGGTTAAAGCCCCATAGCTAGGGGCTTCCCAGGTGGCGCTAGTGGTAAAGAACCTGCCTGCCAATGTCGGAGATATAAAAGATGTAGGTTTGATCCTTGGGTTGGAAGATCCCCTGGAGGAGGGCATGGCAACCCACTCCAGTATTATCGGCTGGAGAATCCCATGGACAGAGGAGCCTGGCAGGCTACAGTCCATAGTGTCGCAAGAGTCGGACACGACTGAAGCGGCTTGGCATGCGTGCTCATAGCTGGTAAGCGGCAGAGGTGGGATTCAAACTCAGGTCTCTCTGGCTCTTCCAGTGGTCCCCCTCCCATGTGCCCTCTGCACATCACGGTCTCATGAAACGCACGTCTTAACCTTGGCTGCACATTCGAGTTGCACAGAAAGCTTAAATCTCCCCCACTCCCCTGCCTCCTCAAACCCCCATCCCCAGAAAGTTCCATTTAATTGGTTGAAGTAGCGATCTGAGAATTTGTCATTTTGTAAAAGCTTCCCAAAGTGCAAAGGAGCAGTCCTACAGCCCTTCCCCTGCCAACTCCGGCTCCAGGGATGCAGCTGAGAGTCCTGGGCAGCAGGACAATCATTCTAAGTCTCTGCTCCATTAGGGTCCATCACTACCCGGGGCACAGCCATCCTCAATATCTTCCAGCCACAGAGGGCCCTGCCCTGGCTAGATCCATCCACAGTCCCCTCTCCTACTCTGGGGAAGAGGGGACTGGTCCCACTGGAAAGGTACCCCTGAAGAATGTTCTACTGAACTCTCTGGGCCCTGTGAAAATAGCGGAGGATCTCCACCCACACCCACTTCATCGCGCAGCCTTTTCCGAGGTCAGATTTCCCCCTGGAGCCAAAACAATGTGAGCAATTGAATGCACGCTCACGCAAAAAGTTAAAAAAGTGGCCCTCTCATTGTTGCGCGGAGCAATTTCATTTCCTGAGAAGCCTGACTCCTGCCCTCTGAGTTCTCCTCCCCAGCCTGCGCCTGCCAGCCTTGTAAGGAACCCAGCCAGTTGCATCCCTGGGGTTGGAGGTGTGACGCTCAGAGACACCCCTCGGAGGAAGGGCATGGAGGGGTGGATGGGGTTTCAGGGGCCTGAGGGAAGGAGAGCAAGGGAGCCAAGTGGAGGGAGGCCTTGGTGGGGGTCAGAGAGAGGTGCAGAGAGATTCCTGACGGAGGCACCGCCTCCCTTCCTCCCCTCCTGCCCTCCGGCGATGGCTGCCAGACTCTGAAGAGGGCAGGGCGGTAGGAATCCAGAGAGAGAAGATGGGGAGTTCGGGGGAGGGAGGAAGGGTGAGAGGGAGTGGACAGAAATGGTGCCTGGGGAAAGCAGGCTCAGAAGCCACAAGTGTAAGGGGTTAAAAGCCAGCCCAGGATCCCCTGCAGAGGAATTTTTAACAAAGCTCTTGAAGTAAGCAGCCCAGAGAGAAGCAGTCAGTGATAACTTGGAGGAGTCTAGTAAAATCACCACCGGGTCCACAAAGGTGGCAGGGAGCCTTGCAGGGTCAGGAAAAAGGAGGTGCGGGGAGGTGCTGGGTGAGCCAGATCCCAAACCTTGCAGACTGGCTCCAGGTGAGACGGGAGATGATGAAACCCTTGCTCAGGCCACACTGATCACACCCCTCCTGTGTGTGGAACCCTTGCAGTCACAGTTTGACCGAGGACCTTAGCAGGCTGAAAGGTTCTTAGAATGGCATTAAAAACCAGTCGAGGGATGGCTCAGTATTTTTTGAGCCATCTTCTTCAATTTCTTGCATCAGTGTTTTGTAGTTTTCAAGGCACAAGTCTTCCACTTGCTGAGTTAAATGTATTCCTAAGTGTCTCTTTCTTTCTGATGCTGCTGCAAATAAGCTCATTTCCCTCCTTTCCTTCGTTGGATAGTATGTTGTTAGCACTATTGTTTAGTCGCTAAGTCGTGTCCAACTCTTTTGCAACCCCATGGACTGTAGCCCGCCAGGCTCCCTTGTCCGTGGGATTTCCCAGGCAAGAATACTGGAGTGTGTAGCCATTTCCTTCTCCAGAGGCTCCTCCTGACCCAGGGATTGAATCCGTGTCTCCTGCATTGCTGGTGGATTCTTCACCACTGAGCCACCAGGGAAGAAGCCCTGTTGTTAGTATGCAGAAATGCAATGGATGTTTTTGTGTGTTGATTTTTATTCTGCAAATTTACTGAATTCATTATTAGTCCTGACAGTTTTTCTGTGTGTGGAGTCTTTGCTGCTGCTGCTGCTAAGTCGCTTCAGTCGTGTCCGACTCTGTGCGACCCCATAGACAACAGCTCACCAGGCTCCCCCGTCCCTGGGATTCTCCAGGCAAGAACACTGGAGTGGGTTGCCATGTCCTTCTCCAATGCATGAAAGTGAAAAGTGAAAGTGAAGTCACTCAGTCGTGTCCAACTCTTAGTGACCCCATGGACTGCGGCCCACCAGGCTCCTCCTCCATGGGATTTGCCAGGCAAGAGTTCTGGAGTGGGGCGCCACTGCTTTCTCCGGTGGAGTCTTTAGGATTGTCTATATACAAGATCATGTCATCCGCAAATAGACAATTTAACGTCTTCCTTTCCGGCCTGGATAGCTTTTGTTTCTTTTACTTGCCTAATTGCTGTGGCTGGGACTTCTAGACTACGTTGAATAGGAGGGATGAGAGTGAGCATTCTCTGTCTTGTTCCTGATCTTGGATTCAAAGATTACTATATTTAAAATGTCAATACTACTCAAAATGACCTGCAGATTCAGTGCAATCTAATCAAAACTCCAGTGTCATTTTTCACAGAAATAAAAACAATTCTAAAATTCATTTGGAATAACAAAGGACTCCAAATAGTCAAAGCAATCTTGAAATAGTTTGAAAAAGAACAAGTCAGGAGGCACCACACTTCCTGATTTGAAAATACATTCTAAAGCGACAATAATTAGAATAAACATATAGACTAATGGTACAGAGTTTAGAGCCCAGAAATAAATCCAGGCAGGTCTGGTCAACTGAGAGGGAGTGGATACAGGCAAAGATGCTGGGAGAACAAAATGGGGAAAGCATGGTCTCTTCAAATGATGCTGGGAAAACTGGATAGCCACATGCAGATGGATGAAGCTGGAGTCATACTTCACAAAAATAAACTCCAAACTGGATTAAAGACTTACAACACCTGAAACTATAACTCCTTGAAAAGAACATATGGGAAAAGTCTCATGACATTAGTCTCAGCAGTGATTTCATGGATATGACACCAAAATCACAGAAGGGGAAAGAGACAAGCGGGACTACGTCAAACTAAAAAGCTTCTGAACAGCAAAGGAAACACCAGAGTGAAAAGACAACCCACAGAACGGGAGAAAATATTTGTAAACTATATATCTGACAAGGGGTTAATGTTCAAAAAAACAGAAGGAGCTCCTACAACCCCAAAGCAAAAGAAGCTAATAACCAGAATTTTAAAACGGGCTAAAGATTTGAATAGACATTTTTTCAAAGAAGGCATAACAAACGGTCGACAGGTATATGAGAAGATGCTCAAGGTCACTAATCATCAAGGAAATGCAAGTCAAAACCATCTCAGACCTGTTAGGAAGGCCATAATAAACACACCCATATGTATAACTACAAAAGGTGAAAACTGTTGAGAAATTAGATCTCGTGTAAATTCTGATGCAAATGCAAAATGGTACAGCTTCAATGGAGAACAGTAGGAAGGTTCCAGAAAAAAAAATAAAAATAGAACTTCTACAGAATATCATCCAGCAGTCCCACCCTGGGTATTTCTTTAAAAGTGCTGAAATCAAGATCTGGAAGAGACGTTAGCACTTCTGTGTTCACGGCAACACTACTCACAGCATCCAACGTGGAAACACGCTAAATGTACACTGACAAACAGATTTTAAGATGTGATCTATACACATAATGGAATACTCTTCAGCCTTTAAAAAGAAGGAAATTCATAACATGGGGCAACATGTTTGAATCCGGACGACATTATGCCAAGTGTCATAAGTAGTTACAGAAGGACAAATACTACATGTTTCCATGTAGTATTTTCTGTTTCTCAGTGGTGAAGAATCTGCCTGCCAGTGCAGGAAAAGCAGGAGAAGCAGGTTCAGTCCCTGTGTCGGAAAGATCCCCAGGAGGAGGAAACGGCAACCTGCTCCAGTATTCTTGCCTGAAAAATCCCAAGGACAGAGGAACCTGGTGGGCTACAGTTCATGGGGTGGCAAAGTTGGACACGCCGTGCACACACACTGCAGCTGCCATTTATATGAGGGATCTAAACTAGTGAAACTCATAGAAACAAAGACTGGAATGGGAGTTGCCAGACACTGGGGGAAGGAGGAAGTGGGGATTGCTAATCAGTGGGTATAACATTTCAGTGATGCTGGATGAATACATTCTAGAGATCTGTACAACGTTATGCCTACAGATAACGATCCTGTATTGTGCACTTAAAAATCTGAAAAGAGAGTAGGTCTCAAGTGTTCTTACCATGAGAAACATTTTAAAACATTAAAAAGAGCTCATGAGGCAGATACGAGCTGTAAACAGGAGGGCAAGGAGACTCACATAGTTTCTGGTCGCCAATAACACTCCTCAATCCCTTGGAAAATCATCTTGGCAGAAACGATTTGTTCTTACACAATTGAAGAGCCCACTGAAAATTATTCTTCTCCATCCCCCGAAGAGGGATCTCTGATTGGCACATGCTATTTATGGCAAAAACAGAATCAATTCCACAAAGATCTTTTTGGCTTCCGCCACGGAGCAGGCGTTGGGTACGGATGAGAATAGAATGAGCTGCTCCTGTTCGACTCGTAAGGCAGTGAAGCAGGAGGTTTAGGAGCAGGGACCTGGGTGGTCAGATCCGAATTCTGATACTGACTCTGCTCCCACTAGCTGTGTGGCTATGAGCAAGCTGTCTGACCGCTCTGTTCTCTGGAAAATGGGGGTGATAATCTTCAGGGTGTTGCCCCAGTTAAGAGACAAGAATGCATGAAGTGCTTGGGACAATGCCTTCCACTGAGCTGTTATCAACACTAAAGAATCCACTACGGTGATGTCAAAAGGATGGAGCTCTAAGGATGGGGTGCAGAGCCTCCCCCAGGAGGAGCTCCTGGTGCATCTGGTGGGAGGTTGGGACAGGAGGTGGTTCCAGAAGAGACTAGAGCTGGGCCGGCAGGGAAGGTTTCAGGGCCAGAGAGAGAGACTTCCAGGACAGAGTGCAAGGTTTCAAGCTTGTGGACTTGAGAGAAGGTTAATTCAACAAGGTCAGAGTGCGGAAGCAAACGCCCATGGGCCTCGTTCTAGGGCAGGGCAGCTCTCAGATAGCTGGGTGTCCCCCTGCCTGAAGGGGTAAAGCACAGGCTCAATCTGAGTGAGCCCCATGTCCAGTGAAGGTGGCCTCCATGAGCCCAAAGACCCTGAGACTGAGGATTTTGTATCTTCTTCTTCCTTAGGTTTGTTCCATATGAGACTCTTTGCACCAAAGATGACCCGTGGGTTTGTGTTCAGCTCAGGGGCATGGAAGAAAGGAGAGGAGGGGAAGCCATGGCGGGGAGTGCCAAAGCCGTGGAGGCAGTGGGAGTCCCCATGATGCTGAGAAAGGGTAAGCGGGGAGCCCTGGGACTGCTGCCTGGCCACAGGGGGAGCAGAAAGGCTGGGTCTGGGCCACGTGAGGACAGGGACTGAGCAGGAGGGTCTGGGGTGCTGCTGGTACATCCTGTTCGAGGCTCTGAGGCTTGACTTGGGATGTGTCTAGTGGGCAGCCAGAGATGCCAGCCTGGGGATGGTTCTGGCAGTTGGGAGAACCTCTGGACAGGGTAGGCTCTGTACATTTGGGGTCAGCCATCTGCATGGCCCTGGGGGAAGAGCCTAAACTTTCCAGCACAGAGGAAGGCAGCAGCGATGATTCTGGCTTCTAGAAACATCCGAGAACTGGCTCATCCTGCTTTGGAAGGACGTGGGTCAGGCCTGGGTATGCGTGTATGTGTAATCAGGTGGAGGAGGCAGCAACTGACTCTAAGAATTCAGGGGTCTCCCTATGTGGCCTCAAGCAGATAGGTTGGCATGCAGGACAGTGGTCTCCTCTTTACCAAATGGTGAAAGCCATCGATAATTTATTTATTTTCCCTTCAAGTTTACCATGGGCCTGGGTGATACCACCCTGAAGCGTTTAACGCAACCAACAAGTGGACATCAGGGAGGCTTCTCATTTCTGGTCTGTGCAGACCTCTTGGCACCTTCTGGATCTCACACCAGAAGGTCGCACTACCTCAGGTGGTGTCGGAGGTGTCTTGGCAGCCAGGGCCAGAGCTCAGCTGCAGCCTCACTTCCTGCCTGGGGGAGAGGTGACAGCAACACCAGGAGGTGCCCAGATCACGCAGAGGGAGCGTGTTTGGGCAATCCAGGTCATTGCCCCAAAGAAGTGCTGCTCCCTACCTTGAGGCAGGTTGTCGGGGTGCAGGGAAACTCAGGCAAGGACAGGGGGACCCCAGAGGCCATCCGGGCCAGCCCCCTGTCCCCAAGAGGGCCAACTTCAAGGCATTCCAAAGGGAGGCACAAAGCTCAGCCATGGCCTGTCTCGGTGCCGTGGTCTGAGCTAAGCGCACCTGGAGAGTGACGTCGAGCTGGAAGAGGCCACTGACTGGATCTGAGAAACAAGTCTGAGTTCAAGTCCATCTTTCAAGAAGCATCTCTAGCCCCGTGGAGTGGCAGAAACTTATGGGGTCACAAAGCACCCAGGAGAGGCCTGCGTGCTCTGCTTTCGTGTGGATCCACGCAGGCTGGAATGAACGTGCTATTTTTCTATAAACGGATACTTCAGAAACATTTACAGATACCCTCTCCCTTCTCTAAGATTGCTCTGTCACTTTTCTTTCAGAAACACAAAAGTATCTCTTGACAAGTCCCCCTTCGCTGGGGCCTTTCACAGAAATATTTCTCCAAAAACTTGTCTCCATTCACGCCCTCACCTCCTCTGACTGGCCCGTGTGTGCTCACTCTGCGGACACCGTGGTGCCCCTCCCTGGCCAAGCCCAGGCCACTTCTCTGCCCCAGTCCCACTGATTCCCCAGAGGTTGCCCCTCCCTACACCTTGGGATCAGCTGCTGAGGGCGGGTGGGGCCAGCATCTGGGAGCTGTGGGCTGACCGGGCCTGTGCTGATCGCCCCTCCCGGCTGGTTTCCCGCCTGTTGGCCCCGTCCACCTCCTCCACTCCATCTCAGCTGCCCCAACCCACCCCTGGGTGGGTCCCCAGCAGCAGGTACAGGTCGACACCGTGTCCCC
>SJXQ01007381.1:351781-415100 GCA_006408695.1 Aepyceros melampus | reverse complement strand
GGCTGACCTCTTCCGGATCATCAGACAGCTGTACTTGAGCAGCGCAGACAGAGCTGCTTGGAGATGGACAACGGGCGCCCACGTCCCTGGTTTCCACCCCCAGTCTATTTCTTTCTCTTCAGGAAATGGTGCCAGCAGGCTGATAACTGAGGACCCCACAAGGCTTCCTCCCTCCTCGGTATCGCACGTCAGCAAGTCCTCTTGGTTCTAACTCAGAGATATAGCTGGAATGCCAATGGCCTGCGTCCTGTTCCCTTCTCATTCCTGTGTTCTGAGCCCCAAGCCCCTCACTGGACACATCGACAGCTTCTGTGTTTGTCCCTTCAATTCTAGCCCAGAGAGCCAGCAAGGATGACCCTCCACAGTGGATTACAGCACCTGGTAGGACTCAGTCCCCCACCGACTTCTTGCTTCTTACAAGTTTCCTGATCACCCTCATTTTCCCTTTCTCAGAGGCCATGTAGAACTACTTTTTAAAACAAATAATTCAGCGGTCAGCCCATCCAGTCCAGAGATCTATTCACTCAGAGAACCGTATTTTCTGTAGACTTGCGTTCTGCGGACTGCGTTCTACAGCATGAACAGACGACAGTCCGAGTTCATCATACTTCCCTTCGGGGAACCATCTCCTTTCACGTAAACTCAATAAACACCTGGCTAGAGTAGGCAGAAGCACCGCGGGAGTCCCGTTTCTCTTAACCGAGTGATTGATCACCTTCGTGCCTCGGGCCTTGCCGCGGTCCCGGCACGCGGGCGCAGAGGCGCGGCGTCAGGGCCGGCAGGGCTTACTCCCTGAGGCAGGTGTAGATGGGGCAGACCAGCACGCGGAAGGGCTCGCCCGTGCTGCTGCGCATGGCGCCGAAGACCTCGCACAGGAAGGTGATGAAGCCCAGCCAGCGCTCCACGTCCTGCTGCTGCAGCTCCTCCCGCACCGTGAAGTCCTTCTGCAGAGGCACAAGAGACCCTGTCAGCCGCGCGGGGCTAGGGGAGGGCCGGGAACCACCCCACCCCGCCACGGCACCTCCTGGCTAAGGCGGGGCCCCGAGCAACTGGTAAACCCCGTGATTGCCGCAAGGCGGCGGATGGGGAACCCGTGGCTGAAGCGTGAAGGCCGAGGACTCGCTGGTGGGCAGAAAGACCACCTCGACCTCTGGCCATGGCACCTCTTCTTCAGATTGAGGAGCCCCGGCTGCCTTCCCTTGGGTCTCCCAGGAGGCACTAGCGGTAAAGAACCCGCCTGCCAGTGCGGGAGAAGGGACTCAGGTTCCATCCCTGGGTCCAGAAGATTCCCATGGAGAAGGGCATGGCAACCCACTCCAGTATTCTTGCCTGGAGAATCCCAGGGACAGAGCAGCCTGGGACGCCACAGTCCATAGGGTCGCACAGAGTAGGGCATGACTGAAGCAACTGCATGGCCTTGCCTCACTGACCCAGATACCGAGGTAGAGGGAATGAGATAAAGGGGAGACAACACCTTTCCCAGTCATCACCTCCTCCCCACGGCTGAACTATCTCCTTTGCTGATCTCCACATCATGCCCTTGCAGCAGGCAGGGTGACCATACATCCAGCAGTGGGCATCTTGGCCGCAGCACTGGGCTACAGACACAGTTATGGCCCCTGCCAGCCAGGGTCCTAGGGCACAGAAGAAAAACTAGCAGCATTCATTCATTCATCCTCCTTAAAAATACCAGTGCATCACTGCATGCCAGGCACTGTTCTAGAGGGTAGAATAAGACATGTTCATTCATAACTGTGACGTAAGACAGAAGATACTAAAAGCCAGTGTGTGTGTGTGCATGTGTGTGTTTTGTGTGAGGTAGATACAGGTAAAAAGTCTTTGGAGGAAATCTGAGGTAGGAGTTACTCCTTTCAAATGGAAATCAGCACTGTGGAAGAGTTAGGATTCTGACCTGGGAACTGGGGATATTTCAGGCAGAGAGATGACAACAGGCAAGGTGTGGGGAGGGTAACATGGGCGTTTGGGAAACAAGGAGGTATTTGCCAGTCTGTCCCCAGTGTCCGTGGGCTTCCCTGGTGGCTCAGTGGTAAAGAACCCGCCTGCCAAGGCAGGAGACTCGGGTTCGATCCCTGGGTCGGGAAGATTCCCTGGAGAAGGCAATGGTAACCCACTCCAGTATTCTTGCCTGGGACATCTCATGGAGAGAGCAGACTGGTGGGCCATAGTCCATGAGGTCGCAGAAGAGCTGGATATGACTTAGCAACTAAACAACAATAACAATCACTCCAGCATAGGTGAGGTAGGAAAATGGGGGCAGGGCAGGGAGAAAGAAAGCTGGGGCTAGAGTGCGGATAACTGAAGCCAGCCAAGGAGTCGCGTTCTAAGTGCTGGTTGATAGGGAAGGTTCTGGGGAAGCACTGAAATGCCATCACCATAGCTGTGCTCTTTAGAAGGTTAATATGGCATAGGGGTGAAGACCAGAAAGGAGACCACTGCAAATGAATGAAATAAAAATCTGAACCCTCTGGCAGTTGAAAGATAAGAATCTGTGGTAGGTTAGGTTATGTTTAAGATATATTTCCCCTTTCCCTTTGTCTTTGTGTTAGCCTTGTGACTTGCCTTGGTCAGCAGAAAGAAGCAGAAGTGACAGGGTGTCAGTTCTGATCCCAAGCCTTAAGAGGCCTTAAGTATTTACAGTTATTATCCTATGCTTCTTCCATCATTGTGAGAAGACCATCTGTGGGCTGGCTGATGGTCCCAGGAGAAGGATGAGAGAAACATGGAGGGCCCCATCCAAATCTAACCTTCAGGTAACTCCCGGCCAACGTGCATACACGTCATCTTAATACTTGTTACTGTGTGCCACGGAGATTCTGTGGTTGGGTGCTGAGCAGCAGTAGCTGATTGATACAGGATTGCCACTGAAATTTCTGTGGTTGTTTGTTAAGTGGCAGTAGCTGACTGATACAAAGATTGGGACAAGGTAAATAGTAAATAGTACTTGCTAAGTGGTAAGCTGTGGATGTGATGGAAAGGGAAGACTCAAAGACAAGAAATAATAAGATTCTGGCTCTGGATGATTGTACCGCCAGAAGAAATAGAACCCAGGAGGGAATAGGTTGTAGAGTGTGACACCAGTCATTCTCACAGTCCAGCACCCTTCCCACGGCTTCTTTTGGCTGGTCATTCTCCTCAGTGCTGAATCTCAGAATCTGCAGTGATGGAAGGTCTTCTGGGATGACTTGGTTAATGCCTGTCCCTTGTGATGAAAGTGCTATAGAGAAACCTAAAAGGGCATATGGGGCCTCAGGTGGCAAATCAGGGGCTGGATGACAGCACCTTAATTGTACTGTCTCATTTAACTGTCACAACGATCCTGTGAGGCAGGTCCTGTTACTGCCCCATTTTATAGATGGTGAAGCTGAGGTCAGAGAAGTTATGCAACTTACCCATGGCCATGGGGCAATGGCAAAGTCAGGATCTGAACCCAGGGTCTACCTGCTCTAGAGACCAAACATTTTCCCTTCCTTTTAATTATGTTTTTTATAAATTGGAATAGTATATCAGAGCCCAAGCTCTTATTGACTTTTGAAGTTTGAACATTCCATGAAGCCATCAATCCAGACTGTCCCTGGAGGTCCACTCACACTCACAGACCTGATGGGTCTCATGCCCACCTCTCAGGCCTCCTGCCTTGCCACCCTCTTCCCACTGAAATGTCTACCTGTATACAAACTGGGAAAGGAGTACATCATGGTTTTATATTGTCACCATGAGAAATGCTGGGCTAGATGATGTACAAGCTGGAACCAAGATTGCTGGGAGAAATATCAATAACCTCAGATATGTAGATGACACTACCCTTGTGGCAGAAAGTGAAGAGGAACTGAAGATCTCTTGATGAAAGCGAAAGAAGAGAGTGAAAAAGCTGGCCTAAAATTCAACATTCAAAAAATTAAGATCATGGCATCCAGTCCCATCACTTCATGGCAAATAGATGCAGAAACAATGGAAATAGTAAGAGACTTTATTTTCTTGGGCTTCAAAATCAATGCAAATGGTGACTGCAGCCATGAAATTAAAAGACACTTGCTCCTTAGAAGAAAAGCTATGACAAACCTAGACAGCATACTAAAAAGCAGAGACATTACTTTGCCGACAAAGGTCTGTATAATCAAAGCTATGGTTTTTTCAATAGTCATCATGTATGGATATGAGAGTTGAACCATATAGAAAGCTGAGTGCTGAAGAATTGATGCTTTTGAACTGTGGTATTGGAGAAGGCTCTTGAGAGTCCCTTGGACTGCAAAGAGATCCAACCAGTCAGTCCTAAAGGAGATCAGCCCTGGATATTCATTGGAAGGACTGATGCTGAAGCTGAAGGTCCAATACTATGGTCACCTGATGCAAAGAACTGACTCATTGGAAAAGACCCTGATCCTGGGAAAGATTGAAGGCAGGAGGAGAAGGGGATGATAGAAGATGAGATGGTTGGATGGCATCACCGACTCTATGGACATGAGTTTGAGTAAGCTCGGGGAGTTGGTGATGGACAGGGAAGCCTAGTGTGCTGCAGTCCATGAGGTTGCAAAGAGTTAGACATCACTGAGTGACTGAACTGAACTGATACAACCGTGGTCTGCCAGAAATCCCAAAAGTAGTTGGGATCTCTTTACTAGTACAGAATCTGGAATAGAGGGCTCCCACAGGAGCTTCCTTGTAGTGTTCTGGTTACTTGTGAATGAATGAATGACTTTGCCTGCTGCCCCAGACCCTGCAATGGTATCAGATTCTACAACCTGTTTCCTCTTGTATTCAATTTTTTTGGTTACTCCAAGGTGCTGTACTGCTGGCCTCAAAGTCATGAGACTTTTGGTGATTCTATCTTCTTAACTGTTGTTTATCCCACTAGATCTTATGTGGTCAGCGCAGGGGCAGGCATTTCCAGTCCCACTTTAGAATGGGGGGAACTGAGTTATAAAGAGCTGAAAGACTTGACTAAGGTCACCAGTAGATAACTTGAATGAGAACCTAAGTCCATCCATTGCTCTCTGCTCTGAGCTAATGTTCTCAGCCCTGCCTGCTCACCAAAGGAACTCTGAATCTACTGATGTTTGAAGCCCACCCCAGAGAGGCTTGTGTCATGGGCCAGAGTGGGGCCAGGACACTGGTACATTTTGAAATGTACCAAGTGATTTCAATGTACAGCCATCGTTGAGAACCACAATGCTAGGCCTTTATAATGTGTCAACGTGGGAGTTAAAACAATGCCCCTGTATCAGTGCCTAAGATACCCTTTCTCCATTTCCCATAAAAATGCCCGTGAAGGCAGATGTAAGTCCCATAACACTAAGAAGGAAGATCACAGCTTGCTGCAGGGTCCTTACCATTAACTAAAATGGTGTCACCAAGAGATCGTATTTTTCCTGAGCAGTCTGGCCCCCTACCCATAAGACCCAGGCAGGGGTGAGATGAGGAGGGAGCTTAAACTTCAGCCCTCCCTCTGTCTGCCCCTGGCCAGGAGGCAAAGAGCCTGTAGCTACCAACAAGACTCTGCTCCTGTGTACCTCCTATCAGCACAGCTCAAACTCTGCTCATTGGAGATTTAGGGGCAGAAGGAGATGAGGAGGTTCCCTGAGTCCTCAGAGGCACGCTGTTCTCAGGCAAAGCCCTCTGGGGAAGGAAAAGCCTCAGGACAGTGCAAACCCAGGACTGGAGCTTTTACACAACGATTATATTATGTCTGACTCAGTTTCCTCCTGATAATCAGTGGCATGGAGAGAGGATTCTGTTTGGGGCTAGGCAATGGCACCCCACTCCAGTATTCTTGCCTGGAAAATCCCATGGACGGAGGAGCCTGGTAGGCTGCAGTCCATGAGGTTGCTAAGAGTTGGATACAACTGAGCGACTTCACTTTCACGCATTGGAGAAGGAAATGCAACCCACTCCAGTGTTCTTGCCTGGAGAATCCCAGGGACAGAGGAGCCTGGTAGGAGGCCGTCTATGGGGTCACACAGAGTCAGACACGACTGAAGTGACTTAGCAGCAGCAGCAGCAGAGCTCATTAGAAGACCGAACACCTGCTAAATATGGGAATTGAACGTGGGATGTGCACGTGAGGCCACCAGCTTCAGGTCTGAGAGGAGACTCCACTATTACTTGAGCACACGCTGAACAGCTCTAAGGATGATCCGCATGGTGAACACCAGAACCAAACCCAGCCTTTCTCATTCAAGGGTAAGGGAGGAGAAAAGAAATACAGTGTCTATGGAAAAAATCCTGCACTGCAGAACAGGGGAGCCTTATTTTGAAAATCTAAGGGAAATGCAAAACTCTAAAAATGTCAACTACAATAAACCAAAGATAAATGAAATAAAAAACCCAAGTACAAACATGTGGGATTGTATGTCTGTTAAGAACAACAACATGGATTCTGTGACATGTGATTAGATTTAAAAACAAAAAAAACCTTAGACTGAGATGAAGCATGGAACTGGAACTGGGGGTAGGAGAGAACCAAAGGAAGTAGAAAATCCACAGCAAAATGAAATGCAAATTGGAGGCAGGAAAGGATAGGATGGATGCTGCAGAAAAAGTGGTACATGAGACAGACTTGGAAAATAGATAAAAATAATCAAGGAGGAAAAGGACAGAGGAGAGAGAGTGGACATGAGTTATAGAGCTTTTCAGAAAGGACATCAGAATACATGGAATGAAGACAGAAAAACTTTAAGTTGAAAACAAACAAGAAACTCCAAAAGAGCTGTCTCTTTAGGCAAAAAGGGTTCACAGTGTTCCAGAGTCCCACTATTTATACTTAACAGGAGAATTTCTTTTTTAATTTCAAGGAAAAAGAAAAATTCTAAAAAGAGCTTTGAAGGAAAAAAAAAAGAAAAAGAAAAACCCTAGGTTTCTTACAAAGGAACAAAAATATGGTTGGCAGTATACTTCTATAATTGTGTTAAAATTCAGAGACACTGAGGCAAGCTCTTCACATGTCTGAGGTGAAAAGAATAAACCTAGCTATGAGTAAAAGCAAGACAAAGACATTTTACACAAGCAAATGTTTTTTAAAAATCCCACCCACATACTTATCTTTAGAAAAAAAATTAATGGTACAACTGCTATAGAAAATAGTATAGTGATTCCTCAAAAAATTAAAAATAGAATTATCAGTATGATCCAACAATTCCACTTCTGGGCATATATTACAAAAGAATTGAAAGTAGAATCTTGAAGAGATATTTGCACACTCGTGTTCATAGCAGCGTTATTCATAATAGCCAATAGGTGGAAGCAATTCAAGTGTCCACTGACAGACGGATGAAGGAAATGTAGTATATATACATTCAATAGAATCCTTTTCCATCTTGGAATATTCTGACACATGCCACAACACGGATAAACCTTGAGGTTATTATGCTAAAGTGAAATAAGCTAGTTGCAAAAAGACAAATACTGTATGATTCCACACATCTAGATATCTAGAGTAGTCAGATTTATAGAAACAGAAAATAGAATGTTGGCTGCCAGAGACTAGGAAAACGGGGCAATGAGGAGTTGTTTAATGGCTTAGAATTTTGGTTTTGCAAGATTAAAAAATGTTGGGGGATTGATTGCATAACAGTGTGACTATACTTAACATGACTGAACTGTACACTTAAAAAATGGTTGACATGATAAACTTTATTTATTTTAAAACTATAATTAAGGATAAAAATTGAAAACTCTCTTGAATGTGTGAGAATGTGCTAAGTTGTTGCTTCAGTGGTGTCTGACTTTGCAACGCTATGGACTACAGCCCCCAGTTTCCTCTGTCCATGGGATTCTCTAGGCAAGAATACTGGAGTGGGTTGCCATTTCCTTCTCTGAGGGATCTTCCCGACCCAGGGATCGAACCCATGGTTCTTAGGTCTCCTGCTTTGAATGCATGGTCCAGCCAAAAAAAGATGTATTCCTCAACTCCGAGAAAATCATGGTAAGAAGGACCAGGAGTGAAAACTTGAAACCAGATAGAAGGTTAAGTCATAGTAAATAATTCTAATTTTGGTCATAAGATTGAGTCTAAATGCAGCAATAATCCTCAAGAGAGGGCTTCCCTGGTGGTCCAGTGGTTAAGAACCCATCTTGCCGTGCAGGGGACACTGGTTCAATCCCTGGTCTGGGAAGATCCCACACGCCACGGAGCAACTGAGCCTGTGAGTCGCAGCTACTGTGCCTGAGCTCTAGAGCCTGTGAGCTGCAACAAGAGAAGCCACTGCAATGAGAAGCCCGCTCACTGCAACTGGAGAGTAGCCCCCACTTGCCACAACGAGAGAAAGCCCGCACGCAGCAGCAAAGACCCAGTGTAGCTAAAAGCAAAACTAAATAAAATTATATATTAAAAAATTCTCGAGAGAAGATATTTAATAATTAAATGTAACCTGAATAAAAAGTTCATAGTAGAAGTAGTAACCTAATAATCCAAGTTTAAATCACTAAAGACTGATGAATACAGGTAGGAAAGGTACAGAAGATTGTAAAGCACACAAGATTTAATAATTTAGACCATTAAGACCTAATGGTCTTAATTAATTTAATAATTAAGACCATTACAGACTTACTTTCATAAGTCTGATAAATGAGAAATAGACATAAAAGTGTCCTTTTAAAAATACTAAAACATTGGTGAATGAAGCTGCTCAGTCGTGTCTGACTCTTTGCGACCCCGTGGACTGTAATCTACCAGGCTCCTCCGTCCATGGGATTCTCCAGGCAAGAATACTGGAGTGGGTTGCCATTTCCTTCTCCAGGGGATCTTCCCAACCCAGGGATTGAACCTGGGTCTCCCACCTTGCAGGTAGACGCTTTAACCTCTGAGCCACCAGGGAAGCCCAAAACATTGGTAGCCACTAGCAAATATAAAGTAAAATTAAAACATGAGTACAATCAGGCTTTCCCGATGGCTTAAGCAGCAAAGAATCCACCTGCAATGCAGGAGATGCGGGAGATGGGAGTTTGATCCTGGATCGGGATGATCCCCTGGAGGAGGAAATGGCAACCCACTCTAGTAGTCTTGTCTGGGAAATGGGAAATCCCATGGACAGAGGAGCCTGATGGGCTACAGTCCATAGGGCTGTAAAGAGTTGGACATAACTGAGTGACTGAGCATGCATGCATAAGTAAAATCAAGATAACATTCATTAGGTAAAAAGAAATTATTTTTATAGGTAAGAATAATAATCCATAATAGATAACATTATATATACTGTGTAGTGCAGACTCAAAATACATAAAACAAAAGCTGTTAAGACATAAAAAGATGGGATGGGGTGGGAGGGAGGTTCAAGGGGAAGGGGACATACATATCCTTATGGCTGATTCATGTTGACATAAGGCAGAAGTCAATATAATACTGTAGAGCAATTATCCTCCAATTGAAAGTAAATACATTTAAATTAAAAAAAAATCATCTTAGAAAATGAAAAGCATCTGAGAAAACTGAAACTGATGACTTTTTCTTGAGGAGTAGCTCCTTGAGGGAAATGGCAGGAAAGTCATCAGCTAAACCATTTATAAGAAAGAGGGAGAAAGGATAAAAAACAAAAAACATAAAAAGACAGAAAGATAGTAATGGAAATGAAATCACTAGAATTCTTTCAATGATTAAATGAATAGAAAATGTATCAGATGACTTAAATAGCGTAATGAATAAGACAAAATTGAAACAAGCCTCATTATAAGCTTCGATTCTACTATGAAAGTCAGAATACAGAGATTGCACAAATTATATACTGGGACTAAGAATGAAGAACAATTTAAAAAATAGCCAGTTACTTGTTTGAAAGACAGAATAAAGTGTAATCAAATATACAATAATAGATTACTTAGGAAATAAAGAGCTATAAAAACTTATGAGATGTACTCAAAGCTGTAATAAAAAGTAAAGTTATAGTCTAGACTGTTAATATTTTGGTTATTAATAAAGGAAGTAAATATTCCTCTAAATGGAGTGCTTTAAAAGTGCCTCTAACAAATGAAGCATGTGTTTGTGCAAAATAAACACTAGTTTTTAAAGACTTACATAAAGTCTAAAAATAGAATTCAAATGCTTCATATTTTAAAAATACTGATTACTTATTGAAATTATGGATATACTAGGTATAGTACAATATGATATTAAATTAAAGGTATATATGTGGGTCATGTTATAATTCTATTGGACAGAATTCTATTTGTATATTCAATTCAAAAACCTTGGAAAACCACCATTGGAAATACATGAAAGTATAAAATATGGCTAAGGCTGGAAATTAATTAGAAAATAAAGGAAGTTATATATAAAACCAAGTAAGCAGAAATAAAAATAAAATTAGAAATATGATGTCCAACATCCCTAATTGTCAGAGAAATGCAAATGAAAACTACAATGCGGTATCATCTCACATTGGTCACAATGGTTATCATCAAAAAGTCTACAAATAAATGGTGGAGAGAGTGTGAAGAAAAAGGAACCCTCCTACACTTTTGGAGGGAATGTAAATTGATAAAGCCACTATGGAGAACAGTATAGACTTCCCTTGTGGTCCAGTGGTTAAGAATCTGCTTTGCAATGCACGGGCTCAGGTTCAATCCCTGGTCAGGGAAATAAGATCCCACATGCAGCGGAGTAACTAGGCCCTTGTGTTGCAACTACTGAGTCCCCATTCCACAGCTGCTGAGTCCCCATTCCACAACTACTGAGCACGTGGGCTGCAACTTCTGAAGCTCTTGCACCCTGGAATCCGCTTGCTGCAACTATTGAGCCCTTTATCTACAACAAAAGAGACTGTGCGTCACAATCAAAGATCCTGCACAATGCAACGAGGATCCCACATGGCTCGACTAAGACCCAGTGCAGCCAAATAAATAAATGCTTTTTAAGAAACCCTAAACAAAGAACTACCATATGATCCAGCAACCCCACTCCTGGGCATATATCTGGAGGAAATTGTAACTGAAAGGATACATGCACCCCAGTGTTTACTGTAGTTCACTGTTCACTATTTACAACAGCCAGGGCATGGAACAATCTAAACATCCATCCACAGATGAATGGATAAAGATGTGGCATATTTATACAATGGAATACTACTCAGCAGTAAGAAAATAAAATAATGCCATTTGCAGCAACATGGATGGATCCAGAGATTACCATACTAAGTGAAGTAAGCCAGACAGACATTGTATTCATATCATTTATATATGGACGCTTAAAAAAAGATACAAATGAATCTATATACAAGACAGAAGTAGACCCATAGATACAAGAAACTTATGATTACCAAAGGGGAAAGAAGAGGAGGGATAAATTAGGAGTTTGTGATTAATATAAACAAACTATTATACATAAAACAGGCTTCCCTGATAGCTCAGCTGGTAAAGTATTCGCCTGCAATGCAGGAGACCTGAGTTCGATCCCTGGGTTGGGAAGATCCCCTGGAGAAGTCCATGGACTGTATAGTCCATGGGGTCTCAAAGAGTCAGACCCGGACTGAGTGACTTTCATTTTCTTTCAAACATAAAACAGGTAACCAACAAACATATAGTTCCCTGTGTAGCACAGGGAACTATACTCAATATTTTGTAATAATCTATATGGGAAAAGAATCTGAAAAAAAAAATACATGTAACGGAATCACTTTACTGTACATCTGAAACTAACAATACCCTGTAAGTCAGCTAACTTCAATAAAAAGCTGCAATGACAAAAAAAAAAAGACATATGAGCAATATACATTAACAGATATGGAGTAGATTAAAAAGCACATAACTGTTTGCCACTCTATGCTGATAATTTTGAAAAAAAATGAGGAAATACATGCTTTTGAAGAAAATAAATATCACCAAAATTTAGTAAGAAAAATAAAAAGCCAGAAAACACTGAAAGTCAAAAAGTTCTGAATTACTTCTTAGAGGAAGGTGAGTGGATTCACACTTTCAAAAAATTAGAAACCTGTTTTGCTTTGTGAACTGATCCAGAATACAGAAAGAGATAACCTTTTCCAGTTCCCCAGTACCAAAATCTCATAATGGTAGTAAATTACAAATAGGAAGTCTTTGGGCTAATCTTTCTAATATGAGTAGACATAAAAGTCCTAAATGAAATATAACAAACAGATCCATTATAACCAAGTAGATTTTATCACAGAAAGGCAAGGGTGATTTAGTATCAGTACATCTATAAATGCAATATCAATAGCCCTGATTAAAAAACCAGCAGTAATACCCAAGACCTTTGGAAGGAAGGAAGGAGGTAAAATGATTTGATATGATTTTTATATGTGAAAAACCCAAGAGAAACTCTCAGTGAAGATTAGAAGTAACAAGAGAGTTTAGTATTCATAGTATTTAGATATAAAGCTAATATACAAAAATAAACTTTTTTTTTAACACTAGTGAGACATTTTAATGCATAAAAGCTCATTTAGGTAAGCAACAGAAATTCTTAAGTGACATTATTAAGAAATGTGCAAGATTTCGACAAAGAAAATTGCAAAATTGAACTGAGAGATTGAAAAGAAAGTCTTAAACAAGTGAAGAAACACATAATATTCCTTGGGACATCCCTGGAATTTCAGTGGTTAAGACTCCCTACTTTCATGGCAAGGGGTGTGGGTTCCATCCCTGGACAGCAAGCTAAGATCCCACATACCATGTAGCACAGTCAAACAAAAAAACAAAAAAAAACCCAGCCAAAAACAGAACACAACAGAACTGGAAAGAGTTCTATTACTTTCACCTATAGCTTTAATGATTAAAAGGGTGTAGATCTGATGAGGCCAGATAGCCTAGAAACAAATTTGGCATCCATAAGAGTCTATCACATGGCCCCCAGAGAACCCCAAGTCAGTAGCTCAGGAAGCATTATTCACTCAGGCAGTGATTCTGGGACAGCTGTCTACATCAGGGTGGTGGTGGGGTAGGGGGATTATTTAGAGTCTCCTTTAATACTGGGCCCTAAAATGGATTCCAGATGGAGAAAAGAGGTAAATGTTCAAGAAAAAAAAACAAAAAAAAAGACAAGCCATAAAGACCTGAAGAAAATTATTTATCGAATTTCTGGATGGAGAGGGCATTCTACCTTAAGACAAAAGGAATGCATCAAAAGTCAAAATATTATAAACACACTTAGAAGGCAATAGATACACCAGGAAAAATAGCTACAATAAATGTGACAAAAGGTAACGGTCTGATGACCTTCTGCAACCCTATAGACCATAGCCCACTAGGCTCCTCTGTCCATGGGATTTTCCAGACAAGAGTACTGGAGTGGGTTGCCATGCCCTCTTCAATATATAAATAGCTTGTTCAAACTGATATTAAAAGTACTAAATCCCTCATGGACAAATAAGCAAAGGGCATTAAAAGGTAATTCATATGTGAAAATATAAATTGCTGATATATAAAAACAAATCTCAGTGGCTATTAAGTGAAAATATCAAATTTCCCCTCACTGTGTTAGCAAAGCTTAAACCCAATAATTGTCAATGCTGGTAAAGATGAACTGAGACAGGTACTCTCGTAATATGGGTCATGTAAACGAGTATCAATTTCCTGAAAAAATTCTTAAAACAAGTCATTAAAGTGTTCTTATTGTTTAATCCAGTAATTACACTTCTGGATAATTATCCTAAGGAAATAATTTAAAATAACAGGAAAAATAAGCTTAATACAAACGAAAATTCAACAACATAAGCATCCAACAATAGGGGAATGATTAAGTATATGATGATTCATGTGCCCATTAAAATTACATGTATCAGACTTCGTAACTTCTTGGGGACATGGCTGCATAATGCTAAGTGAGAACAGCAAAAGCAAATGTGCATATATTGTATAATCTCATCCCTGAATGAAAAAACAATTTTTTTTAAGAAAAATGATGAGAAGTATCCAAATGTTAATAGTAGCATTTCTCAATAGTGGAATTATAGATGATGTTTAGTTTTTTACTTTTTTTTTTTTTAATTAAATTTTATTTTTTAGTTTGTTTTGCTTTACAATACTGTATTCGTTTTGCTATACATTGACATGAATCAGCCACGAGTGTACATGAACTCCCAATCCCGACCCCCACCTCCCCCCTCCCGACNGTACATCATGAGAAGCGCTGGACTGGAAGAAACACAAGCTGGAATCAAGACTGCCGGGAGAAATATCAATAACCTCAGATATGCAGATGACACCACTCTTGTGGCAAAAGTTAAGAGGAACTAAAAAGCCTCTTGATGAAAGTGAAAGAGGAGACTGAAAAAATTGGCTTAAAGCTAAACATTCAGGAAATGAAGATCATGGCATCTGGTCCCATCACTTCATGGGAAATAGGGAAACAATGAATGCAGTTAATTTGAACCAACTGAGTTTAGGAAAGAATGTGAGTCTACAATGATGTTCCAAAAGAGAAGAATGATGTAAGTTGCTAGAAGAGATTGTATACATCCATATGAGTTAATTTAATATGAGCTTAGTTTTTCCCAAATGGAAGAAGGGATAAAGCCATCCAAGTTAAAGGAAATGGACTGCTCTAATGGGTTTAATTAGAACAGTGTTCTCACTGCAACATTCAGGTTGAAGCATTGGTGAGGAGCACTGTTTCCACTCTGGCTGCTGCTGCTGCTGCTGCTGCTATGAGTCTACAATGATGTTCCAAAAGAGAAGAATGATGTAAGTTGCTAGAAGAGATTGTATACATCCATATGAGTTAATTTAATATGAGCTTAGTTTTTCCCAAATGGAAGAAGGGATAAAGCCATCCAAGTTAAAGGAAATGGACTGCTCTAATGGGTTTAATTAGAACAGTGTTCTCACTGCAACATTCAGGTTGAAGCATTGGTGAGGAGCACTGTTTCCACTCTGGCTGCTGCTGCTGCTGCTGCTGCTGCTGCTAAGTCACTTCAGTCGTGTCCGACTCTGTGCGACCCCATAGATGGCAGCCCACCAGGCTGCCGTGTCCCTGGGATTCTTCAGGCAAGAACACTGGAGTGGGTTGCCATTTCCTTCTCCAATGCATGAAAGTGAAAAGTGAAAGTGAAGTCACTCAGTCGTGTCTGACTCTTCGCAACCACATGAACTGCAGCCTACCAGGCTCCTCTGCCCATGGGATTTTCCAGGCAAGAGTACTGGAGTGGGTTGCCATTGCCTTCTCCACTCTGGCGAGATGTGAGGAATGTCTTACAGTGACAAGGACAGATTAGCTGTTGAGTTAATACTATGGGATGCTGATCTGAAATGGCTGGCTTGCAAGAGTGGTTCCCAGGTGTGGCAGGAGAGATGTATTAATACTACTGGGTACAGAACCTTCAAGACTGAGCCGCAGGTGTCTCAACGTATGTGTTCCTCTCTTAAGAAGCAGGTAGAGACGCAGAGCCAGAATATATAACTAATAAGAGCCTCCTGTATAGCTGAGTGAACAGTACAAAATGCCCTGTGGAAGGAAATCCAACAAAAACGGGGGGGGATATATGTATGGCTGATTCACTTTGCTGTACAGCTGAAAATAATACAACATTATAAACCAAATATACTCCAATACAAATTTATTTTAAAAAATGAAATGAGAAGCTAACGTACAAACATCAACATATTGTTTGATTCACGTCCCACCTCCCTCCCCATTCCACCCCTCTAGGATGTTACAGAGCCCTGGTTTGAGTTCCCTGAGTCATACAGCAGATTCCCATTGGCTATCTATTTTGTGTATGGTAAGGTAAGTTTCCACGTTTCTCTCTTCATACATTCCACCCTCTCCTTCTTCCCTCCCCCTGGCATGTCCATAAGTCTGCTCTCTATGTCTGTGTCTCCACTGCTGTCCTGCAAATGATTTCACCAGTCCCATCTTTCTAGATTCCGCATATACTTGCTAGTATATACATGAGCATTTGGGGAGGCTACTCCTTTACACTGGACATGGAGTCCTACTTAGGGATAACAAAGATGTTCTCCAGGCTCTTGCCGAGACTAGAGAGACCTGATTGGTGTTCAGCATTAAATCTGTGCTGTCATCACAGGGCAGGGTGATATACCCAAGGGTTATGGGTATACCCAAAATGCTACCCATAAAAAGGAAAGGCACACAAACTTGGGAGGAACTGACTGTCATTCCCACTTAGGAGACCTCTATGAGCCTGGAACATGTTGATATCAGGTCTAGTAGGCAACTAAGAAATACATCCAAAAGGAGCTTGGCATTTCTATTTTCCAACCACCCTCCAAACCAAATTCCTCTCTCATTCCTTCTTATCTACTGGAATAAATGGCACAACCATACACCCACATCTTTTGGCAGAAAGTCTAGGAAAACCCTTGAAAGCTCCCCTTCGAGAAGAAATTTTGCCTCTTCACCTCAACCTAATGCAAGCCCTAGCATTCAGTGACAGGTATAACTTTGAGCTGTCAGCCATTCCTCTAGTTCTGAATTCATCCTCCAGTCTCTCCCAGGATATGATGTGATCTCACAATCTCTGACTGCGTTCTTGCCAACCCATCATTTCTTACCTTCTAGACCCAAATCTATTCCCTTGCAGCCATCATTGTATAAAAGATGCTTATAAAAGAAAATTATCTTTTAAAAATTTTGTTAGTTGTTTAATTGAAGGATAGTGGTTTTACAGAATTTTGTTGGTTTCTGCCAAACATCAACATGAATCAGTCATAGGTATAGATACGTCCCCTCCCTGCTGAATCTCGTTCCCCATCCCACCCTTCTATGTTGATACAGAGCCTGGTCTGGGTTCCCTGTCATACAGCAGATTCCCACTGGCTATCTATTTTACTTATGGTAATGTAAGTTTTCATGTTATTTGCTTTATACATCCCATCCTCTCCTTCCATAAGTCTGTTCTCTATGTCTGTGTCTCCATTGCCACCCTGCAAATAATTTCATCAGTCACATATTTCTAGATTCCAAATATATGCATTCAGTTCAGTTCAGTCACGCAGTCGTGGCTGACTCTTTGCGACATCATGAAATAGCATGCCAGGCCTCCCTGCCCATCACCAACTCCTGGAGTTCACTCAAACTCATGTCCATCGAGTTGGTGATGCCATCCAGCCATCTCATCCTCTTTTGTTCCCTTCTCCTCTTGCCCCCAATGAGCCAACTCTTCACATGAGGTGGCCAAAGTATTGGAGTTTCAGCTTTAGCATCAGTCCTTCCAAAGAAATCCCAGGGTTGATCTCCGTTAAGATGGACTGGTTGGTCTCCTTGCAGTCCATGGGACTCTCCAGAGTCTTCTCCAACACCACAGTTCAAAAGCATCAATTCTTCAGTGCTCAGCTTTCTTTATAGTACATCTCTCACATCCATAGATGACCACTGGAAAAATCATAGCCTTGACTAGACAGACCTTTGTTGGCAAAGTAATGTCTCTGCTTTTGAATATGCTATCTAGCTTGGTCATAACTTTCCTTCCAAGGGGTAAGCATCTTTTAATTTCATGGCTGCAATCACCATCTGCAGTGATTTTGGAGCCCCCAAAAATGAAGTCTGACACTGTTTCCACTCTTTCCCCATCTATTTCCCATGAAGTGATGGGACCAGATGCCATGATCTTCGTTTTCTGAATGTTGAGCTTTAAGCCAACTTTTTCACTCTCTATTTTCACTGTCATCAAAAGAGTTTTTAGTTCCTCTTCACTTTCTGCCATAAAGGTGGTGTCATCTGCATATCTGAGGTTGTTATTTCTTCTGCCAATCTTGATTCCAGCTTGTGCTTCCTCCAGCCCAGTATACAGTAATTTTTTTCTTTTTGACTTAATTCACTTTGTATAACAGGCTCTAGGTTCATCCGCCTCATTAGAACTGACTCAGTCTTTGAATGCTATGATTAAACATTTCCTCACTGCTTTTAGAGTAATACCCTCAGTGTTCATGTAGGGTCTTGAGGTCCCATAAGTTGGTCCTCCACCCCCATATTCAGTATAATCTCATTCCACTTGCCCTGTTGCATCCCAGACGGTGGCCAACCAGATGCCTTACTGTTTCTCTAAGGCAACACCTCTGTCCTGCCTTGGTTTATTTATGCCTATTGTTCACTTGCCTGGCCCAGATCAGTCTTTTGAGTGGTGGCTGAAATGTTATCTCCTTACCTGGCTCCTTGACCACCAACTACTCATTGTCACATTGCCCTATTTATTTTCTTCCTAGCACTCGGTTCAGTTCAGTTCAGTCGCTTAGTCGTGTCCGACTCTTTGCGACCCCATGAATCGCAGCACACCAGGCCCCCTGTTCCAACTCCCGGAGTTCACTCAGACTCACCCCCATCGAGTCAGTGATGCCATCTGGCCATCTCATCCTCGGTCGTCCCCTTCTCCTCCTGCCCCCAATCCCTCCCAGCATCAGAGTCTTTTCCAATGAGTCAACTCTTCGCATGAGGTGGCCAAAGTACTGGAGTTTCAGCTTGAGCATCATTCCTTCCAAAGAAATCCCAGGGCTGATTTCCTTCAGAATGGACTGGTTGCTAGTTGCAATCTAAAGTAATAGTGTTTACTTGTGTGTGCCCATTTTTGTTTTTCACTTGTCTGTTTTTGCCTACCTCCCATCACTAGAATGTAAGCTCCACTAAGACTGCATTAAGTCTGTTTTCTCCCTTCTATACCCAACACCATACACAAATAAATAGATGTGCCATGAATTCTTGAGGAAGACATTGAGAAACATGACGGTATCATTTCTTTGCGAAACCTGACCGATTCAGTAAAGCAATAAAAATATCTACAGTGGTCATTCTTTATTGAATGTAGTTTTATGCCAAGTATGATTCCAGCCACTTTATATACACAATATTTACAGCAGTCTCATGAATTATATATTATTGCAAATGATTCAGTTGAGGCACAGGGCGATTGAGGTTAAGTTTAAGGAATTTGTCCCAAATATAACTGGCAGTTGGAAATGAAAAACTTTAATGTAAACTTAGGTCTGGCCTTAGCCTTTGTTTTTTCAGCACCTGTGCCATGGGTCTTCACAGAGTAGCTGTTGAGATGCGAAGGATCCACCAGTGACTTGTCAACTGAGGCCTTCATTTGTTGACATTTCTATGAATCAGGTCGCTTCTCTGGGTCCTCTATGTGTGTGATTAAGGTGCAATAGAGACATTTGTTAAAGTATTCGATAAATGCATTCAGTTGCCTAATTTAGCATTGTTCCATTTCAGTTGATGCAGACTGTAGTCCCGAAATAGAGGAACTGGGAAAGTTGAGGTTTGGTTAGACAGATTTCTGGGAGGAGGCAACTGAGAAGCTTATGAGGTAGAAGAAATCATAAATAACTAAATGTAAAAATTATATACTCATGTACCCAAATACAGACTTGAGGCTCTGGTGGCTCAGATGGTAAATAATCCACCAGCAGTGCAGGAGACCTGGGTTCAATCCTTGAATTGGGAAATCCCCTGGAGAAGGGCATGGTAACCCACTCGAGTATTCTTGTCTGAAGAATCCCATGTACAGAAAAGCCTGGTGGGCTACAGTCCATGGGGTCACAAATAGCTGGACAGGACTGAGCAACAGCCAGGGGAGGTATCATCTATATTTGCTTAGACAAAGTTAGAAAAGCTATTTTTCCACAATTGACCTGAAATGAGGCGTGTGTCTAGAGCAGAGGACACTGAGTTCTAAGTGAAGTGTTTGTTCCAGTGTATCAGGTTGTATACCTCATGCAGTAGCCAGAATGTCTCATCCAAGCCACACTAGGATATCTAAGTTCTAATTTCTGGAAGTATATTATCATACATGAGAAATGGAACTTGTCAGATGTAATTAAAGTTAAGGACCTTGAAATGTGAAGATTATTTTGGATATCTTGGTGAGCCCAAGCTTATCATAGGAAACTTTAAAAGCAGAGGACCTTTCTTAGTTGTAGTCAGATGAAGATGTGAAGAAGGGTCAGGGAGATGCAATAATATTAGCTTTGAAAATGGAGTGGGGAGGCGTCCATGGAGCAGAGACTATGAACAGCCTGCAAAGCCAGAAAAGGTAATGAAATGAATTCACCCTGCAGCCTCTGAACAGAGACTTTGATTCCAGCTCAGTGATATCTATGGCAGGCTTCAGGCCTATAGAACCAAAAGATAATACATCTGTGTTGTTTTTAAGCTACATGCTAAGTCACTTCAGTCGTGTCCGACTCTGTGCGACCCCATAGACGGCAGCCCACCAGGCTCCTCCGTCCCTGGGATTCTCCAGGCAAGAACACTGGAGTGGGTTGCCATTTCCTTCTCCAATGCAAGAAAGTGAAAAGTGAAAGTAAAGTCGCTCAGTCGTTTCGACTTTTAGCGACCCCATGGTCTGCAGCCCTCCAGGCTCCTCCGTCCACGGGATTTTCCAGGCACGAGTGCTGGAGTGGGGTGCCATCGCCTTCTCCGTTTAAGCTACATAAAATGTGGTAATTTGTTATAGCAGCAATGTAAAACTGATACATAGCCGAATTAGAATTTTAAACTGCCATTTAAATTTTACACAGAGGGGTTCAACAGAGAGCACATTTCAGGAACTCCTTTTCCGTCTTAAAGATTCTTTCGTGAGTTAAATCATTTTCATGTCATGAACACTGTTGGGCTCTCCTGCTGTTTCAGGGACTAAATGCAGTTTGGTTAAATAACATTAACTCCGCTTTCCCAAATGGAACCTGATGATTTTTCCCCCTCTGTCAGATGGTGACAGACAAAGTTTCTTGAAGGAAGTTATAGCTCTGATAACTGGTCAATAGGTTTTGCCAATTATTGTTTTGTCTTGTTCCTGATATGATTAGCTAGTATTGTCATTATTGTGAATTTGGGACAAAGAAAATTTATGATTCTTAAGATACCAAAAGGTGAAACAAGCATTTTAAACACAATCTGTGTTTTTATGAGCCTGCTTGTGTTTAGCTAACATCTTGTTTATTTTTGAGACTATGTGGAGGTTGCTTCCTCTCATTCATTATAGAAGTTTATGATTTATCTCATTCCCCTCCTTGCTTGGAAAGAAAAGTGAAAGCAGCTACACTGGGAATTAGAACTGTTATCAACCTCAAAACATTTAATTAAACAATGCATTTGGTTACTTCTAATCATGCTGCATTAATCTTAGTTTTGCCCTTACATCAGTCAGGCAAGTCTAGGCTGTATTGTAGTAATAAATAAATACGCAAAGGCTAAACGCAGCAGTGTCTGTTTCTCATCAGTGTCTGCAGCCTTTGTTCTCTGGTTTCCCATGTGTAGATGTGTCCCAGTGTGTGAATGATCCTCCATTCTGGGCTATCCACATGCGCCCAGGCAGGAGAAGGAGGCTGGCTACTTGAGTGAACCGCTTTTAAGAGTCCTTCGTTTATTTGTCTTTCTCTTTCCGATTTACATTACTCAATATGATGATCTAAATAATAATTTTAAAAGGAAATGTATACAAATGTGTATATATATATGTATAATAGAATTAGTTTGCAGTGCAGCAGTAGTTAATACAATGTTGTACATCAATTACACTTCAATTAAAACAGTTCTCATTTTTGATGATTCAGATGGTAAAGAATCTGCTTAGAATGCCCTGGGTTGGGAAGATACCCTGGAGAAAGAAAAGGCAACCCACTCTAGTATTCTTACCTGGGAAATCCCACGGACAGAGGAGCCTGGCTGGCTACAGTCCACGTGGTCACAAAGAGTCAGATATGACTGAGCGACTAACAACAATCGGTTTTGAAAGGTCAAAAACCAAGCCTTGGTTTAAAAGTGACACATCATGTGTTGTTATATAGCAGTCACATGGCCCCTGACTTCACGGAAACTAGAAATTAGGAGGATTACCTGCTGCTCAATGAGAAATAAACGTCTCAGCCCCAGAACCCCAAGTGCTACTCTCCCATTTTACAAAGAAGCACATAAGAAATGGAAAAGTTCCACTGGTAGTTTAAGGACAATAGATGTTTTCAGTTGTACTTTCATCACTATCAGTTGTCGTACGGCACCACTTTGCTGGCTGTATGAATAATTGAATATCAGTAATTTTTTAAAAGCTGAATCACAAGGAAGTAAAGCAAGAAAGTACTAATAAATGCAAAAGTATAACTGAGGTTTCCTTAGTAAACAGCAAGCACACGCTTGTGTGGAAGGAGCAGTGGATGAAAAGCTGGTTTCTTTTCCTAGCTCTTTTTGCATTCATAAAAAAAGGGAATGAATAAATTAAAGAATGAACCACTGATGTAACCAGGTTAAGTCTTTGCTTGCCTGCCTCCTCATCTGTAAAACAAGGAGCTTGATTACATTTTCTGTGTCTAAACTTCTATTAGGTGCAGAATTTTAGTAACCTAAACTTCAAAGTCTATATCAATCTATCTAACAATCATTCTCATCCTTGGAACGGAGGTCCCTGCAACCTTTTCAGGATCTTTATTGATATTACAATGATGAATATTTGTCATTATATGTTTGCCCAAACCCATAGAAAGTAAACAGCAAGAATGAACCCTGTTGTAAACTATAGGCATTGGAGAATAATGATATGTCAATGCAGGCTCATCGTTGGTAAAATAACGTACCATCTGGTAAGTCATGTTGATAATGGGGGAGGCTCTGCAGGTGTGTGGGTATGGTTAAATGGGAAATCTCTGTATCTCCTTCTCAATCTTGTTGTAAATCTAAAACTGCTCCCCAAAACATAGTCTTAAAAAAATGGACACCAGTCACATTGGATTAGGACCCAACCTAATGACCTCATTTTAACGCGATCATTTCTATAAAGATTCGACCTCCAAATAAGGTCATGTTATGAGTTACTGGGGATTAGACTCCAGCATTAGTTTTTGAAAGGGGTTTTGGAAGGGACACTATTCAACCCATAACAGCATGCAAAGGTACAAAGACATGTAACTGTCAACTGGCAGGATTCTGTTCTCTGATTTTCTAACTTTCAGTCCAACGCATTTTCTGCCAAAGTGGTGTTTCTTAAAATATGGATCACATTTGTCAGAACTAAGAAAATGCAGATATGTGTGTATGTGCTAAAATGCATTTCAGGTTCCACCTCAGACCTCCTGAATCAAAAGATGAGTATGAGATTCATACAGACAATATATCTTCACATCTAATAATAACTTGTTCTTTATTGCCAAAACGCTTTTTACAGCAATTTTGAAGTGTACTCTTAAAGACATACAGAGTGGAGATTAGGTATAAATAGTTGTACTGAATAATTAATCCAGATTTCTCTCTAGAAGTATACATTATTTATAAAAACTATTTCAAGTATGTTTTTAATTTTTAGGATTTCCTTCAACAAACATAAATTGATTTGAGATCTTCAGCAGTTAAACATGTAAACTCACAGTGATAGTTGGGGTTCAGAATCTCTTACAGACTGGATCTGTCTCTTAGTTCTGTGGGATGCTATCAATCAATACCGCATACAAGCAAAGCGATTGGCTCAGTAAAATCGCAGCACACATCTCAAACTGTACACATAGTATTAGAGCATCATTGATCTCAATCAATATTACTTACCAAAATGCAATTGAGTCAGCTAAAATTGTTAACAGAAAATAACTTAAAGTCCTGTATATGCTATTTGGGTTACACTTATTTCTACACTTGTCACATTGATCTCTACACCCATCATTGGAATCATTTGTTATTTGTTGACTGAGATTTTTATATACAGTGTAGCTATCAAGAAGAAAGCATGAAAAATGTATTTCTGATGGAAACTTATTCTGAGGGTTGATACACAGGGGACTCAAATGTGACCAAAAAGATTAGTAATAATAACAACACACTTTTCTCCTTTCTGGTGTGTGTTTTGCAAGTCTTATTATTCCTTGCAGGAGCCAAATTACTTTCATCCTTGCTCCTTATCTCTAAATTTGGAACCAACTAACATGATTGAAAATGGCTCAAGCCATCTCTCTTGTTGGGTTTTTAGAGGAATAATTAATGAATATAAAGTGCTTGAGAAATTTAATGTGCTATTTAAGTACTAAAGAAAAACTAAACAAAAAAAAAAAACAAGAAGAATCCTTTGGTACTTAAAGAAAAGACCTAATCATCACCCTAGACTAAAATTCTGTTTTCCTTTAGTGGAATATGGTTGAGTATTGATGGAGTCTTCCAAAGACTCCAGTTTTAGTATGCTTTTGACGTGCATGTCTGAAAGGCAACCCTTCAGTAACCAGTAGACCCCATCAGAACTGTTTTTAAACATATCCAATAACAAACATTAATACTATGAAAAACTACACATCACCTTGGTCATTTTAAAAGCATTAGATATGGTGGGTGATTTGCTTGCTTTTATGCTAAGCTATCTTTACATTGTTGGTATACATAGAATATCAGTATAAAAGTCAGTTTTTGTGTGTTTTATTCATGTATCATAGAAAGACACGTGATTGCTTGTCTGCCACTAAATTATATTCAATCTTTCTAACCCTCAATTTCCTATACATAGTGTGAAGATTTATATCTTGCTTTCAGAGGTATTGAAAAGTTTAATTTATGTTGCAAAATTCAGTTTACTTCATTTTATGAAACTTTCTCTGGGAAGTTATTTAAAATAGATTATTCAAGTTTCAGCAATCTGTTGTTTACTATTCATTTCAGAAGGAATATATTAAAAATAATTTGTATTTGTTAGAAAATATAATTAAGTAGATGTCCCTTCATTTCAGTTCAGTCCCTCAGTCATGTCTGACTCTTTGTGACCCATGAATTGCAGCACACCAGGCCTCCCTGTCCATCACCAACTCCTAGAATTCACTCAAACTCATGTCCATTGAGTCAGTGATGCCATCCAGCCATCTCATCCTCTGTCGTCCCCTTCTCCTCCTGCTGCCAATCCCTCCCAGCATCAGAGTCTTTTCCAATGAGTCAACTCTTCGCATGAGGAGTTTCAGCTTTAGCATCAGTCCTTCCAAAGAACACCCAGAACTGATCTCCTTTAGAATGGACTGGCTGGATCTTCTTGCAGCCCAAGGGACTCTCAAGAGTCTTCTCCAACACCACAATTCAAAAGCATCAATTCTTCGGTGCTCAGCTTTCTTCACAGTCCAACTCTCACATCCATACATGACTACTGGAAAAACCATAGCCTTAACTAGATGTTCCTTACACAATCTCTAAGTCTAGTTAAGGCTGTGTTAGCTTTTTAAGGGCCAAGCATAGAAACCTATGAGTATAAAGCCAGACACATAAATTTTGCTCAACAGAGGTGAGGATAAATGAACAAAGAAACTTAAAATAACTGAGATTCACCATTAATTCAGGCAAAGTAATACATCTTTCTGTTTGCAAGAAATTTTAAATAATAAACCTTTACTATAACCAAATCAAAATCCCTCTATCTACAGAAATTATATCTGAAAGAGAAATGACCAGAATAGCAAAATATATCCAATTTATTACTGTTTTAAAATATACAATTTTACCTCTTAAAGAATGGCCTTAGAATTGACTTTAGAAAGCTGAGAGCACTTAAATCACAAAAATAGCTGAAAAAATAAGGAAATTACTATTGCTGGTAATCACATCTGAATACAAATTCTTTTTTTCAACAGATCAATGCCTGTAGCTCGCATAGCCAACAGAGAGAAAAGGCGATGACAAGCTCTGAAGAAATGACACCATAAATTTCAAAGCTTAAATTGTCAAGGGTGCTCAAAATGGAAAATAATACCCTGGAAATTTGCTTATTATTGCTTAGCAATTAAATTGATTTAATCTAAGGTGCCATTTATTGACAGGCACACTACTATTTTATGTATGACTAATGGCAAATAAATAAGGAAACAATGGAAATAGTGAGAGACTTTATTTTGGGGGGGGTCTCCAAAATCACTGCAGATGGTGACTGCAGCCATGAAATTAAAAGACACTTGCTCCTTGGAAGAAAAGCTATGACCAACCTAGACAGCATATTAAAAAGCAGAGACATTACCAACAAAAGCCCATCTAGTCAAAGCTATGTTTTTTTTTCCAGTAGTCATGTATGGATGTGAGAGTTAGACTATAAAGAAAGCTGAATGTCAAAGAATCGATGCTTTTGAACTGTGGTGTTGGAGAAAACTCTTGAGATTCTCTTGGACTGCAAGGGGATCCAACCCATCAAATCCTAAAGGAAATCAGTCTTGAATATTCATTGGAAGGACTGATGCTGAAGCCGAAGCTCTGATATTTTGGCCGCCAGAACCAATTCATTAGAAAAGACCCCGATGCTGGGAAAGATTTAGGGCAGGAGGAGAAGGGGATGACAGAGGATAAGATGGTTGGATGCCATCATCGAGTCAATGGATATGAGTCTGCGTAATCTCCAGGTGTTGGTAATGGACAGGGAAACCTGGCGTGCTGCAATCCGTGGGGTTGCAAACCGTTGGACATGACTGAGTGACTGAACTGAAACTAAAAGAAAAAAAATGGTAATTCTATTTGTAGGATGTAGATGTTACTGGCTGTACCAATTTCAGAAATGGAAAGAATGTGCATTACAGAGTGAACGTAATATAGTATGTAAAATGTCAGTTGGGGATAACAAATAATCAAAAAAAGCTAATCAGTTAAGAAGGTGTCTGTTAATAGGGCTGCTGTAACAAAGTGGCACAGGCTGGGTGGCATAAACAGAAATTTGTTTTCTCTCAGTTCTGGAGGCTGCAAGTCCAAGATCGAGGGGTCAGCAGGTTGACTTCTGAGGTTTCCCTTTGTCTCGTAGAGGGTGATCTGTTCCCTGTGTATTCTTCTGTATTTGTCTATGTCTTAATTTCCTCTTGTTACAGGGACACCTAAATTGGATTAGGGCCACTGAATGACCTCATTTTGACTTAATTACTTCTTTAAAGACTGTATCTCTAAGTACCGTCACACTCTAAGGTACAGGGTTAGGAACTAAACATTTTAATTTAGAGTTATCCTTCCCAACCCTTCCCCCTTTGGTAATTTTAGGTTTGTTTTCTGTGTCTGTATGTCTGTCTCTACTCACTTTCTATCAGCTCAATGGGAGCAGATCCAGGCGACAATTGACAGGAACGTCTCTAAAACTTTGTAGACAAGAAGCAGTCGACATTCAGGATGGCTGAATGTTCAAGAAGAAAGTGAAGCTTAGCACAAGGAAACAGCTATTCTTAGGGCTCCACAAACTCCTCAGAGATTTCTAAAAGAAAATCCTATTGAGTAATTAAAAAATATCCTTTTCTTACCACATTTGTCTGCAAGACCAAAATTATCAAAAAATTGAAAGCTGTTAACTACTGTTTTGAAACACTTGGTGGATTGCTTGATCTTGATGATTTGCATCAACTAATCAATATATTCTTCCTTTTCTTTGTCTTGCTCATTCCTGTGTTGTTCTAGAAAGAGAATCCCAAGGCCACTCCCTGCTGGAGAGAACTCATTTAACAAAGGCCACATGGAACAGAAATCTGATCCCTCATAGAGAAACACTGCATGTGGTCCCTGACTTGGGTTATACAACCGCATGAAAATGACCAGTGAAACTACATGATTAAGTTCTCATTAGGGAATTACTTCTGCACTTCTTCCGTGAGTCTAAGTTTGATATTTTTTTAATCACAAGAAGACAATATCAAGCATTATCAAGAATAAATGAGCAAAACACCTAAATGTCCATCAACAGAGGAATGGATAAAGAAGATGTGGTATGTATACAGTGGAATATTGCTCAGCCATAAAAAGGAATGAAAGTGAATCATTTGTAGACATGTGGATGGATCTAGAGAGTGTTATATAAAGCGAAGTAAGTCAAAAAGAGAAAAACAAATATTGTATATTAATACATATATGTGGAATCTAGAAAAATGGTATAAATGATCTCTTTGCAAAGCAGAAACAGAGACATAGTTGTAGAGAAAAATGTAACAAATGTAGGGATACCAAGGGGGAAGGAGAAAGTAGGAGGAACTGGGAAATTAGGATTGACATATATATATACTATTGATACTATGTATAAAATAGATAACTAAGGAGAACCCACCCTATAGTACAGGGAAACCTGCTCAGTGTTCTGTGGTGACCTGAATGGGAAGGAAGTCCAAAAGGAAGGGGACATATGTATGCACGTAGGTGATTCATTCTGCTGTACAGCAAAAACTAACACAACCCTGTAAAGCAACTATACTCCAGTAAAAATGAATTTGAAAACCAAATGAGCAGAACACATGAAAAGACATATAAATATGTTCTATTGCATTACTCTGCACTCTACATTCATAGATTTTCATAGAACAATTAAAATTTGAAATGAATATAATTGTAAGGCAAACTTTTATTATGTGTGGGACTTACACGTAAAAATTTTGGACTTTCTTTTTTAGCCTGTTTTAAATAAGCATTTAAAATAAGCTCTCCTCCTGTTACTTAATTTCAACAAATAAGATAAAATGGAGGTTTAAATTACATGTCTTGTGGAGTGATTTGGTTGGCAAGGCCGAAGTTTGTGCATTCTGTAGGAAATAATTACCCTAACAACACAAGCATTCGGTCGGCTTCTTTTCTAAAGACTCACAGGATGCTTTATAATTAAAACACAGCAAGCTGACCTACTTTTTTAAGGGTGTTCGGGAAGAGGTATGAACAGATATTTCTTTAGTTTTAAGTGTCCAGACAGAAGAGTACTATGAATAGAACCTGGAAAGAAATTCTGGGGCTTCAAAAGCCTGGAGCTTAGGCGTGGGATAAAACAAACAGCCCGCTGACTCTGACCTTAATGATTGACCAGGGACATATGGTCTTCACAAAAGATCTAACAAATTTCCTGGGCCTCAGCCATTAAACAGCTCATCAGTGAGTGACGCTTCATTTGAGTCAGTACTGGGTTTCAGTTCTGGAACGTGCAGCCCGAGGGCCCAGTTGCCTGAGCCTGCAACCAACAGACTGACCAAGGGCTCCTTCCTCATATGCACCAGAGCCTAGAAGCTTACCTTATCACCAGTGACCAAGACTGAGCTGCTTTCTGAAGTAGGGTGGTAGAGGAGAGGTCTAAGACCACAGTGGGAATACCAATGGAGAAGAATTCTTGGGGTCAGCAGTAGTGACGCCCAGGTGATGCTGCTGGCACCAATAGCTCCAAACACTTCATCCAGGTTTTCAGGCCAGTTCAACATTAGCCAAGTGCCTCAGCCATCCACTCTGGACTGAAAGGGGCATGTATCATCTATGGTTGACCGTTTTTTACAGTTAGAGCCTGCAGACTAAGACAGACCTGAATACATCCCAGTAGTTTGGGTCCAACTCTCTGGTGTCCTTCTCAGAGGCTTGAGGCTTCCCCAAAGCTGTCTTCATCTTCAGATGCATGCAAACAGCCAACCAGTGCTATTTCAGTGTGGAGAGTACAGTCAATGAAAGCAAGTGTCACAGCTACATTTGTCTTTTAATAACAAGCATTAAAATTATTCCAACATCAGAGTTGATCAGTGGTTCTCAACCAAGGACAATTTTGCCCTTGCCTCCACCCCAGGGGATATTTGGCAATGCCAAGAGACATTCTTGATCACACACCTGGAGGAGGCTACTGGCATCTAGTCGGTAGACCCCAAAAATGCTGCTAAACATCTCACAATATACAAGGCCCTCCACCCGACGAAGGCATATCCAGCCCGCAATGTCAGTCATGCCACGGTTGAAAGACCTCGGGTTAGATTATGCTACATTTAAATGATCTTGGTCTATTTGGGGAATGTACAGAAAATTTGAGAAATTTTAAGAGAGCTAAATTGCACCCTAAATTTAGACTTAGTCATAGGTCTTGCAGGATTTGAGGGAAGTGTTCAATCAAGGTGATATGAACAGGTCAAGGAGGGTTTGGGGAGGAAGGATGTTTTCAGGTGGACTTAATGGTTATATAAGCAGAGAGATGCCATTGGTGGAAGGGGAAAGGGCACATCACAACCGGAGAGAGTTGTGTAAAACTTGCAGCATGACCATCTCATGTCTCCAGCTCCGGGTGAATCTACACAGGATTGAGTAGCCTCATGGACATGCATGGGGTTGAGTGCCTCCTTCTCCTTTTCTTCCTCCCACCCCCATGTCTAGGTAGTGGCCCTGAAGATGAGACTTGGAGGAGAGGTGGATACCAGGTCAGGACTGTGAGATGATCTGCCAGTTGCATACCAGTTGCCTACGTAGTGACTGCTAACGTTGCTGTGCCAGTGGTCATGCAGGCTTTGGTCCTGGCCAGGTGTCCTGGCCACAGAAGCTTACTGATTAACATGCAATTCAAACTTCTCACACATTTATACTCCCTACAGTCAAGGATAAGGGGCTCTGCCTCACTCAGGTGGGCTTTATTGACAACACCCGTCACATATTTCTTTGTCCTGGACAGCAAAAGTCATGTGACTCTCAACCATGCTAGCATTTTAATCGGCCTGAATATAGGCGACCTCCTCCCTTTTTCAGTACACGGGCACAGTAAGGTACGGATGAGTTCAGAAAAGGTGACTCTGAAGTCAAAGACGGTAATGGATGAGGTTAAACTTTTTCAGAAGAAACTCACTCTACGAGGTGGTTGTGGGGGATCATTTCTAAGTTGCCATTTGACAGAATGGTATATATTTTCAAATAGAGAGGTCTTGCTTTAACTAATATGATGAAATTGTTACCTACAATGCTGCTGGATCACATGGCTGGCCTCAGGTATCTGATAAGTAGTCATGGCTGTTGTTCAGTCACTACGTCATGTCCGACCCTTTGTGACCCCATGGACTGCAGGATGCCAGGCTGTCCTGTCCTTCACTGTTTCCCAGAGTTTGCTCACATTCATGTCCATTGAGTCAGTGATGCTATCTAACTACTTCACTCTCCTTCACCCCCTTCTCCTCTGCCTTCAATAAGTAGTACTAGTATTAACTGATAGTGACCGGCTCATGGGTGATAATCAGAGGGGTTGGTTGGTAATTTGTTGCAAGGAAGCAAGTCATCTGTATGGAGTCTATGAAAAAGATAGCCAAGGAACAAGTATTTGGTCGTTCTCACCACTGTTGAAGAGCAGAATGTTCTGATACCAGAAATCCATTTACCCATTCTTGAGTTAAATAGAAATATCCCTCCTACAGAAGATGAATTATTTCTCAGGCACTTTGGGCTATGGTTCCCACTTTGATCTGATGCTGTTTTATTGAGTTATCCTCTGATTTTGAATTTGTCCCCTTCACCAGCCTGGCCAATTAGGGGGAAATGCCTTGAATGATGAGTGAGCTTCAGTTCTCAAGTTAAGGGCCTCTACCAAAATGTTCCACTTATAAAACACTTGGAGTTTCACATAAGCTTGTTGTATCTAGGTCCAAGCCTGCGAGGTCAAGATAAGAGTGATTTTTATCAATGAACATATCTACAGAAAACAAAAATTAGAAAGGTCAATTGGTTTGTCAAAGCTCAATCAATTGATATATACCAGCCAACTCTTTCCACAATACTTACATCTAAGGACTCACATCCAGGGACTTCCCTGGTGGCTCAGATGGTAAAGCGTCTGTCTACAATGCAGGAAACCTGGGTTCAGTCCCTGGGTTGGGAAGATCCCCTGGAGAAGGAAATGGAATCCACTCCAGTACTATTGCCTGGAAAATCCCATGGACAGAGGAGCCTGGTAGGCTACAATCCACGGGGTCGCAAAGAGTCAGACACAACTGAGCAACTTCACCTTCACTTTCACATCTAAGGAGAGTTAATAATACAGATATCAGAAGATGAGAGGATGATCAATATAGACAATATAGCATGAATATTTCCCCCAACAATTGTCTCCACCTATGTTGCTCCCAGTTCTGCTGCCTCCCGCTCTCTGTGGTTTTGTGACTTTAGTTTCCATTCAGTAGCCTGTTGAATGACCCATGCTCCTCTCTCGCACCTGGAGGCATTGGGATGACATAAGAGATGAGGGAGCTACTGTGGCATCTCCAGAGACAAGTGCAGAGAAGGAGAGGTTTCTTCATGTGCACAGAGGCAAATGCTAGACTGGCTCTAGGAGGCAGATATTTTGAATTCCAAACTTACCATGTCTTTCTTGATTTTTAGACTATTGGACGAATTCCTGCATCAGCTGCCTCAATGTTGTTTGCAATTCTTGAATGAGAGTGCAAAAATTACTTGCTAAAAAAAAAAAAAAAAAGGCAAGTCCTTTAGAGATACTGAGCTAACAAGTGATTATAATAAATTAGATTTCCCTAATCATTTTTAGATGTTATCAATTATTTCCTAGTCTCACTACATTTAATCAAGCAGGTGTGTTAATAACATTTTCTCCCTTTTTTTGTTTGCTTCATAATAGTTTGCCAGTCTAATTCCTTTGAAAGTGGGGCATGTATGAGACTATTCTTGGAGTATGGCTATTTTCTTATTTTTAATATCTCATATTCACTTATTGCTAAAAGACTATATTAAAAAATTCAAAAAAAAAAAAGAAAATATTTAAAGGCATATGAGAAGAATTGTGAACAAATTCAATCATATTTGACCATACCTAATGATCAAAGCAATTCAATAAAATATCAAAAGGGAATTTAACATTAACTTTTATATTTATTTTTTAAAATATAGACTAGAAGTTTCAGTAGCTGAATATTAAGGTGCCGGAGAGTCTGTGGTACAGAGATAAAAGCATCAGAAAAGGGAATCCCATTCAGTAACAGATGAATTATTCTTTCTTGCTTTAAACTGTCAGTTATAAGCAAACACTGGCCTTAAATGATACGTAAGACCAGATGAACTTACTATATATATACAGAATATTCTATCTCAAAGCAGCATAATGTACATTCTTTTTAAGTGCATATAGAATATTCTCCAGGATAGGTTACATGTAAGGCTATAATATAAGTCTCAATAAATTTAAGAAGACTGAGATCATATCAAGCATCTCTTCTGACCATAATATTATAAGACTAAGAGTCAAGTATAAGAGCAAAATGAAAAAAAAAAAAAACACGGAAGCACATGGAATATAAACAATATGCTACTAGACAGCCAATCAGTCACTGAAAACAATCAAAGAGGACATTAAAAAATACCAAGCGACAAATGAAAATGGAACCACATAAATCAAAATCAATGGGATAGAGCAGAAGCAGTTATAAGAGAGATAAGTGGGAAAACAAGAGAAATACAAATGAACAATCTAATCTTACATCTAGAGAAACTAGAAAAAGAAGAACAAATAAGACCCAACATTAGCAGAAGGAAATAAATTATAAATATTGGAGCAGAGACTGAAAAAAAAAAGAATGAAAAAATGAAAAAAGAAGACATCAAAGGATATTAGAACTGGTTCTTTAAGATAAGCAAAATTGTTTAACCAGTTTCACCAAAACAGAGAGAAGGCACAAATGAGTAAACTCAGCCATGAAAGAGAAGTTACAACTGACACGACAGAAATAGAAAGGAATAAAGTGAGTTCTATGAACAATGATCATTCAATAAAATGGAAAATGTAGAAGACGTGGATAAATTCCTAGAAATGCACAATCTCCCAAGACTGAATCAGAAATAAACAGAAAGTATGAAAAGGACAATTATTAGTAATGAAATTCAATCAGCAATAAAGAGAAAAATCCCCAACAAACAAATGTCCAAGGCCAGATAGCTTATAGATAAACCTTACCAAACACTAACACTTTAAAGAAGAGTTAACACTATCTTTTTTAAATGATTCTAAAAATATTTCAGAGGAAGATACACTACCAAACTCATTCAAAGAGGCTAGCTTCACTTTGACACCAAAACCAAAGATACTACAAAAAGATAATTACAGACCAATATCACAGATGACCATAGATAAAACAAAAAATTCTCAACAAGACATTAACAAATCGAATTCAACAATGTATTAATAGGGTGATTCAATATCTGCTTATCAATCAATGTGATACATCTTATTAACAAATAATTTTGGGCTTCCCTTGTAGCTCAGTTGGTAAAGAATTTGCCTGCAGTGCAGAAGACCCCGGAGAAGGCAATGGCACCCCACTCCAGTACTCTTGCCTGGAAAATCCCACGGACAGAGGAGCCTGGAAGGCTGCAGTCCATGGGGTTGCTGAGTCGGACACGACTGAGCAACTTCACTTTCACTTTTCACTTTCATGCATTGGAAAAGGAAATGGCAACCCACTCCACTGTTCTTGCCTGGAGAATCCCAGGGACGGGGGAGCCTGGTGAGCTGCCATCTATGGGGTCACACAGAGTCGGACACGACTGAAGTGACTTCGCAGCAGCAGAAGACCCGGGTTGGATCCCTGGGTTGGAAAGATCCCCTGGAGAAGGAAATGACAACCCACTCCAGTATCCTTGCCTGGAAAATCTCATGGACAGAGGAACCTGGTGGATTGCAGTCCATGGGATCGCAAAGAGTTGGGCATGACTAAGCGATTAACACAAAAAACTATATGAACATGTCAATAAGATGTGGAAAAATCTTTTGAAAAAATTCAACATTCATCCTGAATAGACCTAGAGAATACTATGCCAAGTGTAATAAGTCAAGCAGAGAAACACAAATACTGGATGATTTAACGTACATGTGCAATCTAAAAAACTAACAAACATAAAATAGAATCAGGCTTGTAGATACAGAAAACAGGTAGTTGCCAGGGAGGAGGTGATGAGCAAAAAAAAGAGAGGTTAAGAAGCACAAATTTTCAGTTATGAAATAAATATGACATACAGGGAATATAGTCAATAACTGTATGGTGGCAGATGATGTTAGACTTACATGGTGATTAGTTTGTAATGTATGAAAATATCAATTCACTATGTTGAACTCTTGAATATAATATTGTAAGTCAACTGAACTTCAACAGAAATAAATAACCTGCTAGTTATTAGCTTCCAAATTTACTTAATATCTAAAGGAAGAGCATATTTGTTTATATTGAAGTATCTGTAGATGCAAAGCTCTGTCACCTGATTTCAGCTTGAATTGACTGATTCCTTTGAGTGTAGTCATTTTTCTTGTTAAGAGGAGCAACCATGTGAAATATCAAAACTCTCATTACATTTATTCATGACATGTCACATGCCTCTGGAGCTTTCCAGTTCCATTATTATGTTTTGTGTGTTCTGACAATTTCAATTCATTTTTATTCCTTATGAATCTCAGTACAAGAAGATTTGGGAATAAAAAGATTTGTATCAATAATACATGAACACACAAACCTGCTGCTCCCTATTGCTTTTATATCCCTAATGGAAGAAAGAAAAATGTTCTAAAATCCTGTGCTGTATGGCCCCTGAAGAACTCCTCCTTGTATGAAGACAAAAACTCAACATCTTCAAACAGAAAGTTAGAACTTTAAAACACCCCTGATTGGTGTTTAGCATCTAAATTTAGCTGCTTTGCATGGACAGGTTTTTAATTCGGGAAGTGTGAGAACAAATGGAATCCTAAGCAAATTTCTTGTTTGGAAATATTCTTTTAACTCTGAGACTGAAGAATTGCAAGAAATTTCCTTAGTTTTGCAAATTTTTTTTCTAATAGGGTAGAATTGGGGAGCAATAAGTTTCTATTTATTTTTTCATAAATAGATGTGTGCTTTTTTTAATTAATTTTTATTTTTTAGTTTCTTTTGCTTTACAATACTGTATTCGTTTTGCTACACATTGACATGAATCAGCCACGAGTGTACATGAACTCTNAGTCTTTGTTCTAATTATTACTTTTATTTATTTATTTTTTATTTTTTTTTAATTAATTTTTATTTTTTAGTTTGTTTTGCTTTACAATACTGTATTCGTTTTGCTATACATTGACATGAATCAGCCACGAGTGTACATGAACTCTCAATCTCGACCCCCACCTCCCCCCTCCCGCCCCACACCCTCTCTCTGGATTGTCCCCGTGTATCATTCCCAAGCATCCTGCATCCTGCATCAAACCTAGACTGGCGATTCGTTTCACTTATGACATCATACATGTTACACTGCCACTCTGCCAACTCATCCCACCCTCTCCCTCTCCCACAGAGTCCAAAAGGCCGTTTTATACATCTGTATCTCTTTTGCTGTCTTGCGTACAGGTTTATCATAGTTTTTTACTTTTTATTTTCTGAATTTCCCTACTTTTCTGTGCAAATTTTAAGAAAAACACTTACTTATAAAAAGAAATGGGCAGATAGTGATTCTTTTCCTTGATTTTTTTGATTAAGACATCGAAACTCCTGGAGCGACCTGCCAGCTAGTGGCGACTCTCACTACAAGGACTGTGACTTTGCCCAGCTGAGGCCACCAAAAGCCAGCCTACGTGCCTCTTCGGGTGCATATGTTGTAGGTTGCCAGCTTCTCTTGCGGAACAAGGAGTTCTTTTTTTGCCAGCCGAGACCAGCCATCCCCTAGGTCGCCAGCTCTGCCTTCAACCTCAGCCGTTTGCATCCAGAACCAGAAAGGGGCCTCATCTTAGTGGCAGCCATTTCAAAGCCTGGTTATTTGGCTTCAGGTTCTCATCTGACTGGCAGGCTCCCTTCCAGCAACCCCTAGTGCCTTTCCCCAAACTTTAAGGCTACCATTTAAGCCTCGTTTCCTGCCTAAAACTATTTATTGACGTACTGCTATTTCCTGCACCGGCCACATCAATAAGCCCTGAAAGCCATTCAGTGTCTCAGATTTCTCAAGGCATTCTGGGAAATTCTTCCCCGCTTTGGATAACCACATGAACTCTGGCATGATAGACTCCTGCGGTCAAGCCGAAAACAGCTGCATACAGGCAAAGGGGGAACCCTGCCCCTCCACCCCGCCCCAGCGGCCAGCAGCCGCCAACAGGGAGATGGTACCCTGAGAGAAGGGCGGCATCGGGGCACAAGGATCTCAGTTATTCTGAAGCTTCCTAAAGTAGATGGCTGCCCCACCAATCCCCGTAAGCGCACCATCATTTCCTACTCCTAAAGCAAATGACCAAAGGAAATGTGCCCCTCCACAGTCTACATGCCTGGTGACTCTGGTTTGTTCTGTGCCGGGGTAGCTGCTGCTGCCATGTCCCCAGTGTGGAGGAGAAAGTGCCCTTTTATTCACTTTTGGCAGGAAGTTTCTTTTTCCTTGAGAAGTCACGATGAAACGGGGGAGGGGTGGATACTGGGGAGCTGCTGAAAGCCCACCAGCAATGAAGCTGATCCCAGCTCTTCCCCCAGGCCACTGTTTGGAGGGTTTTAAAAGAGCATTTGCCAGAATTCTTTATATCGGAAAGAGGAAAGTTGTTTTCAAATAAAAGGTGCTGTATTTTTTATTTGGCTCAACTTTTCCCTTCTTTCAAGTTTCTGCTCTTATGCTGGCTTCTGGGCAGGGTGCAGGGGTGTGTGTGTTGGGGGTGCTCTCCTAACTGCCTCTCTAAGATAGCAGCCCCAGGGCTTATCCCCGGCCCTGGTCTATTTCCCTCCTAGCCCTTATCACCTCTGTTAGGTACTACATTCGTTGATATTCTGATCCCTCGCTTGAAAGAAAGTTTCACTGGGTCTGAAATCTTGTCTTATCCATCACCACGTCCCCTGGAACGGTACGTGGTTCAGAGCAGGTATTTGGTGAAAACCTGGGTAAAGATTCCATGTAAGCGACCAGACAGCTCTTCTTTAAAAGGCCAAATCTGTTCAGAGAGAACAAGCTGCTACCATTCTTTTTCTTAATTTAAGATTTGAGAGGACAGAGCCTGTATGTTGGCTGGATCCACCTTTTCTTTCGTTTGTGGTTACTTCACTCCCCAGATGTGTTCTTCCCACCTGCACTGTGCCAGCCCTGGTCCGCTCTGTCTCACAGTATTTGTTTCACTTCTGTGGGTAACATTTTTTGGTCTTAGGGGGAGGTTTCTTTGCTTATTTGGGGCTTTTTCCCCTCCCTTTTCAAGTTGCGTCAATCAGCCCACGTCATTCTGCAGAGTCGCCCTTTGTGACAGGGTTATTGCTGGTTTCATCTCGTTCCTCCCCAGCCCTGGGCCTCCCCGTCAGTCACCCGGCCCCTTAGAGCTGCTGGCTGCAGCCCTCAGACCCCTCCCGCCTCCCCTCAGCCTCCCTCCTCTGTCCCCTCTCTCAGCCCAGGGCCTGCTTGCCAGCCTCCAGTGGGTAGACACAGTCCCTGGTAATTCCTGGGAAGTTCCTGACCCACCCAGTCATTATCATTTGGGGGGACTCCAGGGCAAGTTTCCACTTCACAGAAGGCGGTATGGTCCTTTCTTGGCACCTGGTCACCGGGGCAGAGGCAGGGGCATTCCCAGGCCCGGGGTGGCCTGGAGGGGGAACTGGAAACACCAAAGTAGATCAATCCCCCCTAGTCCGAGAGAGAACCGGGAATGTGCCATGTCCCATCCCCATGTCTGGAGACCTTTGGGCTCCATGAGATACCTCTGTTAAAAGACCTTATGAAAAAGGATTTGGGGAGGTGAAGACACTGCAAGCTGCTTCCTGTGACTCCAGGCCAAAAAGAACTGATCCATAGGATAACAGGCCCCTCCTCTGTAAGGGAGAGTGGCTCCTGGCAGGGGCACGCGATGGGGCTGAGCTGGGGAGGAGGGTGGGCTGACGCTGGGTGGGCCTCCTTCCAGCAGAGCACGGTGTCAGGAGAGGAGAAGGGAGGAGAACAGGCTGGCTGGCCAGCCCCTGCCTCTCAGAGAGTCCTCTCGCAGCCACCGGGTGGGAGGATCGCCCAGGTCTTGGCACCACTCTGACTGGGTCAGACAGACCTCTTTGGCTTCGAGGAGTGACGTGTTCAACAAGTGGCAGAGAGACCTCCTGGTCATTGTGTCCTGAGTCATTCTGTCCACCAAAGCCGGCCCCGGACCTAGCCGCCCCCTCCTTCCGGCAGGCTCGGTGTGCAGCCCCAGCCAAGGAGTGGAGAGCCAGGCTGTGCTCACAGCTGGCCATCACTGCCCCACGTCACCACAGCTGCAGTCCCGGCTCAGTCCTGCCCTGAGGCCCGACCCTGGCGGTTCGGCGGCACTCCTCACTCTGGAACAGTGGGAACCTGACCTGCAGGTCACTGTGGCTTGGGCAATGGTCTGCGGCAGGCCTGCATCTTGTCTGGATGGAGAAGCACCCTAGAGGTCAGTGTGAGCATAGGGTTACTACCTCCACCCTCGGACTGGTTGCATACCTTGGGTTCTGATGTCCACTGGACCCTGCCTTTGGGGGTGTCCTTACCCTTTCCACTGCAAGCTGGAGCTTTCCCTGAGTAGCCTTGACCTCCCCACCACACGATACCAAAGCTCTGGTCACTTCACTGGTTCCCTCTGCGCTGCTTCCAGACACTGTCAGATGGCGTTCTTGGCTGCAAGCAACAGAAACCCTCTCCAACCAGCTTAAGCACACAGGGCCTGAGCTGGTTTATGTGGCAGGGGTGGAAGTGGGTCACCAGGAGCGTAGCTGGTCCCCAGGGCTGACCGTACCAGAGCTGGTCCTCTCGGCTCTTCCTTTGGCCTGGCCTGGCTTTGGGCATGTTGACCACTTTGTCTCTTGCCAGGCTCTCCCTTTGCAATGGCAAAGATGGCCATCAGGAGCTCCCAGTCTCTATGGTAATGGCCTGTGAGTCAAAGGAGGACAGACCTCTTCCAATTTGTGCATCCAACCCACAAATCTCAGGGAAGGAGTCTGATTGGCCATGCTCATCAGCTGACCATCAGTTCCCTTCAGTTCTTTAGTCGCTCAGTCGTGTCTGTCTCTTTGCGACCCTGTGGACTGCAGCACGCCAGACCTCCCTGTCTATCACAAGCTCCCAGAGTTTGCTTAAACCCATGTCCATTGAGTCGGTGATGCTATCCAACCATCTCATCCTCTGTTGTCCCTTTCCCTCCCACCTTCAGTCTCTCCCAGCATCAGGATCTTTTCCAATGAGTCAGTTCTTCACATCAGGTGGCCAAAGTATTGGAGTTTCAGCTTCAGCATCAGTCCTTCCAATGATATTCAGGACTGATTTCCTTTAGGATGGACTGGTTGGATGACCATCCCTCAGGCCAATCACTGTGGGCATGAGGACGGGGTTCCCTGATTTGCCAGACTCAAGTCAGATGACCAATTCTGTGACTGGGCAAGGTGCGGCCCTGTGACAGACTCCCCAGACCACAGATCGAGACAACAGCTGCCCGCTGCAAACACAGACCCCTGGCTTGGAACCATCAGCATGGCTTCAGCAAGTGCCTGAAACTCTCCTGAACATCATGTCGAATTGCCCACGTACTGGTGGTGATTGCTCCCCTCTGAGTCCCATCCAAAAGAACAGAGAGAGAGTGACGTTATTGGGATAACCTTGGATTTGCTCTAATACACAGACATAAACATCATTATTGATAAACAGCACAGAGACATTCTCTGTGACCGACGGACACCAAGGCTGAGAATGTGTTCTCCCTGGCACTTGGCTCCAGGAAGACACTGCGGCTGCGAACTGCCATCCGCCACTTCCAGCCTAATCGAGAATATTCTTGAGACATTTCCCAAGCTTCCCAGGGTGTAAGCAAAATCTGGGTTGGCAAAATCAGGTCAGGTAGGCTCAGCTGTGCTGATCCGCGGGAGAGGGGGGCGGGGGGGCGGCGCTGGGGTGCAGCGGAGAGAAGCTGTGAAAGCTGGGCTGATTCAGTGGGAATTCTGTCTCGCACTTATGCAAGCACGAAGCCTCATTCTCAGGCAAGGGGGAGCTGGCACCTGCTGCGGCTGTGGCCTTGAAAAGCCCTCGGAAGAGACTAGAAGAAAAACTCTTGAGCAGGAAGACAGGGCTAACTGCCTGACAGGACTACTGGTGGATGAGCAGGAATTCCTGCAGGCAGAGTGTCACGGGATTCCCTCAGCCTCGGAGAGACACCTCCAGGTACCCTTTCCCAGGCACGGGTGAAGAGTGAAAATGTCAGTCGCAAAGTCATGTCCAACCCCGTGGACCGTAGCCTGCCAAGTCTATGGAATCCTCCAGGCAGCAAGACTGGAGTGGGTGCCAGGCCCTCCTCCAGGGAATCTTCCCGACCCTGAGACTGAACCCGGGTCTCCTGTACTGCAGGCAGATTCTTGACCTTTTGAGCCAACAAGGAAGCCCTCCCAAGTACAGGTGAGTTGGAGCATTTATGTCCACAGATGGAGAGCAGCCCTCGGTAACCCGGCACTCAGCAGAGTGCATGCTGGCGCCCTGACCTCATCCGTGGCCAGCCCAATTTCGGTGTGATGGTACCACCATACCTTTACTTAGCCATTTTCTTCCCCCAAGCACTTTCCCCAGACATTGGCAGCCCTGTTCTACACAGCATCTCACACTGGAGGAAAAGGTCTTGGGATCTGATCATCCTTCCAAGGCTGGCAGGCCTGGACCCCATGTCTCTAATTCTACATCTGCTGTTTTTTCTTCCCCAGAGCCATCCTATGTGAAAAGGCCCACTTGTATATAGGACGGCTGCCCGCCTCTGCCCTGCCTTTCCCTGCAGGTTCCCTGGATGACAGGGCCCAACTGTCCCCTCTGCAGGACCGGGACTCCTCCCCACCTGCCCAGAGAGTGCCCATGGGCTTGGAGGCAGGTATCCACCAGGGTCTGGCCCTGTAGGTCTCGTCTGTTAGGCGGAACTCTGTGGGGACAGGCGCGAGTGTGCTCACCATGGTCTCAGTTTGAGGGGGCAAACCCATGGCAACATCAAAGGGCAACGAGTCTGGTTTGGATGGGGCATCAGGAGACTATCCTGCAAATCCGTGAAAAATCTGCCTCAGGGTCCACAGCTGTAAAATGGAAAAAAAACTATTTGAGCTGCTTGGGTCAGTGGGGTGCTGGGGTGATAAGATGGATGTGAAAACCCGGGGGAAGAGCCAAGATCCCCATAAATAGAAAAGGGGCAATGCCACTGTTTGCAGTTTGAGCAACAGGGCACACAGAGGACAAGTGTCTCATCTGGGGTTTCCTATGGGAGGAAGGTGGGAGCTGAGGTCAGAGCCCAGCTTAGCCAGCTTTTTGGGGATGCTTGGAGTCTGCTCCAGAGTTTCTGCCTGGACCAGATTCTCCCAGGGGGTGTCAGGCCACCTCCTCCAGGCAGAAATGCAATCCGGGATCCCACTGTTCGGTTCCAGGCCCACAGGCCACGCTCTGGAAGCAATTGGAAACCGAAGGCTTGTGAAATCCTACTTTCATCGAGCAGCCACATTACTTCTGAAACCGTCTGGAAAGCTAGCGATAAAAATAGATGATTACACAGGCGTTATTAACCTATTTATAGAATTTGAGAAAAACCCCTTGAAATGCTCACGAAAAGATTTGGCCTATAATGGGGATTCCAGAATGACTCAGCCCGAAGCCCAAATCCACTGGCGACTTTGAACTTTGCCACAGATGAAGACTTCAAAAGTCACATTAACGTTTATGGGGCATTATCCCTCAGGGAAGCTGTAATAGGGGCACACACGTCTTTTATCAAGCTGTATCCCCAAATGTTTACCGGACGACGTCAAGCAACAGCCATGGGTGGGGCATGCAGGGGTAGGTGGGGCAGGGGAGAAGGCCACGAGGTCCCATGGGCTCGGGGAAGACCAAAACTTGCACCTGGAAAATGGGAATCCCGGCTCCCGCCCCATCTCTGGAGACGGTATGGGGATATGGATGTGGAAGCGATGGCCATGCCTGTCATTTTCTGCAAAGATGTGGATGACAGCTGTTTACGTCATGCTCTGACCTAATGGGCCCCACTATTGCAACATGCCTTTCCCTCTGGTCCTACCCATCTGGATGCCTGCCCTGCCCAGCGCTGTAGGGGTCAGGGTGGCCCTGAAGGAAACACTCAGGGCCTCTCAATGAGCCCCGAGCTCCAGGCCACAGACCAGATGGACCCTCATGTTGTTCCAAGGGGCCTGGGGCCAACTGTGGGGATGGGTGACTAGCGATGGGGTGGGCAGGTTCCATGTGCCTCAGTTTCAGGCAGAGCCCCCTCTGCTGTGTCTGTTTCACATGGTGGAGGATATGCTCGAAATCGAGTTTGGAAAAAATAACTTTGCTGCTAAAAATGTCAAAAACCACTGGTGTATTGAGAGTATGCACAATGGGCTAAAAAGCCAGACAGGCCTGGGTGATCAGACTCCCACCCAGCCTTTGGACCTGGGCAAGCCCCAAGACCTCCCACAGTCTCCCATTCCCCACGTGGGAAAGGGTAACAGAGCTAGACAAAGGAGAAGGAACAGTGCCTGGCCAGGAGAGACTCAGCGGGTGCTGGGCCTCTCCTCGTCTCCTTGGCCTTCCCCAGCCAGGGCCTGAGGACCTCCATGGCAGCTGTGACCTGTCTGACTTCCCACCCCATGGTTACTCTTGTAGAGGGAAGCCTCTTAGGGGAAAAGGTAGATGCTAAAATGGGAAGCTCATCCTGTCCTCATTCATGTTTCCACTCATATTAAGGATTCCTCATTTATGTGGATCCAATGTGACGAAAGACAGAAGAGGGAGCTTTGAGATCATAAAGGGTTGCGTTATCCTTACTAAGAAAGGATCTAGTAGGGAGACCCGAAGACTGGGCGTTTGGGGCCTATGTGACTTTCAGCAAGCTATTCACCCTGCTGGGCCTCAGTTTGGTCATACACAAAATGAAGCTGGGTATACCTGTCCATCAAACCATGAATGGTGGTGAAGGTTAAATAAGGCAGTGGATAGAAAGTCACCCAGCAAGCGGAGAGTTCTCTACATGACTGAGTGCTTGGTCTTGATGGCTGGATCACCAAAGGTCCATCAGCCCCTACGGTCCATCTTGGTCCTGGCCCTGCACAAGGTAGATGGCTCAACAGACCCTTCCTGAATTGATTCATGTGATCAAGGGCTGCCAGCTGGTCACTTTCACCACCTGTGGTCTTGCTGACCAGGTGCCTCCTGTCAAGCCACATGTTGGGTGGTGGAGGGGGCACCATCTGTGCTAGCAGGCTTGCCTAATCTTGGCACTCTGGATATTGTGGACTGGTTTATTCTTTTTTGGTTGGGGGCTTTCTTGTGCATCATAGATTTCTATCCATTGAGGCATCACAGCCCTCAACCCTTCATTCGCAGTGTTGAAATCAAAATTATCTTGACATTTTCAAGTGTCTGCTGGGGAAAAATTAGTCCCAGGGGGGAACCACTGCCTAGAGCAACCCCTTGCACATGCCTGCTCCCACCGGGGCAACTTGTTAGGATCCAGCAAGAAGCAGAGTTCCTTGACTAACACTGGGCAACAATGCAGTGAGCGGCTCCATCTACCATAAGGCCTCTGAGGGGGCACCCTTGCAACTGCCGTCAGAAACCTCCGAGGGGCTGCGTGGGATGCACACCTGCACACCAAGGAGCTACTTCACTGCGCTCAGAATGGCGCTCCTGCTAACAGCAGACACTATCACAGACGTATACAACCTACCCCTGCAGACAGGGGCCATTTCCCCTCCTGTGGATTATAGATATGAATGATGGGTTAAAAAATAGCACAGGCCCTTACTGTGATGATTCAAAACCCCAAGAGGGTAAAAATAAAGCGTGGGCTCTGGCACTGACGGCTCTGTGCTTGGGTTGTGATGTCAGCTCCATGAGCAAATTATCTTTCATCAGTTGGACTGTATTTTTAAATGTGAACAGCTTAGCACACTTAACACTACTTATTTGGGGGTGCCTTGGACAACAGATAATTCAACTGCATTCACCAGATGACACTGACAAATACTTCCCACGCCTGTGTCCCCAGATAAAAATAACGCCAGCTTGCTCACAGGTCTGCAGAAAGGGAAGGGCAGGAAGCTGGAGGTACCAATCGTGTCTGGCACCTCCTTCCCCCCGCGCCGGCCCCTGGCGGCTCTGGCGCGGCTGCAGGCAGAGGAAGTGTTACCCAGGTGACATGCGATGTTCTGACTGCGTGAGAGGAATGGGGAGGGCCTGGCGTGGTGTCCCTTCGTGGGCTATCGGCTCTGCCCACCACAGAAGGCAAACCTCCAAGGAGAATGCAGAGAGCGCTGCGTGAGCTTGGGAGGTCACCTGGCCTTGCTGAGTCCCATCTGGAAAATGGGTTCACACAATATGCCCTACTACCTGTCACAGAGATTGTGAATCCAAATGCCTGAATGCTGTCCCACGGGGTAGAGGACAGCTGCAGGCCTAGAAGCATGGGCCTCAGTGGAGTGAGCCCAAAGACCCTGGTGCGTTAGAGAATGCCCTCCTGCAGCATGGTGCCTGAGGATGCCCTATCCACAACGCACCTTTAGCATAAGGCTCTGTTTTCCCAGCAACTCCCTAGTCAAATTGCAGAGTATAAAACATCCACCCAGGCACAGCTCAGCTGATCAGAAACTTGTCCTTCTATGGGAAAACCAAGACTTAAGACAGGTGCGGTCTGAAAGGAAGAAAATTAGGGATAGTTTAGAAGATGAGGGAGAGCGTCATGGGAAATCAGCTACAGGGTGACTAACCACAGGAGGCCCTGGAGTCTATGGGGGATGTTGGCAAGGACACTAGGGACCCCTGGGAAAGCTGTCAGTGCAGGCTGGCGATGTGGCAATACGGCCCCTTTCACTCTGGGCTGGGCACCTCTGATGCCAGCTGCCAGGGAAAAGGCTTCCACAGTATGAAGGTTGGCCCTAAGGAAACTGCGGGGCTCCAACTCAGAATTCCCATTGCACAGGTATTTTGAGAGCGCTTACGAATATTCCAGAAGCCATGAGTATGTAAGAGAGGTATATAAGATCTAATTCTAGGCCCTGCTGCCCAGTCAGTCTAGGGGTGGCTGTGGGATGCACACGTCCAAGTGTACAGGGCATCACCCCAAGGTCAGATGGTCGCTTGCTTATAATAAGGTCCTCGACGACAAGCTGCTTTCTGCTCTAACCAGCCCCTTTTCCTGTGCATAGACCCTTACTGAGCCAAAGGCTATAAAAAAGAAAAGAAAATAGCTGAGTGGAAATATCGAAATATGTGCCATTTTCAAAACTGGTCCCTCAGAGTGTGTTTCCCTCCCCTGCCCTAAGGCAATGGCACCCCACTCCAGTACTCTTGCCTGGAAAATCCCATGGACGGAGGAGCCTGGTAGGCTGCAGTCCATGGGGTCGCTAAGAGTCGGACACGACTGAGCAACTCCCTTTCACTTTTCACTTTCACGCATTGGAGAAGGAAATGGCAACCCACTCCAGTGTTCTTGCCTGGAGAATCCCGGGGACTGGGGAGCCTGGTGGGCTGCCATCTATGGGGTCGCACACAGTCGGACACGACTGAAGCGACTTAGCAGTAGCAGTGGCCCTAACCTAAGCCTGCTCTTCCAGCACCGCCCACACATGAAAGATGACCCCTGGCTTAGTACTGCGGATAACAAGGAGCTTGGCTTTCCCAAGGCATGGATGCTCAGTTAAGGTTCTTTCCTTTTGGGGAGAAAAACAAAACCCATCTTCCATGAACATTAAACTCTTATACAGAAAGAGGGTCTGAAGTTCTTTCACATACAAACTTCTGAGTCATCAAGCAAGTGACAAAGAAGGAGGGATACCTAGCCAGGTGCTGAACCCCATTCTGGGGATCCAGGGAAAGGCAATCTGGTCATACCCCCAGGTGAGTAAGCTCTGGGGAAAATTTATTTGAAAGAGTTCAGAGAATACAAGCACCTCTTTACAAGCTGTTTTAAGAAACTTAAATAAAAACTAAGATTTTTTTTCCTCTCAACAAGCATCTTCATTAAAAAGAAGGATTCAGTACAGACTTCTTTTAATCTGGACTGCCTTACCCCAAATGGCAACCCACTCCAGTACTCTTGCCTGGAAAATCCCATGGGCGGAGGAGCCTGGTGGGCTGCAGTCCAGGGGGTCGCTAAGAGTCAGACACGACTGGGCAACTTCACTTTCCCTTTTCACTTTCATGCACTGGAGAAGGAAATGGCAACCCACTCCAGTACTCTTGCCTGGAGAATTCCAGGGATGGGGGAGCCTGGTGGGCTGCCATCTATGGAGTCACACAGAGTCGGACACGACTGAAGCGACTTAGCAGCAGCAGCAGCAGCCTTACCCCAATCCTGGCTGAATGAGCAGGCGACACACAGGCTCGCATCTGTGGTGGCCCACGAGGCAGCCCATTTCTTACCGACTGCAAGCCATCATAACCCAAGGAGCTGAGGCCTTGGAGAGACGAAGCTGGGGAAGGAGCTACAGCCCACGGGGACCCTGGCAGAGAATGGCAATTCCCCGGGCACCAAGGGCAGCAGGCGGCCTCTCTCTAGCACCTCAGTCCTGGACAGACATGCCTTCCTTCAAGGGTAAGGCAACCTTTCAGGCTGGGGATATAAACATTAATACCTGGCCTGGAGTAATGCCACCTGCTTCCAAAACATGGCTTCTTCCTCACGTGAAAAACGCCATCAGGTGAAGGCAACACAGGAAGGGAAGGCCAAACTAACCACTTGTGGGGACTTCCCTGGGGGTTCAGTGGTGGGTGAAGCCTTCGTGCTGCCATTGCAGGGGGCACAGGTTCGATCCCTGGTCAGGGAACTAAGATCCCACAGGCCACACGGCAAGGCCAAAAAAAAAAAAAAAAAAAAAAACCCCAAAACTAACCATTTGTGATTTCCAAGGTCTTTCACATAGAACTCCAGCCAGTGAATTTGGTGTCTACAACCTTGCATCCCTCTATCTATCCACCTTCCCCCCCACCCACCGCTTCCATCCCTCCATCCACAGCTCTTTGCAGGCCTGCTGTCTGGCAGATACTGACTCTAACATGGCACACACAGGGGGCCTGGGGGAAGGAACATCCCAAGCTGCGTTCTGAGATCTGCCGAACAATCAGGAAAGCCTACAGAGTTCTGACAAACTCCGGGTCTGACAGGCATCTCCAGAGGGCATCTGCTTCAATCCCACCTGCTTTCAATCATCCTAGGTGGTTTGTAAAGCTGCCCTATTTTTAAAGCTATTCTGGGAAGGATGTCCCCAAACCTCCCTCTGCTTCCAAGTTTTCTCTCTACACACTGCCTCAAGTCATTGCCTACTGAAAAGGTCAGCCCCTCTGGCTTGGCCAGAACCCCCATATCTGGGACCACCAGCTTACCCTCCTCTGAGTCTCAGCTTCTCCCTCAACTTGGGGAGGCCTTCTGGGGAGCCTGCGTTTCTTGAGTAGGAGATTGTCTAATGCCTCAGCTCTGCTCTTCCTGTTTGCCCCGTATTTCCATCATTCTGTACTGGAATGCTGGCTGAGTCCTTGCCCGACATGACGGTAGACCATTTACAAACTCACTCTTGGCCTTCAGTTTTGCGCCTGGCTGGGAGGAACGGATCTATGGAGGGAGCAGCTAAAGAAGAGCAGCATTGTCTGTGCAACCCTGTGAGGAAGGAGAGGGGAGCAGGAACTGAGGCACCCTGTGATACGTCTGTGGGGGGCTGCAAGTCACCCTTTGGGCCCCTAGTCGGCAGACCCAAAGGATCCGGAGTGGTACCGGTGGTGCTGGGGGCAAAGTCTTCCACGGAGCAGGAGAGAAGGTAACAGGAGCAGAGGGGGACCGCCAGCTCCGTTTCGTTCCCTTTCTGGCGTCCCGCTGCCAGTCCTGCGCAGGCGTGGGTGGCTGCGAGACCCTCTGAGGCTTCTTATCTGAAGGCTGGGTGGAGCCCCCACAGTCCCTGCGAGCTGGGCTCCAGCCCATCCTGAAATCAGGCCCTTCCTAAAGGCCCTTCCCCCTTTTCCTGGGGAAATGACTTGGCTGTAAGGGCACTCAAATCTAATCAAATTGGGGCAGGTTGACATTTTCAAACTAATCCATTATTCCCACTTGGGCATTTACATGGTGACCTCAACGAAGTATTTAGGAGTGATTTTTAGGGAAAACTAGATCAAATGAAAGAGGGACTTCAGCCAGGTGAATGATTAACAAGAGAAGCGGGAGGGAAGGCATATACAATAAGCGGCCCGCTGAGCCTCTGCCTCGCTGCGTGCTGCCCTCCTCCAAGGTATTCTGTTTACTGAGAGATCGTCATGGAGGCAGGAAACATTTTGTCAGAAATACCGAGCACAAAATATAGTGGGCGCTAAATACTTCATCTTATTGGCACCACTGCAGAAGCCGGAGTTGTAAATGGTTGCGGGGAAAGGTCTGAGTTATATAAAGCCGCCGGGAGCAAAGATAGCCCTAGGCGCCCATCCCGGGCTCCCTGTCAGTTTTCCGGAAGCTGAATTTAAGCCTCACCAAGGCATGAAATGCAAAAATGACACCGTTTTCCCATGAAATGTCTAGAGGTTTAGAGGTGATGGGGCCGCAGCCTGCCCCTCCCTGGAAGAAGACTCCTCATTCACAAGCATAATTAATTGCCTCCCAGGGGCCCTGCCAGCCTGGAAGAGGACCCTGGGGAGGGGTGCAGGGGCCCAGCCTGCCTCCTCCAGTCGGCTGCCATGATACGGGGGCAGCTAGCCCACCAGCCATCGGTCACCCGTTCTTGACTCTGGATTACCAAAAACATGGGTTCTGCGCTAAAGCAAGTGACTTTTTTCTTTCTCTTTTTAAAAAATCATTTATCCTCATTCCCTTAAGATTTCATCCAGTGTCATGGGGTCAAATGCCACAGAATGGCTCTCAGAAGCTTATTTCTAGCCAGATCATGGTACCAAGGACTCCAAGCGCCCACTCCCCATGACCAATTTTTACTGTGCATTTTGAACATGCGGTGTCCAGTGAGCTCTTGGTCCTGCCGCCCGCGCCTCCCCCACACTGACTGCTCCCAGACGACTGTTCCCATCTCAGTGAGTGGCCACCCCCTCGTCCAGCTGTCCAGGCCCCAGAGCCCCAAACCTTAGATGGTCCTTCATGCTAACATGTTCTCTTGCACCCAAATCCTTCAGCCACTTCTGTTAGCTCTTCTTTCAAATTTAATCCTGCCTCTGCCCTCCCTATGGGCTTCCCTGGTAGCTCAGACGGTAAAGAACCTGCCTGCAATGCAGGAGACACAGGAGACACGGGTTCGATCCCTGGGTCGGGAAGATCCGCTGAAGAAAGATCTAGTATTCTCTAGTATTCTTGCCTGGAGAATTCCACGGACAGAGGAGCCTGGAGGAGCCGTGGGGTTACAAAGAGTTGAACATGACAACACTGACCTCTCAAATCAACTCCCACCACCCTTCACAGAGCCTCTTCCTACAGCCTTCAAGCTGCCCTCCCTGCACCTACCTCGCCCTTTCAGACCACCATCAACCCGGCAGCTGAGCGGTCCCATTAAAACCTAAGCCAGACCTTGAGTTATCTGCTCAAACTCCTCTGAGGGGCCCTACGTCTCTTAGAGTAGATGTGATGACCTCACGACAGCCTGCGAGTCCCACACAAGGTGGGCCCTGCCATGGCCCCCACCTGAGATCCTCCCACAATCTCCACCACCAGCTCCCGCCCCCACCACGCTCCACCACTGACACTCCAGCCTCAGGGCCTCGGCATTGTGGTTTCCCTCCATCTAGGATGTTCCCTATCTGAAGCTCCAATAGTCTGGCCACTTGATGCAAAGAGCCAACTCTTTGGAAAAGACCCTGATGCTGGGAAAGATAGAGGGTGGGAGAAGGGGACGACAGATGGTAAGATGGTTGGATGGCGTCACTGATTCAATAGACATGAACTTGAGCCAACTCCAGGAGATGGTGAAGGACAGGGAAGCCTGGCAATGCTGCAGTCCACGGAGTCACAAAGAGTCAGGCATGACTGAACGACAAGAAGGATGCTCCCTTGGCGCTTCAGGGGTCACTCCTTCAGGTCTATCCAAAGGTCACCTCACTGAGCCCTTTCCCAATCATCCTATCTAAAACTGCCCTAACATGCCTGGTTTCATCGTCCTCCACAGTCTTATAATTTACTTACTGACTGATCTATTGTTTAGATGGTCTTCGTCCCCCTCCTCACTAGAAATAAAAGCTCCATGAGAGCAAGCTGTTGAGTCTGTTTGTTCATTGCTGAATCTCACTAGAGCCCAGGGCCTGGTCCAGTGCCTGACACAGTAGATTCTTAATAAATAGTCATCAAATGCTTCGCAAATGAAGTTGCCTAAACTTTGGTTAGAGGGACGTGAGCTGACCCTCAAAGTGCGGCTAAGAACACCAGGCAGTAAAAGCCAAATGCCCAGGGAGGGCAAAGATCAGGCTCCAAGGAGAGAGGATTCCAGGAAATCTGGAAAAATTACGGAATACAAGGGATTCCCAGGTGCCACAGTGATAAAGAATCCACCTGCCGACGCAGCAGATTAGGAGAGGAGGGTCCAATCCTTGGCTTGGGAAGATCCCCTGGAGGAGGCAACGGTAACCTGCTTGGGAAATCCCACCGACAGAGGAGCCTGTCGGGCTACAGTCCACAGGGTCACAAAGAGTCGCTCACTGCTGAGCGTGCAAGCGAGCACGCACGCACCCCCCCCCACCCCATGGAATAAAAACAGGGTCAGCTGGACCGGGGAAGACGCAACAGAACAGCTCAAGGAAAACAAAGCCAGAACAATAAAGGCTACAGTGAATTCGGTGACAGGCATGGGGAGGATGGGGAGATGCTGGGATTAAAGCGCTCGGGGTGATCTGGGTGAGCCACAGGCACATTCCTGGCTGTCACTGTTTGCTTTGCGGAAGAGGAGACCCCTCCCTCCCAGGGTGGGGCTGGGCTGGGGGCAGTTCCCACCCAGGCAAGGGTTAGGGTGGGGAGGGAGCCTGACTCCGGGACCTGGCCACTCTCCTCTTTCCTCTGGGTCTCCAGTGACCCCGACTCTGGCCCCGCCAGTCTGTCTAGAACTTGTCTTTCTTCCTACAGAAGAAAACGAAAACAAAGCCATGAAAACAGCTTGAAAGAGCACCGGCCTCAGACCCAGACCCCAGACCTGGCTCTGCCTCCGGGGGGACGGCCTTGGGCACGTCCTCACCGGTCTCTGGCCTCAGCTTCCTCCGACGTCCAGAGGGTGGTTCTCACAGTCTGGTCGGCCAGTGAGGCAGAAACCTGCAGAGCTACCTAAAGACAGCCTGGGGTCCCCTGCTCTCTCTGCTTAAGCCATGGTGCAGGGTTGGTACAGGGCTTCCCTCCCTCCCCAGGCGGCTCATGACCTCAGAGACCGAGATGTGGCATTCTTGGCAGGTCTGTTTCTGCAGCCAAGCCTCTCTTGGGCAGATGGTGTGTGCAGGTAGACAGGTGTGGGGCCACAGGCGAACAGAAATCGGGGAGGCCCCAGGCCCTGCAGCAGGAGAAGGGACACCGGCGACCCGAGGTGGCCGGCCCGCAGAGCCGCCGGAGGACGTGGACCCCCGCACAGAGGCGGCCTGTGACGCGCCTTCTCTGACTTCCAGGGTGGTGACTGAGGCGCCCTTGGCTCCCGCCGGGCGGGGTCTGGAGCGAGAACTTCAGAGCCAGAGCTGGCTGCATTCCTCTGAAATCGCCGGCCTCTTGGAGAAGCAGGCCTGCCGGTCACGTCCTCCCCTGCGTGTCTGCCTCTGGGCGAGACCTGGCCCTGAGCCCCCGGTGGCTGGGGCCGCCCCTCTAGCTCCTGGCGCTTTCTTAGTCTTTCAGGAAATGTCTCCAAGCCTGGTGGGGTGCATGTATCCGGGGGGTGGGAGGGGTGGCTGGGCTGGGCCTGGGCCAAAGGGCTCTGTGGGGTGTCCTGCTGGACTTGGCAGCCTGCCCCTTAGTGACTCAAGGCTGTGGGTCGTCCCTTCCCCACAACACCCACCCTTGAACTCAGGGTTCCAGAAGCAGCCCTCTTCCCCTAAGGCCACAAACAACACCTTCGAAGTTCCTTGCCATGGGATCTTTGTTCACACTCCAGGCAGGCTTGAAACTTCCTCTATATTTAACCTCTGGCCAAATGACCCTGGGCAAGCTATTTCCCTAGTCTGAATCTTGAAAAAAAAAGAAGGGCTGGCCTCCCAGGCTTTAGGCTCTCAGCTGGCTCACCTCTTCCACAGGACCCATGAGACCCTTGGGGCAGGAACCGCCTTCACTCCATTTCTGTCCTCTCTTGGATGCTGAGGAGATAGCCCCGGGTGCTGAAGGACTTTCACAGATGCAAATTACACCCGGTTCATTTCACAGCCTGCAGCCAACTCAGCTAAAGACCTTCTTGCCCTCTGAATCCCTTGGAGCATTACTGAGTGTCTTAGTCCCAGGGCCCTCAACAGATACAGCCATGTGTTTCTGTGTCTTATTTTCCCCACCAGATGAAGAGTTCTCAGTTCAGTTCAGCTCAGTAGCTCAGTCGTGTCCGACTCTTTGCAACCCCACGGATTGCAGTACGGCAGGCCTCCCTGTCCATCACCACTCCCAGAGTTTATACAAACTCATGTCCATTGGGTCAGCGATGCCATCCAACTGTCTTATCCTCTATAGTCCCCTTTTCCTCCTGCCTTCAATCTTTTCCAGCATCAGGGTCTTTTCAAATGAGTCAGTTCTCCGCATCAGGTGGCCAAAGTATTGGAGTTTCAGCTTCAGCATCAGTCCTTCCAGTGAATATTCAGGACTGATTTCCTTTAGGGTAAGACTGGTTGGATCTCCTCGCTGTCCAAGGGACTCTGAAGAGTCTTCTCCAACACCACAGTTCAAAAGCATCAATTCTTTGGCTGTCAACTTTCTATATAGTCCAACTCTCACATCCATACATGACTACTGGAAAAGTCAAAGCTTTGACCAGACGGACCTTTGACGGCAAAGTAATATCTTTGCCTTTTAATAAGCTGTCTAGATTGGTCATAACTTGAGACTTCTAACTTTAGTTAGAACATTAGAGTTCTAACTCAACCCAAACAACAAAACTGATCTTAGTATTCTGCTGGTAGAATGTACTTAATCAACAGATTGCATTTAAACTACAACAGCCCCATGGCAGCAGCACTGTCATTATCCACATTTAACAGAAGAGAAACCTAGGCCACAGGGAAACTAAAAGCATCCTGCCCAGTTCATGAGCTTATAGAGGCAAAGCTGACACTGGAAGCCCAGGGGTCAGGCCCTAGCGTCTACACTCAAACACTGCCCTATAGTCTAGCAGGCCTATCACTATAATGTCTAGTCTTCCCAACAGAGCTTTAAGCTTCTTGACAGCAAAATTCAATCCTTGATTTATGCTCGCAATGTTGTTCGTCCTTTTCAAGACTTCTTTGGATATTTCAGGTTCTTCGTGATTCCAGATACATTTGAGAATCAGTGAGTCAGTTTCTACTAAAAAGTCTGCTGGGATTTTGACTGGGACTGTGTTGAATTTATAGATCAGTTTGGGAAGAACTGGTATTTTAACAATATTGAGTCTTCTAATCCATGAATATGGTATGTCCCTGATTTATCCTGACTGTATCTGTGTACTGCTTCACATGGCATTAGACCCATGGTATCAGTGCCCACGAGATAAACTGATGGAAACACAGATTCATTTTACTATTACTCCTGAAACGAAGCAGGATCCCATGGGACTTCTGAGCATGGAAGCCTTTCTGTGTCTCCCATTTCCTGTTTGTCAGAAACAGGCTTCAGCCTCCATGACCTTTCCTGAGTTGCAAAGGGCAAGTTCAAACAGTTGCTAATCAGGGAAGGGAGGGGATCCAAAGACAAGAGAGGAGCAGTCAAGAAACAACAGTGCAGCCTTCAGGCAGACTCCTGGTTCCACCTCGAGGGATACATAGAGCAATATCTTTGAGCTCTTCTGCAGAACTAAAACTCCCACCAAATGGAAGAAGAAATACACTTGATGAAGTGTCCTTCATTTCAGAGAGGTCACAGTTTGGTAACCTTGAGAACCAAAGAAGCTTATCCGGAGACCACCTGAGGCCAGATTAAAAGAATGCAGGCCCTGTACACACCCTGATCCTTATGAGCAACCCTGCTCTTAAACCACTGCTATAAAACTCCTCACCAAATCCCCCCTCCCCCCAAGCTTGGGACATACATTTTTTGAGGGCACAAGCCTGCTGTGTTCCCCCCTTTGCCTGCAAAGCAATAAAACTATTGTTTTCAACTTTTACCCAAAACTTTATAGTCTCTGAGACTCCATTTGGCATCAGTGAACAGAGGCTGAGTTCTTGGCATTACCCCAAGCAAAGTCCAGATGACTTGTTGCCATTGTTATGAGCAGATACTGAGGGCCAGCCCTTTATAGATACTGCCTCATTTAATCTCCCCAGCGGTCCCATGGAGTATTATTATCATCCCCACTTTACTAGCAAGGAAATCAAGGCTTAAAAAAATTCAGAAACTCATCCAACATCACACAATCAGTAAAGGACTGAGTTGGGATTAGAAACTAGGCCCACTGGACTCCCTACTCCACAATATCACCTACCACATTACAGGAAAATAAAAACCAGTGAATATACCCCAAATCCAAATAAAATGATCTGGGGCTGGGGCTTCTCTATTGGTTCAGCACTCCCTGCTAAGCAGAAGGGTGCAGAAGTAATGGAAGGAAGGTTCATATGACTCTGCTGAGGAAGTGAGTGTAGCAGGGAAGAACCAATTCTGACTCTGTGAAGGATCTGTTTTTCCTTTACTTTAACCTTTGATTTTCATCACTTTTGTTATTATAATCATACATCTGCTTGAAGAGATGAACACATCTCCTCCCTAACTACCTGCCTCAGGGATCCCTGCCCCTCTGCCTGAAGAAATCAACACATCCCCTCCCTGAGATTGGCCATTCCAGGAGATATTTGCAAGATAAGGGTTTTTAACTTCCTCAACTCCTCCCCATCTCCATTCTATAAGAAACCATGACATCCAGACCCCAACATGATGGTTATTTTGTAACATTAGTCTGCCATCTTCTCCATCAGCCAGCTTTCCAAATAAAGTCATACTGCTTGCTTCAATACCTCATCTCTCTTGGTTAACTGGCCTGTCGTGCAGTGAGCAGACCGAACTTGGACTCGTAACAGGAGGATGAGGGTCTGCAGCCCAGAAACACCCCATCACTCACCCCAGGAAGCACAAGCACACAGCCATTCTCTGTCATGCTGAGAAGAGCCCACGTCCTCCTCAGTCTGCCCAGGGTCTCCCGGGCCGAGGGCCCTACTGTAAGAGGGTGGGCAAGGGGCTTTTTTGGCACCGCTATCCAGGCTCCTTCACTGCCCATCCCAAAGTCATCACACCTGTATTTATCATCTGTGTCTACTATGGACTTGTACTTCCTGGGAAATGATGGTTTCACCCCCCATCCTGTGCAACAGAACAAGTGCTTCCTTTTAACTTTCCTATAAGTGACCTGTCCAAGGGTGACCCAAGCCTCTCATTTTTCCAGGATTTATGGTGATGGTGATGAGAGTTGTATTCTCTCCCTATTGCAGTCATATCTCTGCCCCTCCCAGACTCGGGAATCTTATTTACAAAGGCTACCTCTCTCTTTCTGGCTATTCCTGCTGCTCCCCTGACCTCCTCCAGCTCCATGAATCTTTCCTGGGAATGCAGCCACCAAAGGGCAGGTGTACAGGTAGGCAGGGGAAAGTGCTCCACGTGTGGTCCTGAGATGCTCAGAAAATGGGAGACAAAGGGTCCCAGGACTCACCACTGGCACTGACACTGATTCACAGGCAAGGACACTGAGGCCAGGGAGAGAGGGAAGCTCACTCAGAGTCCTCTTAAGAGAATGGGGGCACAGCAGGACCTAGTACTCAGCATCCTGAGTCCTGGCTGAAGCTTTGCTATCTGTCCCTCCTCAGGGCACAGAAATATGCTTTATATATGAGGTCCTCAGAGTGAGGCTCTGTCCCAAATGCCAGGGTGCCCTGGGCAGGTCCCAAACATTCATACCTGGGCAGAGACAAAAATTTAAAACTCAGGTTTCTCCTGAGTAAAGGTCAGAAGATCAGCCATCCAGACGTCCCCTGTGGGAGTTATCACTTGAAGATTTTGCAAAGGGGGAGCTCCCAGCTCAAGGTCAAAAGAGCTGCTTTCCCGGAGCAGCATGACTTGGGCAAAAGTGTCTATCTCCACCCTCACCTCCTACAGAGATCCTCCCCTTCAGGAGAAGTGATCAAGACAGATATTCATATGCATGGCAGGCCTCCCAGCCCTCAGCTCCCTTAGCCTTTCTGCTTTGCCAATGCCCTCCAGGGCACAGGAAAGTGTGTGGGGAGTGGGAGACAATGGAGGGAGTCGGGGTGGGGTCAGAGGAAATAACATTTATAGCAGGAGTCCTTCATTTAAACTGCAAACTGTCCTTTGGAAGAAAAGCAGACAGCCAGACAGTGCGCAGCCAGACGGATGCTGCCTGGGAGATGGAATGTGTAACATGGCAACAAAGACACACACACAAGGATGAATACATGCACATGTGTGAACACAGGCACACGCATGTGTATGCACACATAACACCCTGCCCCTTCTTCCTTCCCAGGAGGGAGAGAACTCCTTCTATCGTGGGCCACATTACCATACCTGGTTTGGGAGGCAGCTATGTTTAAGGCCCCCTGAGTGGAGGCAGCTAAGGGCTGGGATGAGGTTGCATAGCCCTGAGTAGAAAACTACCTGGGAGATAGGTAATTACCTGGGAAAAACCTCACAGTTTTGCTTTTCTGAGCGACAGGGGCCCCTTCCCTCCTCCCTTCCTTCCAACACTTAAGATGTGAACCAATGTGGCCACAGTCCATGCCGGCAGGGTCCCCTCCTCCGCCCACCCCTCACAAACAGTAAGGACCAGGGTGGTCTCAGGCATTTGTGTCCTGCTGGCGCCCCTCACAGCTGCTCCCAGAGAGTCAGTGAAGGGCTCTGCTGTTCTCCTGACACCAGCCCCTCCTCTGCCTCCATGGTCTGGAGGCCCCCAAACAACATCCCATCCCCAGGGCCCTTCCCAGGCTGCTGGCTGAACCAGCATGATGGATGGGCTACGGTCCCCAGCAGGATGCAGACCGAGTGACAGGGTGAGAGAAAGGAGATTGACTGCAGTGCAGGGAGGAAAAGGATGCTAGCCCATCTAGTCCAGCCCCTGCCCCCAAGCAGAAGGCTTCTCTAGAGTCAGTGGTTGCAGGGTGGAAGTGGCAATGATCATGGCGTGGACAGGGGAAGAAGGCCCCTTGAGCTGGGCTGGGAAGAGGCTAGGGAGGGAAGAGAGTGGGGCTGGACCCTTCCTCTCCCTTTAGAGTTCCAGTCTTGACTCTCTGCCTCGAGTTCTGATCTTCTAGCTGACAGTAGGTAAGGTCAAAGGAGAAACACCAAGGCTGGCCCATGTCTCTCTCCAGTTTCTGCTCGGCACTGGAAAACTGCATAATGACAGCAGTAATCCTTAGGGCATCTGGGATTTGTTGAGTGTTTACTATGTGCCTGCCAGGCATCGCTTTAAAATCCTTACATGCAGTGTCTCACTTCATTCTCGCAATAACTCTACCAGCACCCCCATTATGCAGATGAGGAAACAAAGACAGAACGATCAGGTCCCCTGGATGAAGTCCCTGCCCTGTGAGTGCTCGAGATGGGATTTAAACTGAGGCAGGAGTGGAGCTCCCGAGTCCAGCCATGCTCTTACGATGCTCACTGCTGGGCCTAGGGGCCCCTACAGATATCTGCTCACTGATGCTTAGGTTCAAGCAGAGCCAGATGGCCCTCCAGTCCCCAGGGCTGGGGTTCAATTCTGCCCTGTGAGGGGAGCTGTAGAGACCTTAGGCTTGCAGCCCCTTCCCGAACACCAGAAACTCCTCTTCTCTCCAGGCTACAAAAACTTGCTCACTTGACCCCCTCATTCACTCCCCATCCCTCCCTCAGGCTGCATGATGTCTGCGCGGGTATATCCAGTCTTGCAGTGGAGGAAGAGTAACAGGCATCTTTGAGAGAGAGCCTCAAAGATGGTGAATAAGCTCTCCAAACTCTCTGAGCCTCAGCTTCTTCATTCATAAAATCTGGCAGAGTTGTTTTGAGGACACTCTTAACCTATAACTCCTAAGTGCAATACCTGGGGCTTTGGTTCTGTGAAATTGAGCATTTCCTGCCATATCAGAAAACAAGGATGTCATAATCAACAGTGATTGCAACCTTCCAATGTGAGCCAGTGAGCCCGAAGGGAATTCAGGAAGGAGAATACCTTCCATCTAGTAGTTATCAGACTGCAGCCACTCCCTATGGTGAGCCCCGAGGAACTCAGGATGTGAAAACCAGATACTGCCCCCAGATAGCCAAGGTGCATATCACAGGAAATGATTTCAGTGAGTCCAGACTCTTACATCTTCTCATACACAGAAAAACATTAAATTCTTTAACTTGGGTTATCTGGTTTTCTTTAATTAACAGTAAACTTTGGATGTTGAGACTACCTGAACTTCTGTTGCAAAACTTCTATATATCCTGGCTCCTCTCCTTATCTTCTCAGAGCAGTCCTCTCAGGATTACTTGAGATATTGTCTTTTGGGCTAAGTCCTAAAACTTCCCAACAAATAAAACATAACTCTCAACTTTTAGGTTGTGAATAGATTTAAAGTTGCAGTTCCCAACTTTGATTGTATGGTGGACTCATCTGGGAAAATCTGAACAAGGCTGGTGCCCAAGCCCCAGGCCCCACGCCTCATGCCCCAGAGATGGTGATTCAATTGGTCTGGGGTATAGCCTGGGTCCCGGCATATCCAGAGTTCCTGGGTGCAGCCAAAGTACAGTGTGCAAGCTCAGTAAAGAGCAGCTGTTGCTGTTGCTGACACTGAGGTCATAGCTCATCCATGGCAAAGCCAATGAGCCACAGCCTGGTTCTGAGTCCCAGGCAGTCTCTTCAGTGTCCTCCCAGTCCCCTCACTGCCCCTTTACTGGGTTTGGTCTCTGGGGATCCCAGCTTTTGAAAGCCTTTCACTCTCCCCAGTGGCCTGATGATTGGGCCAGGCTCCTTGTCTACTTCAGAACGAGAACTATATGCAGGGGGGTGGGTTTCTGCCGGTGATGGATGTGTGCATAGGGGGAAATTCTCCCCCAGCCTCGAGGTCCCAGGAGCCTTCTTGGGAGTAAAGGCAGCAGCAGAGGGGCCTCAGGACACATCAAGACCACCTTAGGGTGCTTCATGAAAGGGCACCCCAAGTCAGCTTTTTGCAGATGACTTTTCCTAATTTTGTAGTTACTTAAAGCAGCCATTGGGATTCCTAGGTGGTATTAGTGGTAAAGAAGCTGCCTGCCAATGCAGGAGATACAAGAGACTCAAGTTGGATCCCTGGATTGGGAAGATCCCCTGGAGTAGGAAATGGCAACCCACTCCAGTGTTCTTGCCTGGAGAATCTCATGGACAGAGGAGCCTGGTAGGCTATTCAGTCCATGGCGTTGCAAAGAGTAGGACATGACTGAGTGACTCACACACACATACACACTTCATCTGGAAGCCCCCAGCCAGCCACTGGGCATCCCTTCCCCTGAGCACCAGTCTCCAGTATCCACCATGTGAGTGCTTCCTTCTCCAGCCGTTCAGCTGGTCAGTGCTGGCCTCTGGGACAGCACTCAGGACCGTGGTCGGCAGTTCCTGGTTTATCGCACGCACGGCCCGTTGGATTGTAGGGAACCCAGTGGCGGCAGAGGGTCTCTTCCATTTTCCCGCTAGCACACTGCTGGCATGCAGCAGGTGCTCAGCTAACACATGAATGACTCTCTGTGTGGAAAAGGTCACGGATCAGTCCACACGCGGAGCAACGTTAAGACGCAGAGACGGCCCTCGAGAGAGGCGGGGGAAGAGAGTGATGTGTGGGAGCCAGAGGGAATCAGGCAGCTTGAGTGTGTGCTGACCTGGTGACTGAGGTCAGAGTTCAAGAGGGCAGGGGTCAACGTGCCATGCTCAGCTGGAAGAAGCCCCTGACGGGCAAGGCAGCTGGAACACTGAATCCCCATTGAATGGAAGGATGCGTTTCTCGCCAAGAGAACAGAGTGGGAGGGCTGGGCTGGGCTGGGCTGGACACCCCAGCTGTGAAGCTCCAAGTTAGTGTTGGGCTGAGACTCCCAGGTTCGGGAGTGCCGGCCTCGCTCCTCATGCTGTACCCCCCTCACTCGTCAATTTCTCCCTCCACCCCCATGCCCTTAGTGGGCCTGCAGGCCTGGGCTCCCCAGGCTTGGGACTGCCAGGTACCTGATATGAACTGTGCTCTCCTGGATACCAACCAGGGCTCTGAGCCTGGGCTCCCGGATTTCTTGGACCTGTGAAATCTGAGGGTAGCCAACATTTTATTTTGCTACGGATGTTTTCTAAAAAAGTTTTCATCCATCATTTCGTGAAAGAAAGGACAATTTAATGCCAAGATAGTAGGAAGGATGCAGTCTGAGAATAGTGGCCAGTTCTTTCCGGACAGGGCAGCTGGCAACCGCTCAAATCACATCCTACGTAAAGCTTGCCAGTGCGGCTTGCAGTGTAGACCAGCTTGGGTTTGAGGATCGGCACCGGGGAACCCCTCAGCGAAGGCTCTCCTGGCTGGTGCGCATGCAGGGGCCTGCGTGGTCCTTGTGTCTAACGGGCCCCCTGCCAGTCCCTGTTCCGGGCCGAGACGCTGAGCAGCCTTTCAGACCCGGAAAGGAGAGCCAGGGCAGCGAGTGCATCAGTCACTCAGGGGTGAGGACACAGGATAGGAGAAGGTCAACCGGGCAGAAAGCAGAAGACCCTTTGTAATGTGGGGTGTGCTGGGAAGGCGGGCCCGAGCCGGGGGGGCAGGATGCACTCAGCAAAGTTCCCCACTTTCCAACACTGCTCCAGCTGGCTCTGGTTCCCCAAATCAGGTAGCGGGGTGGCCAACGGCTGGCAGGGGCGGGGGTGCGGGCGGGCAGGCAGCAGCTGCCCTGGGCCGCAGGCGCCGGGCATTCCTCCTCTAAGCTCCCCACGCGTCCCCAGCCCCGTTTATAAGGCACAGGGAGCCAAGAAGTCTGTATGGCCCCGCCAACTCAGCCAGGAGGCCCCAGGAGGGAACTCAAGCCCTGGGGTGAGGGGGAGCCGGCCTCCCCTGCCAGCCCCGGAGCCCCTGGCATCTGACCTGCAGCCTCTGGGTGCCCCGCAGGCTTGGTATCCAGCCAAGGAAGGGGAGAGCTGAATGCCGAGAGGGCCGTGGGGGTAGGTGGCACTCACGCCCCCCGGGTGCTCACTGCACACTTTAAATAGCTCAGCTTCTCTCAGTCTAGCAGTCCTGTCGGCCCTCCCTGCCAGCTCCTTCTCGCACTTTCCACACTGGGGACGGCTGAACTCCAGGTCAGAATGGGGAGGGGGTGAGGGGACACAGTGACCCGGCTTCTGCGGGGTCAGCATATGTTAGGAAAGACGTGCAAAGTTCCCCCTCACCCTCTACGACCTGTTGGACTTTATCCTCCAGGCTAGGATGCGCCCCTGATGGGGTGAGGGCTTCGCACAGCCCTGCCTTCTCCTGGGAGAAGTGGGTGCCCAACCCAGACCACCTTCTATCTTGGCAAACCTGTGACTGGCACTGGCATTTGCCGAGAGCCTCTGCTGCCTCCATGCCTGCCCTGGGGCCCGTTCCCAAAGGGCCCACCCTTTGGCGGGGGACCATGGACCACCAAGCGCCCTCCCCTCTGCCTCTCCCCTACAGTGTTCTCCAGCCCAGTCTTTGCTCAGCAGCTCCAGCATTCAAAAACCAGTCTGATCCCTTTACAAACTGTCTTCACGTCCTTATTTCGTAAGAGCTTTCCGACCACCCAGAGCAATGTGCAGGGCAGATATAAAAATAATCCCCATTTTACAGCCAACAAGACCGAGAGCCAGAAATATGAGGGGAGGTATCCAAGTTCATATGTCAAAGTACTGATACAATCAAGACCGAAACCCAGGCCTTAAACCATTCGCACTGCGAGAATGTTCCCTCCCGCGGTGCCCCCTCCCGCGCTCTTTGGCAAGAGGGGACAGAGGAGCCTCGACAGGAACACAGGACAAGGAGGGGGGGAGGGCAGGGCCGCATGTCTTGTCTCCCAGGCCCTGAACTCTGCTGCTGGCTCCATAGGTCACTTTCACAACCCAGGACAAAAATCTCACTAGATACGGCCTCAGACCGCCTGGCTCCAGCAGCCCTGGCCGGCAGACGCAGACGCACACAGACACACAGAGAACGGGCTGTTATCTGTCCCCTACAGCCCATTTCCTACACTTCTCACACAGCAGATTTCTTCCAGCCTGGCCGCCTCTCCCAGTCACCACCCACAGCCGCGGGCCCCTGGGGCCCGGCCAAGTCCCCTAGACGGTGACGCCGAGTCCCTGCTATCAGACAGTCGCCTCTGCCCTCCCAGCCGCCGCCCCCAGAGTTCCCTGGAAATGTCCCTTCTGCGGGCCTGGCCCCCGCTGCGACGCACGGCTTTTGTCTGCACACACAGCTGACTTGTGTTTGCAGGGACAGACAGGGGCTGGCGCTGGGGCCAGAGCCAGGAGGCGCTGGGAGGGTAGAGCAGACGGGAGGGCGAAAAACACAGAGTCCAGTGAACAAAATTGCTTCAAGCAAGGACTTCGGGGTCATTTGGGAACCTGGAAACAAGAATAGGGGCTCGCAAAGCCAGAAGCTCCTCAAGGGCAGGGCTGGGGGGCTTTACAAACATTGGCTGTCTGGCCCGAGGATGTGAGA
>SJXQ01007381.1:337945-351488 GCA_006408695.1 Aepyceros melampus | reverse complement strand
ATGGGGGCGGGTGGGGGCGGCGGGGACAGAGGGGAGGGACAGAAGCCCCACCTCAGCCCTCTGTCAGGCAAGAATACTGGAGTGGGTTGCGATGCCCTCCTCCAGGGGGTCTTTCCGGCCCAGGGATCAAACCCACGTCTCTGGCATCTCCTGCACTGGGAGGCGGATCCTTTATCACCATGCCACCTGGGAAGCCCCTACAGATGCTCGCCCTGAGAGTTCTTGTTCCCACCAGCTCTCAAGAAGGCTGCCTCTTCGTTGGGGCTGGTGGGAGAGGAAGCACGGGGGAGCTGGTGCCAGGTGCCAACCTGCCATGTTTTTGAACTTCTCTTTATCAGTCAGAGGAGCCACGGTGTCTGTACAGGCTGTACAAGTCTGCAGGGAAAGGATGCTCACAAACCTCATGCGGGAATGAGCTGTATTAAGTGTCGCTCACCTTCCCATAGCCCCCTGCCTTCTGACCTTTTAGGTTTTGAACCCTGGGCTGCTTAACCTGATTCTGAAATGAAGCTGCAGCTGCTGAAATGTATAGGGGTCACTGTAAATCAAGCTGTATAGGGGGAGTTTTAAAAAAAAGAAAAAAAAGATCAGGCATGGCAGTAGCAGCGAAGGTGGTTTTTTCACAGTGTGGCTCCTTCTCCGGGGTGACACTCTGGGCTGGGTGCCAGGGAAACCTTAGAAGAGCTCCTTTGGGATTGAGCAACCTGGCTGCCTTGGCTCACACCCCAGGGTCCTCACTGCTTAATAATCTAGAGCTTTAGCAACAAGGCTGTATGTAGGCACGTGCTCTGTATTCTGCCTTCTCACTTTGCCAGCCTGAAGTGTCTTTCTCTCAGGCGGCGGTGGGGGGAGGGAGGGGTGCGGTGCAGTGAGGAAGGGACCCATTAAAAGTGCTGCCACCCCTCCCTCTGGTCTAGAGGGGTGATGGAGGCACGAAGCCTCATCTGAGACACGATCTACTTCCTTGGGCTCTCATGGCTGCAGCCTGTCACGGGAAACTCAAGCTGCCCTTGACCGCAGAGCTGCACACAGACACATGCTCCCCAGAGGCCCAGGTGCCCAGGACACTAGCGGTGCCCACTCATCAGGATCCACTATGACCCTGGGCTGCAACCCCCAGCCCCCAGCGCCTGGGGCCACGAAGTGGAGCAAATCAACCCAAATGGAGTTCTCTTTGACCTTTTTCATGAATCCTGAGGGTGATGGGCTGGAAACCAGGGAGTGGGACGGCCACAGAGGAGAAGCGGAGGCTGGCTGGGGACAGCTTGGTGGACAGGGAACCCCTTTACCCCCAGCCCCCCTGCGACAAGCAGGGGACAGCAGGCCCGGGGCACCCATTGAGCTCTGGCCTGGAAACTCTCCAGATTTTCAGCCATTAGACGACTATGGGGAGATCACTCAGTTCCCTGTTCAGCCTGCAGGGAAGGAGGCTCTGATCAGGTCATCTAAAAGGGATTCTCTCATCTCGTTCCCGCCCGCCCCTGCCCCCTGCCTTCTGCTCCAGACGCGCTACCTGGCCGCCCCAGCGCCGCCGATGCAACACCCGTCTGGCCCACAGGGGCCCGCAGGCAGCAGCGCGCTCTGCAGAGGGTACGGAGCACCAGGTGACTGGAGTCAAGTGCCGCTCCTGTCCCTGGCTGTGTGGTGTCAGGCGCGTGTTCCCTAAGCTTTCCGGCACTTCTTTTACCCATGCGTAGAACAGGACTAACAATGCCCACCTCGCAAAGGTATCCCGGTGGGTACATAGGGCTCACGGTGTCTGCACACAGACAGTGCACAATAAATGCCTGGAGGGTGACTGCCTGGCTGAGACAGAGGAGGAAACAGGGCTCTCAGATAAGACACCTGAGAGCAACCTTCGGACACTATGCCGGCCTGTCTCAGAGACCTGGAAGGGAGCTTCCAGAGGTTTCTTGTCTCAGGGATGGGGGCCCATTGGGCCTGGAAATTGCTGGAAGGTAGCTTTGCAGCAGAGGCACCATCCCGTTGTGACTTAAACAGTTAAATCTTAAATGATTTAGCTTAAATCTCTGGATGTGAGAATTGGACTATAAAGAAAGCTGAGCGCCGAAGAATTGATGCTTTTGGATTGTGGTGTTGGAGAAGACTCTTGAGAGTCCCTTGGACTGCAAGGAGATCCAACCAGTCCATCCGAAAGGAGATCAGTCCTGGGCGTTCATTGGAAGGAAGGACTGATGCTGAAGCTGAAACGCCAATACTTTGGCCACCTGATGTAAAGAACTGACTCATTTGAAAAGACCCTGATGCTGGGAGAGATTGAAGGTGGGAGGAGAAGAGGATACAGAGGATGAGATGGTTGGATGGCATCACCAACTCAATGGACATGAGTTTGAGTGAACTCTGGGAGTTGGTGATGGACAGGGAGGCCCGGCGTGCTGCAGTCCATGGGGTCGCAGAGTCAGACACGACTGAGCAGCTGAACTGCCCTGTAGGGCAAAGCTCAGGAGGCCAAGATGCTGGAGTGGACTGGGAGGGGCCTGCAGGCAGGTGAGGCCCGCCTTGCGCACTGGCACCCCCTGCAGGCTGCTTGGCCCACCGGGTGGCCAATGACTCCCGACATTCAACGGCGGGCCAGAGGGGCCATGACTGGAGACCCCTGCCGGCAGGGAGCGTCTGCTCCTCACCGGTGAAGCCACGGGTGGCGGTGGGCAATAACAGGCACCGTGTGTATGCCCCATATGTCTGCTTTCGATTAACAAAGAGGTGAAAGGGACCTTTGAAATTACTTCTTCTAATCTCCCAATTTTATGGGCGAGGAAGCCACCGGAAGGGCGGGAGGGCTGGCCTGCGGTCATCCAGCTAGAGAAGGGCAGGGCTGGAGGGAGAGCCCGGGAGGCTGCAGTCCAGGCGCCTCCTGCACGGCACCTTCGAGTCCCCCACCTCTGAGCAGCGCCCCATCTTCTCTTCCTGCCCCTAGTCTGCACTCGTTTCCCAGGCTCTCTCCAGTCCTGGACCCGCACGAACGCAACCTCCATGACCCCAGGGCACCCGCGGGGCGTGGGAGTAGAGAAGGCGGAGCCATGAGCCCTGCCTCGGTGGGGAGACTGACCACGCCTCTGGACCACATGAGGACACAGGCCCGGAGCCAGGCATGATGCCGGCTTCAGACTTCCTGTCTCCTGCTGTACCCCTCCAGGCAGGCCAAAAAAAAAAAATGTGCCTGGGGGAGGAGGGATGGGGTAGAAGCAGAGGAGGGTTGCTTTGTGAACCTGTCCAGCCCCAGGCATCACAGGTAGCCCTGCCTCTGGTTCCCTGCAGGCAGTGAGGCTGGAGGAAGGGGCAATACTAGCTTCCCTTATGGCCAGAAGATAAAGAATCCACCTGCAAGGTAGGAGACCCAGGTTCAATCCCTCAGTCAGGAAGAATCCCTGGAGAAGGGATTGGCTACCCACTCCAGTATTCTTGCCAGGAGAATTCCATGGACAGAGGAGCCTGGCGGGCTACAGTCCATGGTGTCCCAAAAGAGCTGGACACAGCTGAGCGACTGACAAAAAATACGATGTCACCAGTACTGAGTGCATGGGTGTGTGTGGTTAAGTGCGCGGGCAGCGTCTCTACACGGCTCTTGGAGGCAGCTGATCCACAGCGAGGGGCTGAGTGGGTCACTCCAGGTGGGCAGCTGGGACCGGACCTCTCCCAGAGGTACTAGACTGGTCCAGAAAGACAGCGTCTCTCGGCCTCGCGTGCCAGGCCCCACGCTACCTGCCTCGGTGAAACCCTGACCCCTGGGGCCCCCCAGCAGCCTGGCCCGGGGCCCCGGATGGCGTGGCGTTCCCTGCCTCCGGTCTCAGACCGACTGGGGCCCAAAGCTGGCAGGGAGCTCCCTAATCTGAAGGTAGAAGCTTTAGTTCTGGATTGAAACAGCCTTGGTCTGAGAGGGTGAGCAGCGAGTGCCAGCAAATGGATGGGCCACGGCGGTGACCGTGGCCTGGGGGCGTGGCCTGGCTGGGCAGCTCTAGCCCAGGGCTCGCTGACGCTTGCAGAGCCCTGCCTGGGCAGCCTTGGCCAGGCCGACAGTGTACGACTGTCATCTCTCCGCACTCTCCTGCAGTCGTGCCCGCTGCCCCCACTTGGCTGCCCCCACCCTCAAGCTTTTGCTTTGGCTCCTTCCTCCTCCTTTCCACCCAAATCCGGCCTTTCCTTTCACGCCGCCTCCTCCAGGAAGTCTTCCCCAGACACCAGCACTGAAAGGGCTTGCCCCCTCCTCTGATTTTCCTAAATTGTTCTCTGGTTGAGCTGGCCTTGCCCTTCCATCTGGCCTCTAAATATCTGATGGAGAGGCTCCTGCTTTACTGGGGATTTAACAGTGCTAAGCACTCACACCAGTAGGGCTTCAGCACCAATCTCAGGACCTCCATGTGAGCTTTCATTGTGGACGGATCCTGAGCTATCTGCACTACTACAATCTGAACCCTAAACCGTAGCATGACTTGGGGGCCCCTGGGCTTGTAGAAGAAAGCCTGTGTGGGGCCTCCTAGGAACCTTGAACGAATGGGATTCATCAAGGGCAAAAGGAAAAACAGGATTTTGTGAAATTCAGAAATTCCTGTTGGAGGAGGAGCCTTAAGAGGACGCGGACAAAATGGGATGTGTGTCAGTAGATTTAAACAGTGATTATGTCTGTGGGATAAACAGGTGTTAGGGGGCAGGTATGATTACCCTACTTAATGGAAGAGTAAGTGGAGGGCAGCTAGGACTGACGCACCAGAACCAGGGTCAGGAGGTAGGTGTTGGACTCTGGGCTTTATCAACGATTCCTTATGCAACACGGCAGGACGTCATCAAGGGCAAGTTTCTGGGGCCTGTAGGCTGAATTCCAGGTGACTGTGCTTCTAAGTCCACATCAGAGATACTATTCCAATCAGACTTTTTTCAACACCCAGAGTAATGCAGTGACTGTTGTCTGATGGGGTCAATGGGGAGTGTGGAGCTCCGATGTGCATGCAGCTGCCCAGGAATGCACTGACTCCAATTATAAACAGATATTCCTAAGCTTTAGCTGGAGCCCAGCCAGCCCCGAATACCACCCAAGCCCCGCCATCCTTTGGTATTGCCCCTGCTCAGTGTGTGGCAGCAGCGTGGTGGTCCTCAGGGCCCCCTCTGCTTAGTGGTCCTCTGGGACATTATTTGATCTGAGCTGCACTGTCAAGAGTGGGATGATTTGGGGGCAAGGGGCTTCCTGAAGGGGATGAGCTGAACAGCCATCCCTGGCAGGCAGGGGGCCACAGGGCACTGCTCCTGGCTGGACATACCTGTCTCCATGTTTCCAAGTGACCTGAAGCTTCTTTCCCTCTGTGAACTGGGATCTCAAAGGCCACCCAAGGGTCAAGTGAAGCTGGTTCCCTGAGGTCACAGCCTGCTCCCCCAAAGGGAGGCGCACCCTCTTCCAAGCACTGCCGGTCCGAACTGGGGTTGAGGAGGAGCCAGGAAGGAGCTGGCACTGCTGTTCCTTGAAGACTCAGCATGCTGGGTGGGAGGCAACAAGGGATGGAGATTCTAGGTGTGCAGAGAGCCCCAATTCTGAACTTCGGGCTCCCAGGGCAGACTCCCTATGCTGATGGTTCTCAGGCTGCACCAAGAGCTCCGAGCTGGAAGGTGATCTCGAGGGGCCATACAGTCCGGCCCCTGCTTCCTGGCTGAGAGGTCACACAACCTCTCTGGGACAGACATGCCACCCGACAGGGACAGGTCTGGAGTAAGAAGGAACTAGGGGACTTCCCTGTTGACTCAGTGGTGGAGAATTCGTCTGCCAGTGCAGGAGACGTGGGTTAGATCCCCGGTCCCCGATCTGGGAAAATCCCAGATGCAGCGCAGCCACTCCGCCCATGGGCCACGATTGAACTTGTGCTCTACAGCCCGGGAGCCGCAACTGCTGAAGCCCATGAGCCCGAGAGCCTGCGCTCCGCAGCAAGAGAAGCCGGAGCAATGAGGAGCCCGTAAGTGGAGAGCAGCCCCGCTCTCTGCAACTGGAGAAAAGCCCAAGCAGCAATGAGGACGGGTTGGATCAATCACCGGATGCCAATCGGCTAAGGAGTAACTGAAGAATGGGTGATCCGCCACCTGTGTCCTTGCATCACACTCTGCACCCCGGGATGCCTGGTGACCTCTGTCCACTTAAACGGATCCCTTCTTTTATCTTCTAGTGGAGATGGAACCCAGCCACCCTGAAAGCAATGAGTTCAAGACAAGTGTGCCACCCTTGCTGGCTGCTTAAAAAGTTTCCATCCCCCAACCCTCTCTGCCCCACCCCACACTAACTTTCAATAAATCACTCTGCCTCATGCCAGGCGTCCAGAGCACAGCCAGAGCACATGGGTATGGGCAGAGAAAGTGAGCGAGAGGTGTCCACAGCAGTGTGAATGGGGCATCAGACAAGGGTCAGGGGCACAAGAGATGAGTCCTGTTCATCCTCCCCCTAGGTGGCCAGGAGTCCATGTGTTTGGTACTCGCTTTGAAACCCAGGCTGTGCGCCTTTGTCTGGGAAGCTTCAGTTCAGAGATGCCCACTGATTTACCTGGGTGGCTCCTGGAGACTCTTGGGCCACGCCTGGCAGAAGGAAGAGGGGTGCATCTCCCATGTCAGCCCACTGTCCCCCTGCTAGCAATTCCAGATTCCAGCTCCTGAGTGATGGGGGCAGTGGCCAAATGCTACCGTTCTGCCTACCTAGGGCTGGGAGCAGGTCCCTGGAGGAGAGGGAATGAGGCCTGCCACCGCAGCTTGAATCTTTGAGGGGCAGGTCCGAATCAGTGTGTGCTCTCCTTATGAAAGCGACGACCAGAGTCACTTAAAACCCCTGGTCCTCTATGTACCGGATTTCCAAGCATGACACCGTATAACCCAGCATCCAGATCTTCCTAAAGCAGGGCTTTTGTTAACTTCCCTGGGCTTTTAGTCTCTCACCTATGATATGAATGGGTTGGATGGATAATCTATAGATCCTTCAGGTCTATGCTGTTCTATGATTTTTAATCTTAGGACGTCATGGCTCAACAGTGGCTCCCGAGGTCCACTTCATAAAGTCCAAAGCCTTCTGTTCCATCTTACAGACTTCCTCTGACTCTCCACTTAACACCCTGACCCTGGATTCCAAGTAAGGCAGTGTCCTCACTGTCCTTTACCTGAGTCTTGGTTCATACATTCTCTCCATGAAAAACAGCCTTCTGGAACACAGTGAGTTCCTTAAAAGTTCTATGTAGAATTTTCACAGAATCCAGCAATTCCACGTCTAGATACACGTACCCAAAATAACTGAAAGCAAGGGCAGAAACAGATACACGTATGTGGCATGTTCATGGTGACATAATTCACAATAGCCCGCAGGTGAAACAACCCAAGGGGCCATCCGTGATGGATGAATGAACAGATAAATAAAATGCAGTCCATCCATACCCGGAATATTATCCAGCCACGAAAAGGAAGGAAAATCTGACGTGAGCTACCACATGAATGGATCTTGAAGCCATGATGCTAAGCGAGGTGAGCCAGACTCAAAAGGACCACTGTGTGGTCTCCACTTACATGCGTAAAGCACAGAGCTGAGAACCCACGGAGACAGGAGATGGGGTGGAGGGGGCTGGGAGGTGACTGTAAGGAGGGACGGGACTTCTGCCTGGGACGACGAGAGGTTTCTGGATGGTTGCTGGGAGTGCAGTGCAGAGCTGCAGTTGCAGTTGACACACTCACTTAAAAATGGTTAAGCTGGCCAATTTCATGTTACATGTATCTTATTACAAGAAAAAGCCAAACCAAAACACCAAGCCCAGCAAGACCTGCCCCTCTCGCCTTAACCTCCCCTGTGAGTCCAGCTCTCCTGACCAGCCTTCCTCACTTCACTTGGGCTCGTGTCTTGGGCTGACCTTCGGGCTCCGCCAGCAAGTACAGGGAACATCGGTCTCCCTGGGGGCACTGAGGACCTTGGGTCTGGAGAAGGACCTTGGGCAATCACTCAGGATGACTTGCTTCTCTTTGAAAGAATGACCCTCTGTCCGCTCCCTGCCCAGGGGCCACCGCTCTCCCTTCCGTGGGGGCTAGGAGCCTCCTCCCCAGGGGGCCAGGCCGGGGCGGTTAGCGGTTACATAACCTGCAGGGAGATTTGTTTCCATCGGCCCAGGCGGTGCCAGCTTTCCAGCGGCGGCCGCGGCAGGTAGAGGCGCCCTGTCTGGGCCGGGCAGGGCAGCGATGCAGCGATCTGGACGGCTTAGCATAGCTCAGATTCCCGGCAGCGTCTGGGGGCCGGCTGCTCACTGAGCTGCGGGGAAGGAACTGCTGTCTCCTTGCTGGCCTGGCTCTGGGGTGGAGTCGGGGAGGAGGAGCTGGGGGTGAGCTGTCAGCCGGCCAGGGGTGACCCTCTGGGGCCCAGGACACCCGAGCTGCCTTCTCCGATAACCCACTTATCTGCAGGGCCTGCCTCAGGTGGCAGCTTCAGACAGGGGGAGTGTCCGGCCAAGTCCCATCAGGGGATTTAGCAGGGAAAACGAAGCCCGGGTTGGGGGTGAGGGCATGCAGGGAAGAGAACACGGCCTGGCAAGGGACATGGGTGATGGGGAAATAATTCCTGACCCCGGGAACGCTCCTCGGCCCAGAGACAGGAGAGTGGGAGCAGGACCTCCGGGGTCCCAGCACCTGCCCACCAGAGCACCTTCGTCCTCATGGGCAGAGGCTCCTGGAAGCAGCCCTTTGATGCTAGCCGAAACCTGCCATGGGCGGACTTGGTGCGGACCTTGCCTCTGAGATGATAAAACCTCAACTGGCAGGCTGCTGTCCTTTTCTCTGCTTATTTTCAGATTAAAAAAAAATCAAAATGCTTTTTTTTCCTGTTTGTATCACAGGCTGCCTCTGTCCCGCAGGCCATAATGAAGTTCTAGAAGGGAGCCTTAGATTTAGCTCTTTCAGAAGCCACTGTGCCCATACTGAGTCAGAAAAACTGGCTTTGAGACACCCCAGCTGGATCCTTGAATAAAACTCAGACTTTGGGACAGTGCCCCCAATGACACAAACTAGGGGGAGAAGAGAAGGGAGGGCAGAGATGACACACGCGTGGGCCCTGCTGAGTGGTGGCACACAGGAGGTGCTTGAGAAGTGCTTGTTGAGAGGAAGACGTGAGGATGGGAAGGAAGAAGGTAAAAGTTTACTTGTTGCAAAGCAAGTGTGAGCAACAAGGCTGGCCGGAGGCACAGCTGCTTCCTGTTCTGGTTCTGGTCCGGTGGGCGAAGAGCCTGGGTACCAGGCAGGTGCTGCTGTCCCCAGTGAGGGAGCTGTGCCCGCCACAGACATGCAGGTCAAGCTCCAAAGACAGGACATGTGAGGCCAGCCTGCTGGCGCTCACTGTCGGGCAAGGTGTGTGCTACCTCTGCCTGGCCTGTGCAGGGCGCCGACGACTCCCAGGGTGCCGTCGGAACAACAGTATTTTTAGAAAAAAGAGATGTTTTGTGGGCAGAAGGGAATGGCTAGACACTCCAGTATTCTTGCCTGGAGAATTCCACGGACAGACGAGCCTGGCGGGCTGTAGTCCACGGGGTCGCATAGAGTCGGACACGACTGAGCGATTAACACAATCACAAAGTCACCTTCCATGATTGACCCGTGGGGAGAGCGCTCGCATTGCCTGCTAGCCCTTCACTTTCTCCCTCCTGATTTCCTGCAACCGGAGGAGGGGCACTCGGGTGGGTACAGCCCAGGGCTTTGCTCAGGCTCTGGAATGCACAGAACAATGTGCTTCTCTCCCTGGGTATGCCTGGCTTGGGCCAACAGTAAAATTAGTTTACATGCCTGGAGTGCACGTCGGCTCAGCGGTGGGTGTGCAGGGGCGGGAGCAGAGCTCCGGGCCGAGGAAGAGGGTGCAAGGGGAGAGCCCGCCACAGGAAGAACGGCTGAGTGCTTCATCTGGATAAAGCAGACGGGGCCACGGAGGTGTTTCCTCGGATACCCTCAGCCCTCCATTGGCCTGGAAAACCCAGAGACTTGGACAGCATTGGAAATCTGGTGGGATATTTTCTAGGAGCACAGATTTTGAAATCCCCACTGACAGATTCAAGAGATGGATTCCTGATTTTCCCAACTTTCTGACCCTTATATCCTATTTAGGGGGGTGGTCTGGGAGCCCAGGGTGGCTCAGATAATAAAGAATCTGCCTGTAATGCAGGAGACCCAGGTTTGATCCCTGGGTTGGGAAGATACCCTAGAGAAGGGAATGGCTACTCACTCCAATATTCTTGCTTGGAGAATTCCCATGGACAGAGGAGCCTGGCCAACTACAGTCCATGGGGTCGCAAAGAGTCGGACACAACTGAGTGAGTCACATTTTCACAGGAGCCAAGAGCTTGGGGTGCTGGACTGACCGCCCCCATTTAACCCCATGACTTGGTAGCCTCACTGAGTCACTGTCCTCTTCCGCACACGCGGGGGATGGATCCTGCCCTGGAAGCCACCCTGAGGAGAGAATCTCCAGGCTCACACAGGGAAAGTGCTCAGAAGAGCTGAGGAGCCTGTCTCGCACCAGGAGCTCTGGTGCCTAAGAGTGATGGCCCTGTGCCTTCCTTCCCCAGGCACTTGCTGAGCATCCATCGTGTACAAGTCACGGTGCCAGGAACCGGGGACCAAGCATCACACGGCCAGGATTCCTGCCCTCGAGGAACTTGCAACTCAGCTGGGAGCTTACAACTCAACTTACAATTCTGGTTAGAACCCTAAGAATCAATGTTGGTCCTTCTCCCTCCCTCCAAAAAAGATTGGCATTGAGAACTCCACATTTTGGGAAAAGAGGAACAACTTTTGATTTTTCTGATACCTCGAGATAACCAGGAGAGAAGGAGGTTCCTTATTATGGAATGGCCCAGTGCCTTTGCAGGGACTAAGACCAGGAGGCAGAGATGGGAGAAACGGGGTATAAGTGGGATGAATGGATCACCTAAGTCTTGAAGATGCAGCTTGTATTTTGATTTACTGATGGGGCAGCCAGACCAGAAAGTCTTGAGTGCCCCAGTTAAAATTACTCCCAGAGACCCTTCAGAGGCCCCATAGAACCCCTGTCACCACTTGACTGAGTTTCTGTGTGTCAAAAGCCCCAGACCGTGATGCTTAATGGTGACTCAGCCAGAAGCTCTGCAGAACTTATCCATTTTCTAGCTCCAGGTCAGCTTTTTAAGAGGCTGTCTTCTAGAAGTTGCTGGCAGAGAGCAATTTATTTTGAAACCTGGTCACAGACGCCAGATTCTGATTTTGCCTTGTCTTTTCACAACAGCCCTGCTGTGTTTACGACTTGGTGAGATGAAGTTTTTCTTTTTTTCTTTCCTTCAAAAAAAGGTATCGCCTCCTTCTGTTAGATGTGTTGTTGACAACGGTTGCTAGGGAGAGCGGGATTCAGTTACAGACACACTGATGCCGGCTCTAATAATACTTTGCTCTGCATAGCTCAGATGCAGACACCTCTTGGCTAAACAGGGCATGCACATTTCAACAGAGGAGGGCTTGAACTGATACGCCCAAGCATATCTCAGCAAAGGAGCACCTCTGAGCCCGAGCGGAAGGCCAGGGCGGTGACGGGGCAGTGCTGGGCGGCGGGGGCTCAGCCTCCGATTCCTGTCATTCCAAAGGCCCCACAAAAAGAGGCTCGCTCATTCTTCACCTCGGAGTGACACTAGAGCCCCCCGCCCCCTCTTGGTACCACGATGACTCCTTGGTAAAGAGCGGAGCGGAGTCCTGGTGACTTCCGTAGCCCAGCGGTTATGGGCCACCCACATTCTCCTAGGAGTCAGAATCCCGCAGTGCACACCTTCTCATGGGTGTGGGACCCTGTGATCAAGCAGCGTGGGAGCCGGGTGGGAAGGGGTGGGCCAAGGGACACGAATCAGCTCCTTAGCTTTACGGATGGCCGAGCCTGGCAACCCCTGGGGGGTTGAAGAGGAAGGCCCTTTTCCTAAAACACGTGATAGGTGCTTTGAAAAGGACCCGGGGGATGGAGCTGAGAGCAGAGAGAAACGAGGCCTGCGGGAGAGGAGAGGCGGCCGCCCCCACCTGGCTGACCCGTGAGGGTGGAGGTTTCCCAGGAGGACCCTCAGAACAGCGAGGCGCGGGAGAGAGGTCTCCTGTGACGGTCCAAGGCAGCCTCCTTGCTGCACAGAGGGGCACCTGAACCTGGGCGAGGGGAAGGGATGTGCTCACTTGCCAACGTCTCCTGCTTTTTGGAGCTCTCTCACCAGCTCAGGCTCTGACTTCTCATCACTCAGCAAAGAGCCCAGTACCTGGGACCCATTTCTTGGCTGATTCATGGGGTGATGGGCAAGGCCAACCGGTTCATAAGTGACAACAGGGGCGCAGACAGAGCATCTCTGGAGTCACCTTCCTAATGGGGCACTCCATCACTGCAGACTCAGCTGGGAAGCTCTTCAAGAAAGGGTGCCCAGGCCCATCGCTGTGGAGTCTTAACTCAGTCGGTCTGGGGGAGAACCCCCACGTTGGTATGTTTTAAAACGTCTCCCCCTGAGATGCTGAAGAAGAGCTAGCTGAGAGACAGGGCCCTGAAGAAAACCTGGTGCCTGGAACTCCGTATTCCCAGACTGGGTCCCCACTTCTGACATCACACCATTAAAAGGCCTGCGTCAGTCGGCCTGCCTGTGAACTTGACCCATCACTACAAGCCGTCAGTCATCCAACATCTTAGTACTCAAAGTGTGGTCCCTGGGCCAGCAGCAGCACCGCCGTCACCTGGGGGCTTGTTAGAAATGTAGCATCTCAGGTTCTACCCAGATTTCCTGAATCAGAACCTCTATTTATAGACTCTCAAGTGATTCAAACACAAACACAAGTTTGAGAAGCACTGACATGCATGCCTGGCACCTAACAGACATTGAGAAATGCCTGTTTAATAAGCAGAATTTTATTTACCAGAACACTACTCAGAAAACAATCACACCTAAGGCAAAAAGACTCAGGTTAAATGTAAAAACTGAAGATGATTTCTGAGCCATGGGACTGGTGACAGGGGTCCCCTGGGACCCTAAGATCTCTGGCACTGTCAGAGCTCCTCACGAGGGCAGTGCTTTTGGGTTCCTTGAGATGACAAAAGCTGAGTTTGGCTGTGAGGGGTGAAAGGTCCTTTGACCCTTCCCTGGGTTCGCTCTCACTTCGCTCTCCATGGGGGCTGTGTCTCAGCTTGGCAGGCAGCCCACACTCTGCGCCAACGTCCCCGACATCAGAGCCTGCCCGTCTCCTCTGGGGCTGCCAGCTCCCGCTGCCAAAGCCCAGACAGTGAAAGCGCTCGGCCAAGGAGGGCAAAACATCCAAAGACAGCTGCTGGGAGCTGTGTTCACAGGGCGCCTTGCAGCCTGTCCACTTTGTAGCCAGCATCATGCAGCCAGCATCACTAAGCCAGATCTCAGAACCTGTACACGGAGGGAGCGGTGAAACCTCGCCATGTGAAGGGCGTCTTGGGGCGGTTGAACTCAACTGGGGGCTGGCTGGGAATCCAGAGACAGTGGGTCCTGAGTGTGTGCAGCTGAGTATGAACCTCAGAGGGAGAAAGGCT
>SJXQ01007381.1:321859-335120 GCA_006408695.1 Aepyceros melampus | reverse complement strand
GCTGGTGGAGTTCTGGGCCTCCTCCATGAAGGTGGTGAGCTTGGCGTCCACATCGCTGCTGTTGTTCCGCATGCTGTTCAGAATCTCGATCAACTTGTCCATCTTGTTCTGCTGAGGGCTGGTGGTCTCCACGGCCACTTCATCCTGGTGGGGGTGGGGGGGGGGCGTAGGGGACAAATCGAGCGGTGCCTGAGTGGGGCCCGGGTTTCTGCCGAGGGTTTCCAGGTTTCCATGCAGGGAGGGCAGTCACCCTCAGAAAGCACCTGTGCCACTTCTAGAACCGGTGGTCTGATCCCCTTGGGACCCGACCTCCACTGAGGACCCTCGGGCCCCAGGCTCCCTGTTCCCCTTCTGCTCAGCCCCTGTGACACCCTGAGCAGATCCTTTGTTTGTGAGCTCTAGCTCTTAACCAGGTTTCTCATATACATTGGCTTGGTCTGTTGGATATACCTGTCCATCGGATGTCTCAATGTAGAAATGATTTAATGGGGCTTATTAAAAGAAGAAATAAACTAACAGATAAGAAATTAGGCCAAGAGAAAACAAGGGTAGGAAGAGTAGGTCAGGAAGGAAGTGGCATCCCAAATGCCTACTGTGTTGGTTAAAGGTGCCCACAGAGCGGCTATACCTAGTCCTCCAGACTCTCGGCTCTGGACTCACGATGGACTTCAGCCCGAGGACTGTCATGCTTTCTGGGAACAGGGAGCCCTGTGACACGGCCTTGGCATTGTGTGCTGGCTTTTTACAAGTACTGCATGCTAAGGAATCCTCCGAAGTGCCACAGAAACAACTGGCACTTCTCGGAGGGAAATTTCAGATGAAAAACCCTACACCCATTAGGTTTCACTATAACTGGGACCAGACCTGCGCTGCACAAGGAAGAAAATGGATTTGACAGTCTCAGAAGTATGTACTCAAACACAGGAGACTGGGGGCCACAAGTGATGGACTTAACTGCTGGGATGTGAAACCAGGGTTGAAGGGCAGGGTCAGGGACCACAGTGGGGGCGCCATGTTTGCCATTCTGTCATCAACAGAAGAATCCTGGGCGGGAGGCTCAGTCCGGGGCTCTTGAACCTAGTCTCTATCTCTAGTTGGATGGCTCTGGGAAGTGGCTTCGCTCCCTGGGCTTCAGTTTCCTCCCAGATACATGAGGAGGTTAGATTAGATGGTCTATATAGTTTTCTTTGAGTCCTGCCATTGCCGGAGTCCATGTCCTCCTGGTCCAGGAGTTCAGGAGGCTGGACCTGAGGGCACTCTTTGCAGCTGAAATACAGGCATCACGGATCTACCTTATCTGTTCTATCTCTCTCCCTGCCCCATCCCAACCACGGGCAGGAATAGTGGTAGGTGTGTAGAATAATCACCCACAAGGGTCTTCTGACAGGTTATGACATTTGACCTTCAGTCTGTCTACAAGGCGGTATTACACCACTGAGTGACATCCATTTTACAGATGGGTACACGGGGCCACAGAGAGGCAAGGTGGCTTGCCCAAGGCCACCTAGCCAATCAAAGGCAAAGTGAGGACCCAGCTAGTTTGCTGGACTCTAAAGCCTGTGTTGTTTCGCTCTGTGGCACCACGGCTGCATTTAGCAGAACCGAAGAGAACTTAGCAATGCTCTCGCTGGCTGGACCAGAGCAATCTGTCCAGGAAATTCTTCAGGCAGAGACCACACTCGGTGAACACTTGAGAACCTCTCCAGGCTCCTACCTTTGGGACATAAGGAAATGAAGGATGCTTTTCTCCAGGATCTTACAGCACCTGCCCTGTGGGGAGTATGGGTGGGCACTCAGGGCTGTAAGGGATGCCAGGAGCAGCATGTCAGCTTCAGGAATTGAGCGGGGAAGAGGTCTGACCTGCCTTGTCCTGACTGGCTGTGGACCTGGCCTCGGAAGTGAAAGTTGGAGGAGAGAAGGCAGGAGAGAGGGGCTGGGGAGAAGCCCGGAACTTCGAGCTCCGCAGAAGCCCCACAAGGAGGACTCCATGTAGTCTCCCCATGCCTGGGAAAGCTGGGGCAAGCTGGCCTTTCCTGGGAACACTTCTTCTCCAAGGTGACCTTAGTTACACCCGTAGCTAGGGATGGGGAGCTAGGGTGAGCGGAGTGGACATAATGCTGCCGGGGACAGAGCCCCAGCTCTCCTCTGGAGGCTCGGGGCATCTCTTCCTGAATGTATGAACCGGGCTCTGGAGCCCTCCTTCTCAGGGCCATGCCCGTGCAGAATGGGCACCTGAGCAGTGCTGAGAGTGAGTGCCTCCTTAAATCTCCCCCACCTCCCTGCTGCTGGTTGGTGGGGGAGGGGAGTGGCAAGGCTGAAGCCAGGCTGCTGCACTCTGTCCAGCTCACCTTTGCTCTTCCCTGGCAGGAAGCACAGCCTGGCTGGTACTCACCTTGGGGAGAAGCATTCTTATCTCATACGCTCTGTGTTTTCCCCAGATGCCCTTTAGCACTAACAGGGCGGCATCCACCCCCAGATAATGCTGCAGGGTGGGGGGACACCAGGCCTTCTCTGCCACCCTCCCATCACCTGGAGGCACATGCCTCTTCCCCCACCCTCCCTTCTCAGGCTGGGGGCTGGTACCAGGTGTCCAGCTGAGCCTCCTGGAAGGTGGAACGTGCTGGAGGGAGTTCACATGCAGAGCTGGCCACGGGTCTGTCTTCTGGAGACCAGGGGTCTCTCGGGCAGCAGAAAGCAGGTGCTGGTCTCTGCCTCCACAAGGCTCCCCAGGCCCACATCCCAAGCCCTTCCACCCAGGTGCCTACCTCGTGCTGTCCTCCCTGGGGTAAGAGAACAAGGAAAATTCAATTACCGGTACCTTTTCTTTCAGCCTTCGCCGCAGCCTGTCTTTGGAAGACTGGAGCAGGGTAATTTTGGGGCGCTCCCCACCACGCTCGGGAATAATACTGTCTTTAAGCTTTGTCTCGGCCTCTGGACACCCCGGCTGCAGCAGGGTGAGCCTCTCGGAAGCTGCTAGGGCCAGGGCATCAGGGCTGCGGGGAGACTCGAGGCCGCCATGCCCAGCATCCCCCAGGGCATCCCGAGTCTGGGGCCCTCCGTGGGCACGGTCTCTTTGGCGTTGCGATGGGCGCCTGCCTTCCCCTTGTCGCCGGAAGGATGCTCCATGTTGCTGTGGTGCCAGCGCCGGTTCTGGCTGTAGCCGTGGTGGCTGGACCTCCCTGAGGGGTGGGGCGCCGAGCCCCCCTGGTAGGATTTCTGGTGGTCCCTGTTGTGTTTGGCACTGCCCGGCGGGTGGTCACCATGTTGTTGGGGCTTGTTCCCTCCTGGGGGTCTCTGCTGCCGCCTGCCAAACAAAGGGGAAAGACAAGAGAGGGTCACTGGGGCTGCTGGCCAGGGTCCCTATGTCCAAATACCTGCAGAGGAATTCATTTCTACATTCCTTTAGTACTCTCACTGAAGGCCTCCTATACACCAGGCTCTGCAATGGGGCCTGGGGTTACAGAAGAGAATATGACAGATAGGTCCCTATGATCACTCAGGATTTAAGTCAACTCTTGACTTAAAATAAGTATTTTATTCCCTTATTAGAATATGTATTAATACATGTGTAGGAAACAAAATTAAAGTGATACAATTAGAGTATACTGCAAACCCTCCTGACTGTCCCCAGATACCCAGTATGTTTCTTGAAGCAACCATTCCCATTTTGTGAACACACTCCATGCGTGTTGCAGTGAAGATGTGTACACAGAACTGCACTGGATAGTGAAAGTCGCTCAGTTGTGTCCGACTCTTACAGGCCGACTATACAGTCCATGGAATTCTCCAGGCCAGAATACTGGAGTGAGTAGCCTTTCCCTTCTCCAGGGGATCTTCCCAGCCCGGGGATCGAACTCAGGTCTCCCACCTCGCAGGCGGATTCTTTACCAGCTGAACCACAAGGGAAGCTTCAGCTAACAAGCATTCTACTAGTGATGTTTTAACCATCATGGCCCGTGAAGAGTTATACCATTTGTTAAACAACCTTTCTTTAGGTTACACTGACATTTTCACCCCCAAGCAATGAACAAAATATGCTATAAGAAGATTTCCCTGGCAGTCTGTGGTTAACAATCTGCCTGCCAATGCAGGGAACACAGGTTCAATCCCTGTTCCAGGAAGATGCCACATGTCACGGAGCAACTTAGCCTGTGCACCACACTCATGAGCCTGTGAGCTGAAACTGCTGAAGCCCGAATGCCCTTGTGAGCTCTGCAACAAGGGAAGCCACTGGCATGAGAACCCCGTGCAGCTAGAGAGCAGCCACCCTGCTAACTGCTGCAGCTAGAGGAAGTCTGTGCAGCAACAAAGACCCAAACGAAGCCAAACATAAATAAATAAATAAATAATTTTAAAAAATGCTGTAAGAAATTATAACAGGCTGAACTGTGTTCCCTCCAAATTCGTATGTTGAAGCCTCAACCCCTGGGACCTCAGAATGTGACTGCATTTGGAGTGAGGGCCTTTAAAGATGTGACTAAGTTAAAATGGAGCTGTTAGGGTCGGCCTCAATCTATTGCTATCACGTTATGGCAGCCTGAGCCTTGGGCTACAGACGTGATATTTAACACGGTAGTTTTCGGCAAACAGGCTCACTGATTTACTTGACACTTTCAAAGCAGAGAGTCTCATCCTTGAGTAAGTGAAAGCCACTCAGTCGTTGCAACCCCATGGACTATACAGTCCATGGAATTCTCTAGGCCAGAATACTGGGATGGGTAGCCTTTCCCTTCTTCAGGGGATCTTCCCAACCCAGGGATTGAACCCAGGTCTCCTGCATTGCAGGCAGATTCTTTACCAGCTGAGCCACAAGGGAAGCCCAAGAATACTGGAGTAGGTAGCCTATCTTCAGTGGATCTTCCCGACCCAGGAGTCGAACTGGGGTGTCCTGCGTTGCAGGCGGATTCTTTACCAGCTGAGCTACCAGGGAAGCCAGAGATTCTCATACGGAACAAGTCTGGGCTGTGCATCATGGGACAAACCCCATATGTTTTGATCTGCAGACTAAAAGACAGCAAGGGTGTGGGGAGTATCCTGGGGACCCTTCAATCTTGCACCAAAGGGCTGCTTCCATCACTGAAGTGCCCTGCATTCCACCTGTTTTGCCCTAATGGTGTTTTCCACATCATAACCTTATTTGAAGTGCAGCTGGAGAACAGGATAACCATGAGCCTCTCAAAGTTGTAAAGTGAGTGAAGGAAGTTTACGGAGAGAAGCTCCACATTCTAGCAAATGAAGCTCCCATCCCATTCTGTGATCTATCTCTTTGCCCAATACAACAGACCTTCACTGCACTGCATTTTATGAACAAACTGTATTTACTTGCTGTAAAATTATTATTACTTACATAAACTCAATTTCAATGTTCACTTGATAATTTTGTATCTCTGAAACTTCGGGGGTATCCTGGGTTTGGGGTTAAATGGATCATTTTCCCATTAAAATTAATGAAATTTTTTTCACTGAAAAGCTTTTCTTCTACCAGTATCAAATGTTGGCAAGGATGTGCAGAAAAGGGAACTCTTGTATAGCGTTAGTGGGAATATAAATTGGTGCAGCCACAGTGGAAAACAGTATGGAAGTTTCTCAAAAAATAAAACACAGAGCTACTATATGACCCAGCAACTCCACTCCTGTGTATATATCTCAAGAAACCAAAACCACTAATTTGAAAAGATATATGCACCTCAGTGTTCCCTAGCAGCATTATTTGTAATTGCCAAGACATGGACACAACCTAAGTGTTCATCAGCAGAAGTTGTGGTACATACACAATGGAATACTAGTCAGGCACAAAAAAAGACGGCCATTTGCATATGCAACAACAGGGATGGACATGGAGGGCGTTATACTAAGAGGGAAAAGACAGAAATACTTGACATTATCGCTTATATGTAGAATCTAAAAAATACAACAGACTAATGAATATAACTAAAAACAAGAGGGACTTCCCTGGTGATAAAGTAGTTAGGACTCTGCCCTTGCGTTGCAAGGGGCACAGGTTCGATCTCTCATGTGGTCAAAATAAAGAAACAGACCCACAGATGTAGAGAACAAACTAGTCGTTACCTGTGGGGAAGGGCTATATAAGGGTAGGGGAGTGGGAGCACAAACTCTTGGGTGTACAATAAACTCAAGCATGTGCTATACAACTTGGGGAATGTAATCCATATTTTGCAATAATTGTAAATAGAGAGAAAGTAACTTTTAAACATTATGTAAAAATTAAGAAATTAAAAGAAAAGCTTTCCCTAGGTGGCAGGGTTTTCAGGGGGAGTTAAAATTGTTAAGTGAGGGTTTCCCTGGTGGCTCAGTGGTAAAGACTCCACCTGTAAACGTAAGAGGCACAGGTTCAATCCCTGGACTGGAAAGATCTCACAAGCTGCAGAATACCTAAGCCCCCGAGCCACAGCTACTGAGCCTGTGCTCTAGAGCTTGGGAACTGCAACTGCTGAAGCCCACGCACCTACAGCCTGTGCTGCACAGGAGAAGGCACCAGGGAGAGAAGTCCATGCCCCACAACGAAGAGGAGCGCCTCACTCGCCGCAAACAGAAAAGCACCCGCCGCAACGAAGACTCAGCACAGCCGAAAATAATAAATATGTAAAAAAGCGGTTTAAAAACATTTAAAAATAAAGCTGCCCAGTGAGAGACAAGCGTATAGGTTTCTTTTTGTTTCCACACAAACAGTAACTTATAACACACTGTATATTAGAAGCAGAAATGAGTATGTTTTTGGAGGAAAATTCAACAATTTGTTACAAAAGCCTCTAAAACCGCTAGCCCTTGCAATTTATCCACTTGTGACAATTTATCCAAAGGAAATTATCAAAGCATAGGGATGTTCATCACAGTTGTGTTTGCTGCTACTGCTAAGTCGCCTCAGTCGTATCCAACTCTGTGCGACTCCATAGATGGCAGCCCATCAGGCTCCCCTGTCCCCAGGATTCTCCAGGCAAGAACACTGGAGTGGGTTGCCATGTCCTTCTCCAATGCATGAAAGTGAAAAGTCAAAGTGAAGTGGCTCAGTCGTGTCCGACTCTTAGCGACCCCATGGACTGCAGCCTACCAGGCTCCTCTGTCCGTGGGATTTTCCAGGCAAGAGTACTGGAGTGGGGTGCCACTGACAATAAAAACGGACAGTGAAACAACGAACGTGGTGAGAAAGCTCACTCTGTGCCGAGCGTGTAGTGTGTGCAGCACAGTGCTAGTCTTCATGGCAAGTGTTTATATGCATCGAAAAATCTGGAAGGACACTCAACAAAATGCTAACAGTCATTATCCCTGGGGGATGGGGTGAGGATTTTTCTTCTTCTTTTGTGTTTTCTAAATGAATATAAATTTATTTTTCTAAACTTTTTATTGTGGGATAATTATAGATTCACATGCAGTTGTAAGAAAGAATACAAAAGAGATTTTTTTGTATTGTTTTCCCAGCTTCCTTCCATGGTAACATCTTGCAAAAGTATAGTTCAAGATCACAACCAGGATTTTGACACTGACTCAGGCAAGATATAGAACATTTCCATCACCACCATCTCCTGTGCTGTGCTGCCTTTTCATAGACACACTTACTTCCCTCCCTCCTTAGCCCCTGACAACAACTAATCTAGTTTCCATTTCTACCATTTTATCATCTCAAGAATGTTATATACATATAGTATGTGACCCAATGCGATTGGCTTTTTTCGCTTAGCATAATTCCCTGGCGATCCATCCAGGTGACTGCATGTATCCACAGTTGTTCCTTTTTCACTGCTGAGTAGTGTTCCATGTTGTGGATATATCAGTGAGTTTAGTCATTTACCCACTGAAGGACATCTGGGTTGCTTCCAAGTATTTGGTTTTTGTGCAGAGAGCAGCTAGGAAAATCTGTTCACAGGTTTCTGTGTGGACATGGTTTTCATCACTCTTGAATAAATGCTGTGAGCACCAGTGCTGTGTTGAAAGGTAATTGCGTATTTAATTTTTAAAGAAGTTATCAAACTGTTTTCCATAGAGGCTGTGCCATTTTACATTCCCACTAGCAAAGCATGAGAAGTTTTCAACCACTGTTTCTTTGGGTCATTTTCAGTTACACCCTTTTTCTCTGCTACCTCCCGGATGACCTGCCTGTTGGACTTTTGGTTATAGTCCTCCAGGTCTGTGAAGTCACTTCATCCTTTTCTATTCTCTCACCGTTGCTCAGACTAGGTCATTCCTATTGTTCTTTTCCGGGACACTGGTTCTCCCCTTTGTGTCCTCCATTTGGGTGTTGAGTCCGTCCAATTGAGTTTTCCTTTAACTCTGAAGTTTTCATTTGATGCTTTGTTATATCTCTTACTTCTTTGCCGAGACATATATATATATATATATATATATATTTTGGTGTATCAAGAGGGTTTGGAGTTGCTCTTTGAAGCATTTTTATGCTGCTTTGTCACACAATTCTAACATTTCTGTTATTTAGGTATTGACATGTATTGGCTTTTTTCATTCAACTGAGCTCTTTCAAGGCTTTGGTATGACAGGAGATTTTTGGTTGAAAGCTGGACAGGTTGGGTATTATGTTATGACATTCGACTTCATCACCTCTTCCTGTTTGGCTGGCTTCTTCTGCTGGTGTCCTCTGACCTTGGTCTGGCAGTAGAAAGAGCTGCACTGTCTCATTACTGCAGGGTGGGGGGAGAAGTCAGGTTCCCCACCAGGCCTTCTTTGACGCAGCAAGCAGGGGTACTCTTTCATGCTGCCCATAGTGGGGGTTCTGGGTCCTCACACAGACAGCTCCCTGGCTAGGAGGAGAAGGGTGCCTCCCTGCTGCTCCTCATGTAGCCTCCACTGACACAGAGGCAGGGCTGGTCAGTGACCCCCAGGGATGATTCCCAACTGCCCACTCGGCTTCCCTGACCCCACCCTGGCGGGCTTTGGGTGCCTCATCACAGCCTGGCGAAGGTGGAATCCTGGTCCTTCATTTGTCCCTTCTGGCACAGGTGGGATGGAGCTAGTTTTTTCTAGGGCATTTGCCTGAAGTAGAGCAGCTTCTGCCAAGGAGTTCTCTGTCTTAAGAGGCTGCTCCTTTCTGGTTCGCTGGCTGCAGAGGGCAGGCTTCCGTTGGGGGCATTTTGGTCTGTCTGCACCTGTGGGTGTTTCTGCATTGCTAAATGTGTTCCCTCCAAGTCTGAGATGAATGAGGCTAGAAGAAAACTCACCCAGAAAACTCACCCCCTGCTGTGTCGCCCCTCAGGGGCCAAGGCCCCAGCCAGTCTGCCTTCTCTCTGCCCTTCAGTGTCCTCTTGTGTTTGACTGTGTACATAAAAATCCAGGGGTTTTAGATGTGTTTATTTTAATGATTTGAGTCAATAGGGCTTCCCAGGTGACGCTAGTGGTGAAGAACCCGCTTGCCAATGCAGGTTAGACGTAAGAAGACGCGGGTTCAATCCCTGGGTCGGGCCGATCCCCTGGAGAAGGGCATGGCAACCCACTCCAGTATTCTTGCCTGGAGAATCCCATGGACAGAGGAGCCTGGTGGGCTACAGCCCACAGGGTGGCACAGAGTCGGAAATGACTGAAGTGACTTAGCACAGCATGGCACAGTCAAAAGAGGCAGCTCCTTCATCCAAGCCCACCACCACCACCACCACCGACAGGCCTAAGGCCTTCGTTTCCTTCCCTAATGGTCTCATTCAAAGCAGAGGAATCAGCATGGGCCTAACACTAAGTTCTGGAATAAGTTTGCATTCATAGCAGGGGAATCCAGCAGCATGGGCACCTGGGCAAAGGGCACCAGGGACAAGCTGGGCCCCACCAGCAAGGTGACTCACTGAGCTGGGCTCCTCCCAGGACCACCAACTGCCCTCACTTGTGCCAGACGCCCGAGACACAGGTCAGCTCAGGGTTCTGGACCCCCTCATTTGGAGAAGCCCTGGGAGAGCAGACGAAATTCCATGGCCCACCAACTCCCCAGGACTTTTTGTTGAGATTTTTTCTAAATTCTCTCTACTTTTATTTTTAAAATTTTGTTTTCGTTCAGTTGCTAAGTTATGTCGGACATTTTGCAACCTCACGGACTGGAGCACGACAGGCCACTCTGTCCTTCACCATCTCCAGGAGCTTGCTCAAATTCGTGTCTGCTGGGTCAGTGATGCTATCTAACCATCTCATCTTCTGCCACCCTCTTCTCCTTTTGGCCTTCAGTCTTTCTCAGCATCGGGGTCTTTCCAATGAGTCAGCACTTTGGATCACGTGGCCAAAGTATTGGAGTTTCAGTTTTAGCATCAGTTCTTCCAATGAAAATTCAGGGTTGCTTTCCTTTAGGATTGACTGGTTTGATCTCCTTGCTGTCCAAGGGACTCTCAAGAGTCTTCTCCAACACCACAGTTCAAAAGCATCAGTTCTTCAGCGCTCAGCCTTCTTTTGGTTCAACTCTCACATCCATCCATGACTACTGGAAAAACCATAGCTTTAACTAGACAGACTTGTCAGCAAAGTGATGTCTCTGCTTTTTAATAAGCTGTATAGATTTGTCATAGCTTTCCTTCTGAGTGTCTTTTCATGGCTGCAGACACTGTCCACAGTGATTCTGGAGCCCAGGAAAATAAAGTCTGTCACTGTTTCCATTTTTTCCCCTTCTGTTTGCCCTGCAGTGATGAGACTGGATGACATGATCTTAGTTTTTTTGAACGCTGACTTTCAAGCCAGCTTTTTCATTGTCCTCTTTCACCCTCATCAAGAGGCTCTTCAGTTCCTCTTTCCTTTCTGCCATTAGAGTAGTATCATATGCATATCTGAGGTTGTTGATATTTCTCCTGGCAATCTTTATTTCCAGCTTGTAATTCATCCAGCCTTGCATTTCACATGATGTATTCTGCATAGAAGTTAAATTAGTAGGGGAACACTATACAGATTTGTTGTACTCCTTTTCCAATTTTGAATCAACCAGTTATTCCATGTCCAGTCCTAACTGTGGCTTCCTGATCCACATATAGCTTTCTCAAGAGACAGGTAAGGTGGTATGGTATTCTCATCTCTTCAAGAATTTCCCACAGTTTGTTGTGATCCACACAGTCGAAGGCTTTAGCATAGTCAATGAAGTAGATGTTTTTCTGAAATTCTCTTGCTTTCTCCATGATCCAGTGAACATTGGCAATTTGGTCTCTGGTTCCTCTGCTTTTTCTAAACTCAGTTTGTACATCTAGAAGCTCTCAGTTCATGAACTGCTAAAGCCTAGGTTGAAGGATTTGAGCATAAGTTTCCTAGCATGTGAAATGAGTGCAACTGTATAGTAATTTCAACATTCTTTGGCACTGCCTTTCTTTGGGACTGGAATGAAAACTGACCTTTTCTATTCCTGTGGCCACTGCTGAGTTTTCCAAATTTGCTGACATATTGAAGGCACCACTTAAACGGCGTCATCTTTCATGATTTTAAATAGCTACTTTACACTGATTGACCTTTTTTCCTTCCACTCTCTTTGTTCTTTGAGTGTGAGTAATTTTTAAGCCCAGAGAAGAACCTTGGAAATTCCCTGGCAGATAATGCTTGATTCTCACAACTTCTGTCATCCTTATTTAGAATTTTTGTGCTGCCTGCAGCTATGGCCCAAAGAATGCCCCCCAAAGGACGGCTGACCAAGGCCTTCCCAGGATCTGTCTTGAAACTGGCTTCCCACTTGCCGTATCAGGAATTCCCCTCTCTCTGCCCAGCATCCTCCCAGTCCTCCTCCCCACCTCTCAAAAAAGTCCCACCTCTTTCCACCCAGAGAAGAAAGGAGGTAATTTCTACATGGTAGTCAAGATCTTGGAAAGAAATCAGCCTAGGTCACGCAGAGCTTCTGCTACTGTTTTCTGGAAATTGTCTGGGGCCTGGAACTCCATGTTCTGGTTCAAAAAACCTTGGAAGGACTTCCCTGGTGGTCCAGTAGCTAAGAATCTGCCTTGCAATGCAGGGGACTCAGGTCTGATCACTGGTTGGGGAACTAAGATCCCACTTGTCACAGGGCAACTAAGCCCGCATGCTACAACTACTGAACCTGCCTGCCTCAACTAAAGAGGCTGCGTGCCCCAGTGAAGATGCTTCGTGCTACAACTAAGACCCAATGCAGCCAAATAAAAAAATAAAAAAAAGATCTTGGAGCCAGCCAGTCCTGTCAACAAGCAATGACCAGGAAGAATGCCCCAGGTTGCTGAGCACCAGAGGGTGTTCTCAGACTGACTCTGCCTGAGTGGCAGCTCCTTTGCACACGTGGAGTGATGTCTGCAGGAGGAAGGAGAGGCTTGGGGGTCCACTTTTGAGAGTCCGCTCCTAAATGCGGAGACAAGACTCATGAATGCAAAAGGAGGTGGGCTGCTATGGGGCTGGATGGCAAATGAGGTTGGCTGGGTGGCCCCTAGGACAGCAGGGAAGGTGTCCCTGGAGGAGGAGCACAGGGCACAGAGCCCCTTCTCCTGCTTAGTTTTCAGGGTTAGTGACTGTTGGGACTGGTCTCTATGTGCAGGTCAGTCAAGAACCTTTCTTCCCATTTTACAGATAAGGCAACTGAGGCTCACTGAAGAGAAGCCCCACAGCAGAGGGCCTCGCAGAGGCTCTCAGGAGTGTGTCCAGCCAAGTCGGCAGGTCAAGGCTCCCAAGTGTCCACCCTCCTGTATCCCACATGCCCTCAGATCCAGCCCCCTCAGTGGAGAAGGGCTGAGCCACCACGGAGACCCGCCGGGCCGACGACCCCATGAGGCCCATGTCGTTGGCCTGCGAACAGACTGAGAGGGCCTTAGCCCAAGGACCAGACTTGGGGCTGGGCCTCGGGCTCCAACAATGGAGGCCCAGCTCCCCGGCTCTGGCCATTCACAAATATTTGTCAGCGGTCGCTGGCTGAGCCAGCCAAAACCAACTCCTCTCTTCTGTGTTTGCTGGCCCTGGGTTTCGTCGATACCTTCCTTCAGGGGCCAGCTGGCGGCTCACCACGAAACCTGTGGGTTTAGGTTTGGCTGATCCGGGATGAGCCGCTGTTGCTCCCAGCGGTGAGGAAGGAAGCTGCATTTGGTCTCTGATCCCCAGATATGTGGGTCCAGGTTTTGGAGACATATTAGACGTGCAGCCATGCCAGCCAGAGAGGGCAGAAATCCTCCTCAGGACTTCTGCTCAGGTTGTTTGAATCTCACGGTGGGGGGTAGATTTCTCTGGTGGGGGCGGGGCAGGGGCGTGGCGTAGGAGATAAGATTAATATTCCATTTGCGCTCCTGGCAACACCTGCTGTTAGGAAAATAATGCTTTTTTTTTTTTTTTTTTT
>SJXQ01007381.1:299452-321682 GCA_006408695.1 Aepyceros melampus | reverse complement strand
GAATGGAAATTGTCAGTATGTTTTTTCCATCACTCATTTAGTTTATTCTTTCTTCTTTGGGTTCTGAAATCGGATGTCTTATTTCACTCTCAGACTGCTCTCTTTTATTAAGAAGAAAAAAAAAAAAGTTCTCGGAAGACCACAGCTGCATTTTGGGAGGTGGGTGTAGGGAGAATAACTTCAGATTTTGTTTTTTAAAACGACTTTAACAGCAGTTCGAAGGCAGACAAACGTCTCTCTGTTCATTTTTTATTTCATAATCTTTCCCAACTAGATATTCGGAGGGCCACCGACTTATTATGGTTCTCACAATGTCGGACACTTCACCACATAATTTGTAGGTCTGCTTAAAAATTTCTGAAAGAAAAATTCCAAGGGCAAGTGGTTGGAAAACTATGCACCGGCTCATATTTCTTGCCTTCAGAAAAAGTGATGACTGCTCATTACTAGCTTAGGCGCCTCCAGTCCTGCCCACCTACACACGCCCCACACGGGCCCCACCTCCTCTGCCCCAGCCTCTGAGCCGAGCAGGGGTGCGCTGAAATGAGCTCGGCAGGCGGGGCGCGGAAACAAGGGCCGCCCGCCACACACGGCTGCCCCAGTCTGCGGAGAACGGGAAGCTTAGCAAGGAAAAGCATAGAGGAGACGCACTTCCCTCTTCAGGGAGCCAACGGAGGGAGACATGACATTGGTTTAAACCACAATGATCAGAGTAGCCTGCGTTCACTGAGATAACACTCGGGGCTGAAAGAGGTGTTGGAAATCCAGCTGCTCTGCAGGACACTCCTCCTCTGTCTGTCTGTCTGTCTATGGGACTACAGCCAGCTCCGAGCCTGGGTCAGGGCGGAGGTGGGGGTGGGGGGGTGCAGGGCTTCACCCCTCTGTGTCTCTGTCCCTAGCTGTACTGGCCTCCAGCTCACAGGTGTCTGTGAAGATATACACAAGGGCCAGCACGACAGTCTTAGGGATGAGAAAACCAAGGCTCAGAGAGCTTGCTTCGCTCCCCTTCAGGTTGTCCAGCTAGTTAGTGGCAAAGCCTGTCCCAGACCTCGGATTTGTGTTTCTGCTGTAAGGTGCTGCCTGAGACACTGCGTGACTGGATCTCACATGGCTATTCTGAGGCCTCAGGAGGTCACAGGTCTGGAGAAAAAGAGCATCACTAGCCACTTAGACAACGGAACCGCCTGTAAGTCCCATCGTCCGCAGGCTGCAGGGACCGCAGCACCCTGGCCGGCTCGCTCCTGCACCGGGTCCCCCGACCACCCGCGAGCGGCATCACATGCTGCAGGAACACTCTTGCCTCCGTGGACGGTCAGCCAAGCTTCAGAGGCTCCCACTCTGGCAGACTGTGGGGCTCCCCTTTTGCTCAGAATCGGGTAGGAAATGATTCAGGACTGAGGTCCCTGCTTAGTTGAGGCAGAAGTTCACGCAAGGAGTTCAGTCTTCCATGGAACGGATGGAAAGCTTTAGAAACCAGATGGTCACCTGGCTAAAGGGATGCTTGGAATGGAAATGAGAGGGTCTGACTCTGGACCCTGAGGCAGAGAAAAGATTTTCCTCCCCAACTACAGAACTGAATGAAGGAAGGAAGGAAGAGGGGAAAAGGCAGGTTCATTTATTGCTTCATTAATTAAACTTGTTCTGAGATTTGGCTCTGCCTGGAGGTTAAGCAGAGGTATCAGTGGGCTTGCCCAAGGCCATGCAGTTCCTCGAACACTCTGAGGGAAGCTGGGCTTGCGGGGGGCGGTGTGTAAGACAAAAGCTGTTCAGCTGGCTTTAAGGAGTCTCTAACATCTTTCCTAATTTACCCAGGCTTCGAGGGCCGGATCTGCCAAGAAGCCTCCCCCCAGCTCCCAGGATGCCTCCTCCTCTATCTCTAAACTCCTAATGAGATCATAGTCTGGCTTCCCTAGTCTCTGCCACCTATGGCCTTGTGCACTCCTCTTGCACACCCGTAACAGCATCTACTTTATTCAGAGCCTTTTCTCAATCTCCCCCAGGGGTCTGTGGTGGGGCTGGGCACTCATTCATGCCTGAAGTGAGCCCCAGCAAGCCAGGTCCTGGGGACACAGCAATGACTCCAATACAGGGCTGTGTCCTTACAGAGCTTAGGATCCATGCAGAGAGATAGACACCATTCCATTAATTACAGAAACAGGTATCTGGCTACAACCAGGCCCAAGAGTCATGGAGGAAGGGAGGCAGAGAACAGCACAGAGGTCTGTTCTAGTCTGATCCTGGACACAGGACTGGCCCCACAATCTGTGGGACCCTGTGCAGAAACAAAAATGTGGGCCTCTTGTTCAAAAACTGTCCTGGCAGCTACAGCAGAGCATTAACCCAAGCACAGCCCTTGGGAGCGCGAGTCGCAGCGTGAGACCACAGACTGCACACCTGAGAAGCCAGCCCTGCCAGGAGGGCTGCCCCGAGGAACGGGACTGGAGCCGAAATCACAAGGATGCGGAACGACAGTAATGAAAACATGCTAACACGTATGGAGCGCTAACCACGGGCCAGCACAGCTTTCATTTACCCCAGGAGGGCAGGACCGCTGTTCACTCTGCTTTACAGAGACATCGGTGAAGCATTGAAAGGTGAGTACTTGCCTAAGGCCACACAGCTTGCAAGAAGCAGCACTTGGTTTGAACCTAGGTAGTCTGGCCCGAGAATGAGTGCCCTCAACCACCACGTTTTCTTGCCTCAAGGTTTTGCTGCCTGTTCCAGGGTTCTGGGGTTTCCCAGGTGGCACAGTGGTAAAGAATCCGCCTGCCAATGCAGGAGACGCAGGAGACTTGGGTTTGACCCCGAGGTCGGAAGATCCCCTGGAGGAGGGCATGGCAATCCACTCCAGTATTCTTGCCTAGAGAATCCCATGAACCAGAGGAGTTCCGTGGGTTACAGTCCATAGGGTCACAAAGAGTCAGACAAACTGAGCAACTGAGCATGCACGCCTGCACCTGAGTCCTGAGGGCGTGGGGCAGCCTGCACACCACCGCTGAGCAAGGAACCCAAATCTGGAGAACCCCAGGCCATAGCCAAGGCCAGTGGGGGAGGGGTCGTGGGTTTGGCACACACCACACACGTGGTGCAGAAACAAAGGCTGAGCCGGAGACCACTGGGGACAAAGGAGGCTGAGAGGCCCGAGAGGGGAAAGCCTGGGAGGGCTCTGGACCGGGCGTTCTGGGTCGAGGTTTGGAAATCCGGCCTTCCAGCCTTGGCTCCAGTGCGTCTGGGGAAAACCACAGAAGCCACATGTGGCCCTTGGGTTTCCATCTGCGCTGGGAACAGTCCTTTCCCCACCACAGTCTGCTAGTTCCTGTGGCTAGGGCCCGTGGGACAGGGCTGGAGGGAGCTGGAGTTTTCAGGTGGCCCGCTGGCTTCAGCCCTGCACTCAGGGTGGAGAAGAGCTGTGGGCTCCTTCCACCCACCTCTAACCTAGGGCAGCACAGACGGCCATGGGGAAACCACTTTCTCTGGGCTATTAGATGGGTCTCTGAGTCTCACTCCACAGTCAGGGCATTTCTGAGGGCCTCCTCTCAAACACCCCTGGAAATCCAGGGCTCACAGCACCAATCAGCTGGGCAGCTTGGGCAAAGCACCCACCTCCCCATGTCTCAGCATTCCTGCTTGCAGAATGGGAACACCAGATCCTCACTCAAGGCATTTTCTTAGGTGGCTTCCCACCTTCTCCGCATTCTTGCCAAGATCTTAAGGCCAACTGACATTACAATACAATCAAACCCGGGAGAGCCTTTGGGGAACAAAGGCACATTATAAATACGAGGTATTATTTTGGTTCCAGGGTGAATCAGGCATTCCAAGAATCTTTGGCCTATACGGTCCGAGGCAGCGTGATGTCATGGGAAGAACACGCGGCTGCCTTAGCAGACTGTTTCCAGGGAAAGGCCCTCGCCCTTCCGCCTCGCCCAGCCAAGCCCTGCAGCCTCTTATCTGGCCCAGGGACCCTCAGCGCAGCCTGCTGGCGGGGCCAGGCACCCCTGAGCTACACGCCCATGCTGGGCGCACTCTGGGTCTGGTGGACAGCAGCCACAGATGCACATAAATCCCAGCTGGGATCCTCCACTTTCCAGCTAAGCTGAAGCTGTGGCTAAACCGACCAAGTCATGCCAGTCAACATCAAGAAGCACAACGTGGTCATGCCATCTTTCTGGAGTCTGCCCACTCCCACCCACATTTTCTAAAGAACCAAGGAAGCCTGGTTATGGGTATGAATCTGCCCCATCTGTGTGCCTTCATCCATAGCCCCTCACTGCCTGGAATACAGAAAATGCCCAATACAAACCCCCAGGGTATTTACCAAGAGGCAACACACTGTCGTAGTTCAAAGTCTGGACTCTGGAGACAGACACTCAGAGTTCAGATCCAGGCTCTGAGTTGTGAGCTGTGCAATGTTGGGCAAGTTCCTTAACCTCTCTGGGCCTTGGCTTTTTCACCTGTAAAATGCGGACAGAGGACCCATTTCTTAGGAGTTCCTGTGAGTTTTAAAGGAGTTGATGTACATGTCATATTAATGTTGTTTCTAATAATGTTACAGTGTGGGCTTTCCAAGCAACATAGTACTGAATCCATCAGATGGCTGGAGGAAGTAAAGAGCCCTGGTGTGCCCATAATACAGGTGGGAAAAGTGAGGCTGTGGGGCAACGGGCTTTTTCAAGTGTTAGCAATCAAGGAAGAAACACTAGATGTCCAGCTTCTAGTTTTGGTTTTATTTTGGTTTCTAAAGGCTGTATATTGGACATAATCTCCCACCGTGAAAGTTTTCATCACCAAATACCACCATCATCCCGAGGGAAGTGCTGCCGAGGGCTTATCGGGCTATCTCCAGTGACTTCTTGACTTCCAGCCTAAATAAAGCCTGGCTATCGAGTCCACCACAGCTGGCCAGCGGGTGGCCAGCTGGTTAGCTCACTCACTCCATGGGCTGATTGACTTTAGAAGCTCAATCAAACTAGCCCTTTTCACCATCTGTCTTAATCTCACCATCTTCAGGCAGTGGAGCAGCCTCAAACTGGCTTTCAAAGACAAGACAAGGAGGAGAAAGGATTAGGAGAAAGTCCCGTAAGAGTTGTTTAAATACCAAGTGTCGCCAACTGCTGAGTCCTCAACTATGGAGGAGGAAGGCCAGAGACACAGTCCGAGATGACCTCAGGAGGTCCTCAGGAGAACTGCCCCACGGGGGAGGGGACTGCCTGGAAATGTGGTGAGCTCCCCGTCACTGGAGTTGTCCAAACACGGACCGACCGTTAGCTCTGGACACCTCCTATCCCTAACCTGCCCATTCTGCAATCAGTACCTCCTCCGTGAAGCCCTACTGGGTTGAGCAGGAGTCCCTACCTGGAGACGCAGCTGAAGACAGTGATAACACGGAAGTTGGGACACCTGGGTTCACATCCTGGTTTTGCTCCTGTCTAGCTGGGTGGTCTTGGTCTGGTCTTTCTGCCCCTCAGCTGTTTTCTTATTCAAATGGATCTCATAACTGGAAAATAGGTGGGGAGGACTTGAAAGAGATAACCCCAGGGCTTGGCGATGAAACCTTGCCCGCTCACTCTGTCTGGGGCCAGCCCTGGGGAGCCAGGCGAAGGAATGATGGCTGCATGGGGGGAAGTGGAGGACCCCCACATGGTCCCTGAGCTGGTCTGGCTTTGTGGGCAGAGGAGCACCGCTGTGCTTCCAGCTACCAGCCCCCGTGCTCGCCCTCAGCCACCCTCCTCGGACAGCCTCCTCCCTCTCAACTTCATTACTGACAGGTCTGCTCTGTCCCTGAAGGAAATGTGAAAAGCAGTTAGCTGGAGTAGGGCGTCCCCTGGGGTAACATTTCTCAGCCGGGGCTGGTGGGACTGACAGGTCCGAGGCGAGAATCCTGGCGGAGGGAGAAACATTCAGAAGCTTCACCCACCTCACGGAGCCTGCTCGGGACACCGGGCTGGGTTCTTGGGCTAGAATCTCCTCAAATGCAAGGACAGTGCTGATAGCTTTCTCATTAAACACCCATCAGCCAGGATTCGGTGTATAAATACCTTCAGGGCCATTCAGACAGGTGACCAGGACCTCCTCTCCCTAGCTCCCAAACGCAGGGTCCTGAAGCTTAGAGCAGCGCGTTTACAATCAACCAGGGACTCTCCCTGACAGCAGAAAGACAGCTAGCAAATTTAGAAGGAAGGATGGAATTAGAAGATCATCTGGCCGTCACCATAATAGCAATTCTTAAGCAAGAATCATGAGTGGAGGCTAGTGGGTGAAAGTTAGAGGAAAACAGAATATTGGCTTCATCTCAAAGGACCTCCCCGCAAGCTATTTCTTAATTACAAAGGGAAAACTCATGATTTTACAGTGGAGAAACTTGGCAGACATAGCCATAACCAAGAAGGCAAAGTCAACAGCACCAGCCCTGGGGTGAAGGGACAGCACCAGCGTTCTGATAGGAGGCACGAGGGGAACGCAGTGTCCCCCAGGCGCGAGAGCCCGCGTCCAGCCGTGGGGAGGTATCAGAGAAACCCAAACGAGGGACCGTCGACAAAAACAACGAGTCTTTTACAATACTGTATTCGTTTTGCTATACATTGACATGAATCAGCCACGAGTGTACATGAACCCCCAGTATTGTAAAGCAAAACAAACTAAAAAATAAAAATTAATTAAAAAAAAAAGTACCTGTTGGATACAAATTGAATAGACTAGTGGTGGCTTCATGTTTCCAACCTCTTAGGAATACAGCAATCAGTGATTGATTAGCTACGTCTGATGTTGGCTCATAAGCCGAAAGGGGGTCGGCGCACAGAATTAAAGCACAGTGATATTGGAAACATTATGTTATCAAAGATGTTTTCCTTCAACAAAAATAAACAATAGTACAACAATATGTAAAATGACAAAAAAAAACACGAGTCCTTCTTAAAAAAACAGTCAGTGTCACGAAATACAAAGACTTGTGAACTGTCCCCAGATTAAACGAACCTAAAGAGACGGGATAATTGAATGCAACCCCTGCTCTAGGACCACTGGAGAAGGATGAGTAAGGACTGTGGAGTAGACAACTATATTGTATCAGCGCTAGTTTCCTGATTTCGACCATTGTCCTGTGGCAATGAAAGAAACATATCTTTTTAAAGAAACACACTGAAGTATTTAGCGGTAAAAAGGCATTCCTGCAGCAAGTCCTTCTCACTCAAGTCAGAAAAAAATATGTATGAGAGGGAGAAAGATAAAGCAAAGGAGGTAAACTGTTAATAGCTGAGGAATCCGGGTGAAGAATACGCAAGGATTCTTTGCACAGTTCCCACAGCTTTTCTGGGAGTTTGAGATTTTGTTGAAAGCAGTTTTTATAGATGAGCAGGATCTGGTTAGAAGGAAGAAGTGGAGAGGGCGTTCCAGAAGAAGCCCAGACTTCACAAAGGGTGGCTGGCCATTTTTCTTAAGTCAATTTATGTCCCAGGCAAACTAAATAATAATACAACAAAATTAATTTTGGTCAGTCAGTTGAGGGTCCTGCTTCACCTCGCAGCAGGTAAAACTGCAGAGACTCCTCATTTTGTAGGTAGGGTTTGCCCTAATGGAGGTGCACACACAGCTCATTGTGCAATCGTGTCCTCAAGACCGAGAAGATTCCTTAACGGAGCCCGAGCAACTGGGCATCGTCCGAAGGGCAGTGGTCGCCAAACTCTGACATCCCCAGGACAGAAGCCCAGGCGGACCCCTCGCACCATCATAAGCAAGTCAACCTGCCCTTATGGGCAACACCTAGAGCTGCTCTCATAGCAGGACTGTTTCCCAGGGTGGGCCTCTACAGCACCCACCAGGAGACCTCGTCCCTCAGTGAGTGGGAAAATGCACACATTTCTATACATTTTTACACCTGTGGAAACTGAAGCAGTTTAGTGCTCTCGTTGCAAACTTAATCCACTTTTTAGACTTGAAAACTCCTCTCATCACCTTGCAGACACCCTCAGGGATTAACACAATATTTTGTTATTTCCTGTGGTACATGACAAAACGCTAAAATATAGCTTTCAGATTAATATGGGGAGTGAATATCGAAAGTTCTTATTCAATATGATCTTTAATAACATCTCCGATCAAAGGCAATATTTAACCTTCTCCCACTTACCAAGTGATGCCTTCTCCTTCATTTATTGTAAATAAGTTACAAAAGCAAAAGCATAATTTTCTACAGAGAAATTTCAAAATGACATATTACCATGCCACTGCGGCTTTGGCACCACATACGTGCTCACATGGAGGCTAACGACTGACTGAATAAGGCAGAGAAAGAAACAAAAAAGCCAACGCTGATTTCGTGGCCCACTGTTTGGAATTCTTAAATTGTATGTTTGTTTAATAAAAATCAACTGGTTTGTTTTTGTAATTTTCTTGCTTTGTTTCCAAATGACGAGACGTGAGAATTTTCAGGAAGGGCTTGCAATCACTTTGTCCAAATAGTAGGGCGTGAGCAGGGAGGGTCTTGACTCTGGTGAGCGGAATGGGACGCCGGCCAGGCTCGGGGTCTTCAGGACTCGGTCCAGACGCGCAGGGCTCCCGGACCCAGGCGGAGACAAGCGTGCGGAGTCGTGACCACGCGCCTGCTCCTCAGGAACCAGCCTTTTAATATCGCTGTTCTTTAATGCTTCCTGCCTTTAACCAACTGTCCATTATGGGTAAAAATTAAATATTTGACTAAGAATAAAAATCTTTTCAAACTGAGTAATGCTCAAAACCACCGAAGTGGCTCTCTAGGCTGCTGAACTGGCCAAGGGGCTGGGTCTTGGGTGGGCCCCCCTCATCTGTGTCAGGCTGGGGCTCAGTCCACATCCATGGCCAGGGCCTCATACTGAGCTTCCGAAGGTGGTGACAGACCCCTGGAATGGGGGCTAGAGCCCAACTTTGGGGCCAACCAGGCCTGGGCTCCAGTCAGGGTCCTGTCACCTCCTGCTATGTGCTTTGGGCAAGGCTCCTCTTGGTCTCTGCCTCAGTTTCCCATTTGCTAAATGGGGAAATGGTCATGAACTGGGTATTGCCTATGGCTGGGGGTTAAATGAGCAGAAATTGGCCCGTGCCTGACAAAGCAAGGGCTCAGCGGGGAGCTCCCACGTCCACTGTCATAGCTTTACTCAGAAACAGCAACCGTGACCAGTCAGGACTCTGGGCACAGTGCTCTCGCCCCGCGTGTGAGCCCGGGAGACACTTCCTCTGGCATTCCCAGGTTCCTTGCAAACCTGGCCTCCTCCACACAACCTCAGGTTTGCACCTTCTGTGCGGCATGTTCAGAAGGGCTGGGATTCTCCAGCTGCCCCGGGGAGGCATCTTAAAGACCTGAAAATCTGCTGGAGGGCTGAGTGCGGAGCTCTCACCTGCACCGTCTTTCCCACCCCTCCACCACCGTGCCCTGAGGGCATCCACGCCACCCACTGCTGGAACCGCCCCTCCCCCTGTCTCTGCCTCCAAATATCCTTTCTTAGATGTTGGCACTCAAGCCCACCCCTTGAGGAGATGCCCTGGTCACCCAGCCTGCGGTGAGTGGTGTCTGTCCCTGGAATCTCGCCCGGAGCTGATGGTAAGCTCAGTGCGTTTGTAGCCTCCGTCCACAGCTCACTCCTGGTGGGCAGACAGCCCCTGCCAGCCTCACTCCAGGAGGTGGCAGACTCCACTAGACACGGACGGCTAGGTTTTTACTGTGGGGCTGTGGGGAAGTGGTTTCTGACATGGGCGGGAAGAGCAGGGCAGTTTTGGAGGACTCTCGGCGCTGTGGTCCCAGCAGCCTTTGGCTCTCTGTATCCTTCCTGGGCCAAGCATGGCCCTGCGGGCAGGTGAGGGGAAGGTGGGGGTGGTGGATGGACAGGGTGTCTCAGCACCGCCCAGCACGAAATCTGGTCAGGAGGGGAAGTGATGTGGCCAACGGCGAAGAGGGCAAAGCTGCGGGACGGGGCAGGGCTTGGGGAGGCAGGGGGCATCACACTCTCCCTCCAGTGATTAATGGACTAATTCCTGGGCTGTGGCAGGGAGCCCTGTGGTGAGGAGGCACTCCAGAGAGCTGGCAGCAACGTAACAAAGTTGCTGAAAGGACCCAAGAAGAAACAAGTGAAGTAACCTAGCCCAGCGCTGCACCCTTGCATCGTTTCCTCAGTAAACACCCACAGAGCTCTACTATATGCAGGAACTACTGTAGGCATTGGGGGTATCGCTGGGAGCAACTGATCAAACAGCCCTTGTGGATCCTCTCTCTAATGAGGAGATACAGATAATAAACAATAAATGCATCACACAGAATATCAGAGGGCGTTCAGTTCTACAGAGACTGTGAAGCCAGGAAAGGGGACTGGGAGTGCCGGCCATGGGACACCTGTGGGAGAGGCTGCACTTTTATCTAAAATTTTTTTAAAAATTGGAGCACAGGACTTTGCTGGTGGTACAGTGGATAGGAATCTGCCTGCTGACACAGAGAACACAGGTTTGATCCCTGGTCTGGGAAGATTCCACAAGCTATGGAGCAACAAAGCCCGTGTGTCACAGCTACTGAGCCCACCCTCTGCAACTGCTGAAGCCCTGGCGCCTAGAGCCCGCGCTGCACAAGAGAAGCCACCGCAGGGAGGAGCTGTGCACTGGAAGGAAAAGCAGCCCCCACTCACCACAACTAGAGAAAGCCCAAGCGTGGCAACGGAGACCCGGTGCAACAAAAATCAATATATAAATTGGAGTACAATTGACTTTCGAACTGATGCTTTCAAACTGTGGTCCTGGAGAAGACTCTTGAGAGTCCCTTGGACAGCAAGGAAATCAAACCAGTCCAGTCTTAAAGGAAATCAACCTGGAATATTCATTGGAAGGACTGATGCTGAAGCCGAAGCTCCAATATTTTGGCCACTTGATGCAAAGAGCCGACTCACTGGCAAAAACCCTGATGCTAGGAAAGACTGAGGGCAAGAGGAGAAGGGGGTGACAGAGGATGAGACGGTTGGATGGCATCACTGACTCAAGGACGTGAGTTTGAGCAAACTTTGGAAGATAGGGAAGGGTAGGGAAGCCTGGTGTGCTGCAGGTCATGGGGTCGCAAAGAGTCAAATATGACTGAGCAACTGAACAACAACAATAATCGACTTACACCCTTATATTAATTTCAGATATACAACGTAGTGACTCGATATACATTATGAAATGATCACCATGATAAGTCTAGGTACATCTGTCAACACACAAAGTTATTCCAATATTACTGACGATACTCCCTATGCTGTACATCGCATCCCTGTGACTTACAGTATAGCTGGAAGTTTGTACTTCTTACTGTCCCTCACCTGTGAGTGTTTGTATTTTTAGAAAACTGTTAGGACTGATCTCACTTTGATGGTGCAAATACTTGAGAAAGGAGCCGTGCAATATCTGAACACAGGCAGAGCAGTCCAGGTAAAGGGGACAGCAAGTGCAAAGGCCCTGAGGTAGGAGCTTACTGGTGTGCTCAAGGCCCCTGAGGCCAGTGCAGCTGGAGCGCAGAGACTCGGGGTGGGGTGGTGGTGGTAGATCATGAGGTCAGAGGCGATGGGAACCAGATCACCTGGGGCCTTGTAGACCATGGAAGGGATTTTGGTCCTTCAGTTCAGTCGCTCAGTCATGTCCGACTCTTTGTGACCCTGTGAATCGCAGCACGCCTGGCCTCCCTGTCCATCACCAACTCCTGGAGTTCACTCAGACTCACGCCCATCGAGTCGGTGATGCCATCCAGCCATCTCATCCTCTGTCGTCCCCTTCTCCTCCTGCCCCCAATCCCTCCCAGTATCAGAGTCTTTTCAATGAATCAACTCTTCACATGAGGTGGCCAAAGTATTGGAGTTTCAGCTTTAGCAACAGTCCTTCCAAAGAACACCCAGGGCTGATCTTCAGAATGGACTGGTTGGATCTCCTTGCAGTCCAAGGGACTCTCAAGAGTCTTCTCCAACACCACAGTTCAAAAGCATCAATTCTTCGGCACTCAGCTTTCTTCACAGTCCAACTCTCACATCGAACATGACCACTGGAAGGCTATGGCCTTGACTAGACGGACCTTTGTTGGCAACGTAATGTCTCTGCTTTTGAATATGCTATCTAGGTTGGTCATAACTTTCCTTCCAAGGAGTAAGCGTCTTTTAATTTCATGGCTGCAAATCACCATCTGCAGTGATTTTGTAGCCCAGAAAAATAAAGTCTGACACTGTTTCCACTGTTCCCCATCTATTCTCCTGTGAAATGGGACTTCCCAAGTGGCGCTAGCGGTAAAGAACCCACCTGCCAATGCAGGAGACATAAGAGACCCTGGGTTGGGAAGATCCCCTGGGGGAGGGCATGGCAATCCACTCTAGTATTCTTGCCTGGAGAATCCCCATGGACAGAGGAGCCTGGCGGGTTACAGTCCATGAGGTCACAAGGAATGGGACACGACTGAAGTGACTTAGCACAGTGCAGGTAACAATAGTTGTTGGGATTTTTTTTCTCTTTCTACCTAATCTGAGAATGTTTTTTAATAGGTGATTTTAATCCAGTTTTATTTTCTGATTACTGATATGGACATTTATTACCTTTTTCCCCACATGTATGCATGTGTGTTTTAATATGTAAATTTTTATTTGCTTTTCTTTTTTTGCATCTTGGCACACACACATGCACACGTTGATTCTATGGTTTATCCATCCATTCATTTTCTTTAATATAAGTAAATGTGAATATACATTTATATCTGCTTTCCAGGGAGAAAAGTAACATAGTACATGTACTTTTTTCACTTTGCTTTTTTCAATTAAAGTCATCTATTTCTCTCTGCTTTTCACTTTTAGGTTTTTTTTTTTTTTTTTTTTTTTTACTATTTTTACTTATTTACTTTAAAAATCGTCTGTACCAAGGTGGTACAATTCTGCTTTCTAGCAAGCATCACTACTCTGGATAAGGGGCAAATATTCCTTAGAATCCCATGTGCAGCAGCTTATGAGAATGAGTTATTGTGGGGTCTCCTCCTGTTCTGAACTTCTAGAACTCCCTGGTTCTTGGTGACAGGGGGTGGGGGCTTCCAAATGCTGGAAGCATCAGGGTGGGAGTTGGAGAGCAAACGTACAGCTCAGCCTTGCCCATGTTGAGTGTTTGACCATAGGGAGTCCCCCTCTTGCTGAAAACGAGGACCCTGGAGAAGAGGATCTCTATGGGCTTTACAGGTTGATAGCAGGACCAGGTAAAGGAGGCTGAGCCAAACCTGTTCCTGGCACACCATGCAAGCAAACAACTCCTTCTTAGGAGAAGATGATAAAACTGTTTCATTATGCAACAGCCTCAGTGCCCATCACTGGCTTCTCTGCAGAGGCAAAGCACCGTGGGAGACGTGGAGCCACTTAGTGGTCCTGGGGACGGGGCTGTGAGCTGGAGGTGGGCGTGTGCATGCAAACAGGGGGCCAGCAGGGAGCAGCCAGGGAAGCAGGTACAGTTCTAAGGAGTTCACAGACGTCAGCAGGGCAGAGCAGCAGGTGACCAGGCAAATGATCAGGATGACAGAGGGCTGACTGCTCCCTGGGGATAAGGAGGCTGAGCCTGGAGGCTGGCCTGTCCCAACAGGAGACTTCTGTACCACCGCCACCCCTGCCTGGACCAAGATTACTTTCCCCAGGAGGGCCTCCTAGAGCCGGGGCTGGGGGTAGGGGGCGGGTAACTGGCCACGATGGAACAGATCCGAGAGCTCCCAGTGCATGAACTTTCCAACTTCTTTTATTCTCTCTTCTATGGAGAAAATTTCAAACCTGGAGCCACCCATTCTATATGTTTTTCCTTCTTTCCCCAAACCCTCAAACACAACTCACACAAGTAAAGGCAAGGGGCCAGGAAATAAATATGCCAAGAAGAAAAAAAATCACTGGAAGAACAAGAAAGAGCAAAACTCTGGGCCATCCCCAAGAGCAGCCTGGGTGGAGCATTCCACTAAACCACGCATCACGTATTCCAGCCCTAAGTCCTCCACCAAGCTTCCGTCCGCAGCTCGGACTTCCGTTCGGTGCAGCTGGAGGCAGATGGGGGCCCAGACTCCGAGGACCTGTGGGATGGTCTGAGTCAAGCCCTGAGCGGACCCGGAGCAGACGGATGAGCGGTTTCAGAGCTAGGGGGAGGCACAGGCACCCATCCAACCCCTTCGCAACCCCCTCTGCTCCGCACCTTTTTAATCCCAGACGCGTGATACATCATCACCCAGCTCACTGCCTACAGCCCCCGAGGGGCTGCGTGGGAAGAAATGTGGGGGAGGACCCCGCTTTCTGCACTGACTGGGGCCTGGCTCAGTGTATCTCGGAAGAAAGAAGAGAAGGTCTGAACACTCCCACCCAGGGGCGGCTCGGTAATTGTGGGTTTTCACAAAAACACTCCAGGAAGGAACAGTTGCTGCTAAGGAGAAGCTGGGGGAAAGGCTTCGTGGAAACCCTTCCCCGGAATGAGGCCATCCCAGCCACCAGACCACCCAGGCGGGTCCTGCTCGACTCCTCTGTTTCTTCTAAAGGCAGGATCAAGACCAACCCAGCCCTCCCCCCAAAGCCATCCATCCTCCCCTCCCCAAGGCGGGAAGTTTGCTATCTCTGCCTGGTCCACGAGTCCAAGTCCAGAAAGGACAGCAGGTGCAAAGGATGCCTTGTCCCGGGCCTTAGCGCCCCTGCGGTGGAGGATGTTGTAAATTCTGATCACCACTTGTCCTGATGTGGGGAACCCCATCACCCACAAGGGTTCCACAGACTCCAGCCTAAAAGGATGAGAAGTGGGCTCTGGACTCAAAATGAAAGCCTGAGGCTGCCTCAGAGATACAGATCCTGTTCATGGAGCCTGCCCTCACATCTCACCTTTGCTCCAGCTTCCAAACTCATCTCCTTCTCTCTGACACCCGCTTTCCTCCCCTCGCCACCCTCCACAAGTGAGGGGCCTCCCCACCCTGAGCGTTGGTGCAGCAGCTCCTCCAGGGACGCCCTCTCCCATCCCGGACGTCGGCACATAAGGTGTCGAGAGAGGTGTCGGGAGCTTGTGTGCCGGGCCCCAGCTCTTGGCTGGTTTCTCGCGCCTCCATAGCGGGTCCTCCCACACACCTCTCTCCCCGGCCTCCTGGCGGTCTCCTCCGCAGTCAGGCCGGCCTGTGCGTCGTCCCTGATGCCACCTCAGGACCTCTGCCTCTGCTTGGTCACTGACCAGGAAGGCGCGGGCCCCTGCCCTCTGTCTGGCCCGTGCAGGACACAGACCACCCTCCACCTCCTCCTGGAAGCCTTCTTGGTTACTCTAAACCCCAGAAATCTTTCTTCTCTCTGAAGTCCCAGGGCCTGTGGTCTGGCATTGCACACGCACACACACACGGGAACATACATGTGTGTATGTTCGCTCATTTCAGTCGTGTCCTACTCTTTGTGACTGCAGCCTGTTTGTGCCAGGCCATGGGATTTTCCAGGCAAGAATACTGGAGGGGTTGCTATGCCGTCCTCCAGGGAATCTTCCCAACCCAGGGATCAAACCCAGGTCTCCTACACTGGCAGGCAGATTCTTTACCCTCTGAGCCACCCGAGAAGCCCTAAAAGACGTGTATACCATACAAACATATAACATACAACACATAACATATAACACACACACGACACACACACATGACAATGTTAATTCAGTGTGAACTGTCCAGTAACCTTCTCTCTCCAGCTAGACTGTGAGCTCCTGGAAGGCCTGGCACACACAGAGGCCTTCGAGAAGCCCTCAGGAAACCCTCCCTTCCTGACCAAAGCCCCGTGTCCTCACTCCCCTATCTGTGCCAGGGCTGGGGGCTCCCGCCACGAGGGCTACCACGAGGCAGAAGAGGCCAGCACCACACAGAGCTTCAGCCTCTGAAGGGAAATGGCCCTCTCGCCCCAGAAGGCTGCCCGGTGATAAACAGGATGCAAGCAAATCCCAAGGAATCCTGAGACGGGAGGGATTTTAATACAGCTAACCTGACATCATCTCTCTGACCACAGCAATGCTTGCGGGGCGTCGGGGGGAGGGTCGGCCCTGACCTATTTTTGGTGGGCAGGCACTGCTAGAAGGCGCAGCATTGAAGGTCTCCCCTTTCCTGGCCACCAAGGGGGGGGTGAGGCTTCAGCCTGGGCCCTCCCCCTACTGGGGGGGTGTGCCCATTTGGGTCTAAGCCACAGCTCACAGAAGGGCTCAGCGGAGTCTGAAGAATCCAGCAGCCCTCATGGCCTTGTCGAGCATTATCCCTGCCGCAGGAGATGGCCAGCTCTGTCTCCAAACACCTCCTTCACTAGACCCCAAACTGCTACCACATTCATCAGAATTAAGATGCCCGGAGGACTCTTAGGATGGAAAGGGTGGGCCTTTACCATGGAACAGCTTCCCTCTGAGACCCAGTCCTGAGAGACGTGGAGAAAGATGGGTTTGGTGGGATTTCCGGGAGACAGGTGGTGGGAAGAGGGGGTTTCAGTGAGCACTCCAAGGTGGGCTAGAAAGCCTGATGGAAGCCAAGCAGGGCTGGTGCAGAGGGCATGGCCCAAAGGAGATAGGGGCAAGCCGTCTTCTTTCACAGTGATGCTCTTTCAGGGTGAAAAACCTTGGGCGGACCGGGAACTTTCTTCCGTCTCAACAATCCCACTGCTCTATGGTGGGACAGGTCAAAGCAGACCCCCGTGACATTCTAGGTCGAAACATTCCCCCAGAAGCACTCCATGGGAGCTGGTACACCCTCGCCCTGGCAGAAGGGCTGATGGGGACCAGAGCCCCCGCCAGGCCCTCTGTGTCCCTGGTGCTCCTCCCAACTGCAGGATGCTCCCTGGGACCTGGGCATGGCAGTCAGTCCCCAGAGAGCTCCTCCCCTGATCCAGTGCTCAGCAGGGGAGGAGGGTTCCCCAGGAGAGCAGGGGTGGCAAAGAGCCTAGCTAGTCCTGCTTCAACTCCTCAGGCTTGGGGAGGGGGCCGTTTTTAAAGATTTAATGGAAATAGGAGCCCACGACTCCCCCAGAGAGTCAGGCAGGGCTGAGGCACAATCTCAGGTGGCCAGCTGGGCCTTCAAGTCCACTCCCACCTCCTCCACCCCATGCCATCCTCTTTGGCCCCCTCCTCTGTCTGTAACTCACACACCTGACAAGTCATCCCAGGACAGTGTCCAGGAGAATCAAGATAGTTCCTCTCTCAGAGTAGCTATGATTTGGAAGGGATCACAGGGAACAAAAAATTTTTAATCCAATGGAAAAGTGAAAAGTGAAAGTCGCTCAGTTGTGTCCAACTCTGTGCGACCCCATGGATTGTAGCCTGCCAGGCTCCTTTGTCCATGGAATTCTCCAGGCCAGAATACTGGAGTGGGTAGCCTTTCCCTTCTCCAGGGGATCTGCCCAACCCAGGAATGAAACCAGGGTCTCCTGCATTGCAGGTGGATTCTTTATCAGCTGAGCTACCAGGGAAGCCCAAAGGAGGCAGGTACTCATGTAAGTTCAGACAACAAGGTCCTAGGGCCTCTCAAAATCCCATACATTTCATATTATGATTATTAATATGATTAACAAGTAGATCCAATATTTCCAGAGAACACACCACACCTCTGCTGCAGACACAAGGCGAATAAAGCCCCCAGACCGCCGGTCACATTACTCAGCACCTCCTTTTGTCTACACTCCAGACTGGTGTACACTCTGCTGGCTGGGCCACGTTGGCTGCAGGAGAGGCTGTGATCTGAGGATCGTGAGAGGCTAAACAGGAAGCCTTGTTTCCAGAGGGGCTGCTCAAAGACCTCTCACCAAGAACAAGAGACCCTCTGAGGCTCAAGGTGCTCCAGGCTTTGGTGTCAGCTCCAGAGGGTGGTTGCCCCGTGGCGGGCAGAGCCCCACGCAGTGCAGGGTCTGGGCTCACCAGCCCTGTCTCCGAGGCAAGGCCTGTCCTGTCTGTGCCCTGCCCTGCTGGCCCGTTTTCCCTTCCACCTTCCACCTTCTCCAGTCCTGCATTGATAGCTTCAGGGAGGCAGGGGACACCATTCTTCCTACAGCCTTCCAAGTTCTGCTCCTTAGAGTGGCTACTTTCAGGTACCTCGAACTCTGAGGTCTCCCACAACAGCCTTCACCAGGGCCTTCTGCAGCCTCTACGTCAAAATACATCTCCAGGGACTTTTGTCCAACATGGCTCTGAGGCTTAGCCGACCGGAGCTCAAGCACTGGAGCTCAAGTTCAAGCCAGTAGCCCACCAGCCCTAAGACCCACTTCCCTGAGAAGTGCGGTACTGTCTTCAAGAACCAGAGCACGTTGGGGACAGGTGGGGAAGGACGGCTTGGTGCTCCCCCCACCGCCCCCCACCAGGGCCTCTCCTCTGGTTTTCCTGTTACTTCCATCAGGGGTGACCCTGGGTAGGCATGCCATCCCAGGCAGGATGGAGGGACAGGGGGTGCAGACTGCGGTCGCTCATTCAGCCTGGATCTGCCCCAAGCGCCCCGCAGAGCACAGGCAGGGAGGTGACGGCACCCGGCTCCACCTCCGTCTCCTCGGGGTAAGGTGCAGGCGGCCATTCCCTTCTCCTTGGTGTTCCTGTGATCATCTAGATCAGGGATGTGAAAACTGTGGCCTATGGGCTGAGTCCAGCCCCCGGCTGTTTTTGTGGATGAAGTTTTGTTGAGCCACAGTCCCTCTCATTCAGTGGCTGCTTCTGCCCTGCAATGTGGAGTCAGGGTGGAGCAGTTATGAGAGAGACCACATGGCCCTCGAAGCCTAAATGCTTTTCTCTCTCCAGATCAGCATTTATCCTGGAGCAGGTGTAAAAGAAGCACGTGTCCCCCTACTTACCAACGTCCCCAAACCCCAAGGCAAAGAGTCTGGACATTCTGATGTCTGGAACCAGCGTCAGTTTTGCAGTCTTGAGCAAATCACATGGCCTTTCCTGAGTCTCACCTACATTGCTCTTATACTAGGGGGCATTTGTCTTATCTGCCCCCCAAGCCTGCTGCAGAGATGCTGTGAGAAAGGCTGTGTAAGATACCTTTATTTGCATTGTTAATATTTGTATTCTTCTCTTTCCTACCCAAGGAAGACTTCCCTGTCAGAGTGAATCCCTGCCAACAGCCTGAGAGCAATCTCAAGAGAGATCTGAGCCAGAAGCACCCAGTTAAACCACCCCTGGGTTCCTGAGCCTTGGAAACAGACAGACTCTAGTATTCAATATGCTTCCAATTAAAGCCCAATCTTTTATAATCATTGAGATTAAAGAGTTTAGGGGAAAATAAGTGTATGTGTGAGAGTGAGAGACAGAGAGAACTGTGTGTGTGAGTGTATCTTGGAAAGTTCCCTTTTCCTGGAACTACCTGCTGTACCCCTGCACAACAGGTAGGTCCCAAAGCTGAGACAAAGTCATCCTCTGGTTTAAAAGCTTCCTCAGGGACTTTCCTGGCAGTCCAGTGGTTAAGGCTCCACGCTTCCAATGCAGGGGTTCGAATCCCGGCCCGGAAACTAAGATCCTACGTGCTGCATGGCGTGGCCAACAACAACAACTTTCCCCAGGGAGGAAACTTTCCAACACATGCTCCAGTGGAGAGAGGAGCCATGGGCAGGGGCGTGCAGAGGGGAGGACAGGACAAGGAAGGCCTTCTTGGAAAGACTTGAGGTTGAATCAGAAAAGAGAAAACAAAAAAACCTCAACTCATTCAAAGCTATTGGTGCATTTTACTATATCATTTAAAACAGGAAAAACAAAACAAAACAAAACAATGCCACAGGAAAACTAGAATCAGGTAAAGACGGCCCCCAGTGGTCCCCACCCGGTGGCATTCACACCCTCTGCAGTCCCTTCTGACACCGTACAAGGGTTAGTCTATGGGACCAGCAGAGCAGCAGAAGGGATGGTATGTCTCTGCTGAGATTAGGTTTCAAAAGACAGGACAGCCTCTCTCTCCACCCCCCCTTGCTCATTCTGTCATGAGCACCCCACAGAGAGGCCCACATTGCAAGGAAATGAAGCCTCCGGCCAACAGCCAGTGAGGAACTAAGGCCTGCCAACAGCCGCGTCAGTGAGCTTGGAAGTGGATCTTCCAGTCCCATCTGAACCAAGTCTTCAGATGATCACAGTCCCTGCCAACAGCTTGACCGCAGTCTCAAGAGAGATCCTGCGCCAGGAGCACCCAGTTAAATGGCCTGGGTTCTGACCCTTAGAAACTGTGTGAGATAATAAATATTTGCTGTTCGATTTCTAAGTTTTGGAATAATTTGTTATGCAGCAATGGATAACCAGTACAAACAGGCAGGCCAAGCTCCATTTCCAGCAAACAATCACTGGGAATGATAACCGGCAGAGGTCCCTAAAGCGGTCACACGTACACAGCTATAAGCACAGATGTGTGCATTCCGCACACAGGCAGTAAGCCCTCACGTCTGAGAAGTCCTTGATATTTGACTGGCCTTCAGAGCATGATAACGTTTTTTAGATGAGACACAAGCCTCAGGTCAAGTCATGCCCTGGAGGCTCCACGTCTAGCAACGAGGCCCGAACCAAGTCCAGACAAGTCAGCACACCCAAGGGGCCACCTACACACTTGTCCGGAGCCTGGGTTCTACAGAGGCTCATACTATGTGACTTCCAGAAAATGAACATCGAGGCAAAAAGGACGTTTGCTTCAAGTAGCATAGTTCCAGGCTTCTAGGAGCTAAAATTTCCGCCCTCAAAAAATAACAACCCGTATACCCTCCCGGTGGGCTTCCCTGGTGGCTCAGATAGTAAAGAATCTATCTACTAATGTAGGAGACCCAGGTTTGATCCCTGGGTTGGAAAGATCTCCTGAAGAAAGGAAGGGCAACCCACTCCAGTATTCTTGCCTGGAGAATCCCATGGGTCTGCAGAGGAGCCTGGTGGGCTCTAGTCCACGGAGTTGCGAAGAGTCAGACAAGACAGCAGCAGCTTAGCACGCATGCACGCACACACGTATCCTCCCTCCCTTCCTTCAGCCTCTCCCGGACTTGCAGTGTGTCTCAAGCTCTCAGCCCGAGGTGACTCTCAACTCTGGGTCATCACTGAAGGCTCGCATGAAAATGCAACGTGATCTGCCCTGGGTTAAGGCTGGACTGATTCCTGACACTCCAGTTCCTAAGATGAAACGCAAGAGTGGTACACGCGGGCACACAAGGAGCAGCTGGAGAGTAGTAGGAGGTGGGCGAGGAGACAGAGGGTTTTCCCCAGCTGCGTGCAGAGTTCTAAGCACCACAGTAAAACTCGGACCTGGAACTCTGGCCAGGAAAGGGTGTCTGAGACAGAAACTGGACGGTGAGTTGCATGGCTCCTTGGGAGGGAGCTGGCCCCCCTGGGTCCCACTCAGAGAGGTCCTGATGATTACCTGCCTCTCCCCATACTCCTGACCGAGTGTGTGCCAACCTTCTGGATCATCAGGGCGAAGTCGGAAGCCTGCCCTCTGCCCTGCGCCACCCCGCTCCCTGCCCAGCCTGTCGGAGCCACGGCTGCAGCCCACGGTTCAGAGGCACCAGGTTGCCTGCTCAGGGTGACCATCTGCTCTCTGACGCAAGGAGCCAGTCTGCTGCGGCTGCTCAGGACACCGGGCCAAACATGCACACAGCCCCATAGTTTTTTTTTTCCCTTCTTCCTAAAAAACATTTCTCATCCTTGGGTCGACACACGTCTTTCCCAAGTTCAGTATCAACTTCAACAAACAGAAAGCCTAAAACGGGATCCTTTGTCCACAGAATCCTCTCCTTAAGCTGAAAAGAGGCGTCTGAAGACAACTAGAGGGCAGAATATTTCCGAGGGTGGGGTGAGCAACGGCTAAAGCTGGCTCGGTTGGCCACTGGGAGAGGTGACTTGGGAGACGGACTTGGCCTCCCGCCCACCAGCGAGCGTCCTGCACACTCCCCCCTACACCCGCCCCATCCTTGAATCCCTCAGCTGCTGCACCTGCACACCAGGTGGGCGAGGGACTTGGGGTGTGGCAGGGAGAGTTCTTTCAGTCCATGCCGGGCGAGGCCTGACACATGCCAGCAACTCGTGGGGAAGGTCAGGGAAGAGGATCAAGGCAGGATGAAAAGGGCTTGAATAGTGACAAGTGGGTGCCACGTGCAAAGGGGCCAGCAAGGCAGGTGAGGAAGGGCCCAGGTGGAGGGAGCCGTTGGGGGCAGACTGGGGAAGCTTCGGGGAATGGAGAGCAGACTGAGGTCAGAAAATGCAGTGAGCGGGGACGGCTCTTTAGGAGGAGGCAAGAAAAGGGTGGTGGAAGGCGGGCCAGGC
>SJXQ01007381.1:263686-287505 GCA_006408695.1 Aepyceros melampus | reverse complement strand
TGTGGTGTGTGTGGTGTGTGTGTGTGTGGTGTGTGGTGTGTGTGTGGTATGTGGTGTGTGTGTGTGTGGTATGTGTGTGTGTGGTGTGTGTGTGGTGTGCGTCTGTGTGTGGTGTGTGTGTGTGGTATGTGTGTGTGGTGTGTGTGTATGTGGTGTGTGTGTGTGGTGTGTGTGTGCGGGGTGTGTGTGTGGTGTGTGTGTGTGTGTGTGTGTGGTGTGTGTGTGTGTGGTATGTGGTGTGTGTGTGGTATGTGTGTGGTATATGTGTGTGTGTAGGGCGAGGGGTGGCAGGGAATCAGGGACCTTGGGCAAACTTGCCTCCAAGAAGCTGCACAAGAAGAGGCATTTTTAGTTCTCTGAGCAAGCAAGCTGGCTGGGCTATTTCTTGGCTCTCTGAGAACAGTCTCTGTCCAGTAAAGGTAAAACCATAAGCTACCGCCTTTATCTAAGAAGAAATCCCCTGCAGAGGAGAAACTCTTCAAACAGAGCCTGCCCCGCTCCCTCCCTTCCTTCTTTCCCTCTTTGTCTTCCTCCCTCCCTCATTTTCATCCAGAAATCATTTACGCACCTTCAGTACTCTGACCCTGCTTTTGCACAAGTGGCACACATGAAAGAAATGCTCTGCAGCTGAACTTTTCCACTCGAAACACACTCTGAAGGTCTCTCCTTGTTGAAGAGCCTTTCAGGAAACAAAGTTTCAGCCTCCCAGACACCCAGCCTCAGCTGTGTGCTCCTATCCCGAGCAACCCCACATGCTTGTTTTGGCCCCTTGCTGTCACCCAGCTGGCATCCCAGGGGAGACCCCAGTTTCCGCCTCAGTTAAGGAGAGCACTCCCCTTGACGCATCCCAGGGCATTCGAGAGAAGCAGCGTGTGCAACTGCTGATCTGTATGTCGGTGTCACAGCCCGGCCCAGCACAGGCCAGGGACGGGGCGGAGGAGAGACAGAGTCCTAGAACTGTGAGCTCCAGAGCCTCCTGGAGGCCGTGTGTCAAAACACACGCCGGCAGGTCAGAGTCCCCTGAGGCCTGCTACTGTGGCTGCCCGGTCGGTGCAAAGAGCTTTCCTCTTCCTCAACTGCAAAACCTGCCCTGGACTCCTGCAGGGATCCAATCCTGGGGCCATCCAAGAGAAGGGCGGCCCCCCTCACCCTGTAACCAACCCCACTACAGCCACGTCACCTCTTACTGTATCGGCTAGTGACCAGGAAAAGCAAAAAGCAGGCCAGGACCGCAGCTGCACAAGGGCCGGAGGCACAGAAAACCCAAAGCTGGCGATCGAGTCTCCTACCTTCGGTCATTTCTCCTCCTCCGGAACAGCTTCTTCGTGTGCGCGACTCTACCTCATGGGGCATCGGGTGGTAGCCCTGTGTGGTTGGGGAAGGAAGAGGGGCGTCAGTAAATCTGAAAGAGAGCAAAGAACTTCCGGGTCTGAACTAACCTGCAGCAACATCTACGACAACAAAGTGAAATCGAGTTTGGAAAGTCTAGGCTCTGACCGCCAAATCCAGGCTGAAAAATGGAGAATATTCAAGTCCACGCATTTCCCACCAGGTGATGATGCTGGAATCATAAAACCAAAGAAGAGTGGGGTCCCTAGACTTTGTCAAATCCAGCCATTCAAATGAGAACACTCAGGTCAGGAGAGATGGATCAGGCAGAGAATTAGTAAGAGAATCAGATTGGAATCGATGATGGACAAGCTAACCCTCCAACATCAGGCTTCCTAACACCAGGGAAATGTGACTATCTTCTCTGAGCGGTGGAGAGGACCAGGAGACACAGCCTCCTTGCAAACCCTGAGCCTCATGCAGACGGAATGTGCTAGGACCCAGTTTTCTCCTCATCCTAGTCCGGAAGGCCTCATGCAGCTTTTTTTTTTTAACCAAAGATCCTTGTTACTTATACTCCTGGGGTGTATTTAGGGGAAACATGCAAATAGCTAATGTCTTTTTAAATGTTAAATTGTGGAAAATGTTAAGGTTGGTCGTTTGCATATATTGTCATCATGATAACAACTGCGTATATATATGTTTACATCAAGGTTGGAGAGAAATGTTAGCCTCTCAGTCATGTCTGACTCTTTTTGACCCCATGGACTGTGGCCCTCGAGGCACCTCTGTCCGTGGGATTTTCTAAGCAAGAATACTGGAATGGGTTGTCATTCCTTTCTCCCAGGCATCTTCCCGACCCAGGGATCGAACCTGGGTCTCTGCGTTGCAGGTGGATTCTTTACCACCTGAGCCACTAATATATCTACATTGAGGCTGGAGAGAAACTCTTTCCTTACCATGCAGGGCTGATGGAGTAAAATGCCAGGCAGCAGGCAGAATTATTTGCAGAAGGTGGGCTGATAGCCGCTCTCTTCTTATTGTTCCCCTCTCCCCAGGAACGTGTGGTCTGGTGGGAGGCAGGAGAGCGCTGCCCTTCTATTATGGTCTGGCTGGGGCAGGGTGGGAGGGCTTGAGCGTACCTAAGGCTGGCGATCTGCAGGGAGGCAGTGGCCTGGCTTGGATCCGGGACATCTGGGCACGGGTCGTGATGCAGAGCGCACAGTCTGAGTGTGGTCCCCATGCGGCCCACAGGGCCTTGGCTGTGCACGGGCTCAGAGGGTGTGACAGGCCCAGTGTGCTGGAGAGGGCTCAGGGAGAGTCCAGTGAGGCCCTAGCTGCACTTTATAGACAAGGAGACTGAGGCCCAGACCCTCGATGGGCACAGTGCATGCCGCCCTCTGGATTCGGGCTCCACAGTGGAGCATCCCGGTGGGCTGCCTTCTCTGGGCTTTGCCCCCGACCACAGAGCTGGACAGCCTTGGACGCTGGTAACCCCGTCAACCTCGAGGTGCTTCCTGGAGCGGGAATGAGGGCGCTGGGGGAACAACAGGCTCAGGAGGACACAGGGACCCTGGCCTCTCAGAAGCCAACCCTAAGACGCCTGTTGAGTCCAGGGAGGGAACGGCACACTTCAAATTTTATTTAATTTACATTATTTATATCGTCGGTCCCTCCCTCACAGCCTGTCTCTTGCCTCCAACAATCGGCTGAGAAGGCATGAATGAATTCCTGCTCCGGCAGCCACAATGGGCCCCTGCAACCTAAGGATGTGCTTTGTTTAATGGTTTTCTCAAAGGATATTATTTGCTTTCTTTAATACAAAACACAAACAAGGAAAAACACCAAGTCTTCCCCTCTCATTTCCCCTCTCCCACCCTGACCCAGCTCCGGGCTGGCCCCTTCCCTCCCTCCCAGCCTCAGGTCACCACAGGAACACACTGGGCGGGCCCAGCGCAGACAATGGCAGGAAGCCGAGGCTCCCTCTCAAGCCGGAGGCCTGGATGGGGAACTGAGCCCTGGGGCCGGGCCGAGGGAGCTGTCCCGACACTGGCCTTCCAGGAGCTCACAAGGGGCCGGCCTCCCCTGCCCAGGCTCCAGAGTCCTGGGCTCTGACCTGCACCCTTGCCTCCCTGCTCCCCATGGCCGTAGCAGAGGGGAGCTGCCCTGGTGACCCAGACTCATGGAGTGCCAACTCTGCCAGGACTCAGCGTGGCCTGGGGGGCAGGCAGGACCACTCAGGGCTTCTAACAAAGCTGCTCTGGCTTCTGGGTCCTTCCATTGCCTCCAAATCACTAATACAAATGTTCAGTTCAGCTCAGCGGTCGCTCAGCCATGTCCGACTCTCTGCGACCCCACAGACTGCAGCACACCAGGCCTCCCTGTCCATCACCAACTCCTGGAGCTTGCTCAATCTCATGTCCGTTGAGTCGGTGATGCCATCCAACCATCTCATCCTCTGTCGCCCCCTTCTCCTCCTGCCTTCAATCTTTCCCAGCATCTGTATAAAATGTCAGAGCAGTTAAAAGTCTGGGCTCTGGAGCCACACTTCCTCGTGACGGCTCTGTGACTTTGAACAGGAGGCCTAACCGCTCTGTGCCTCAGTTTCCACATCTGTGAGATGGGGATGATGGTAGTAGCGTCCGCCTCCTAGGGTTCTTCTGAGGGCCACTGATAAACACGTAAAGCATGTAGAGCAGTGCCTGGCATGCAGACAACCCCAGGAAGTGTCGCTGCTGGTGTCACTCTGACTCTCTGCTCAGGGCTGAGCTGAGTGCACCAGGACGAGCCAGGCTGCTCTGCTTCCTGTTCTCAGGGCCCCAGTCCTGGCAGACAGAGTCCAGAGGAGGCAGTTTATGGGGAAGAGAGTGAAGAAAGCTCAGGTGAGAGAAGGTGGAGGGAATTAGCAGAGAGTGTGGGGACCGGGCAGTGTGCTAGGAAAGGGGGGAGGAATTCTGCCTGTGTTCTCCTTGGTCTAAAGCTGGTGGACCCCCGTGGGAGACCAGAAATCAGCTGAGCAAAGTGGCAAAAGTGACAGAACCCAGCTTTGCACTCCTGAGGTCTTCCCTCCCCGGAGCACCCCGAGGCCAGTGCTACAGAGGACAGGCCCACCCACAAGGCCACCTGGGCCCCAGCCTGCTGGCACCATGGTGAATAAATGAATGAATGCCTGGGGCACCCGTGTAGAACTTTCAAACCATCCTGTATAAAACGGGGTACACTGTATTTATACAGGCTTCACTGGAAGACCTACTTCAATCAGCCCCTTTGTTCTTCAGATTCAAACTGGAAGGGGTACCACATGACCCACACAACCCAATATGCTGCCCACTACCCCCAAAACAAGGGCATCTGGGTGTCAAGACAGGCAAACACGAAGCCAAAAGAGGAAGAACGAGGGAGACTGAGTTTAGTTAAGATCTGCCATCAGATCAGCTGCTGACCCAGGCTAGTCCAAGTTCTTCAAAGCCACTAGTGAGAGATGAGGCTGGTATGTGGATGTTCAAAGCAGCAGAATTCATAACAGCCAAAAACGGAAACAAATCAAATGTCCTTTAACTGATGGCTGCATGAATATGTGGTGGCTCCATACAATGGAGTATTGCACAGCCACGAAAAGGGAGGAAATTCTGATACAGGCTGCAGCATGGATGAATCTTGAGAACATCATGCTCAGGGAAATAAGCTAATCACCAAAAATCCCCATATAGTTCAATTTCGTTTTTATGAAATGTCCAGAATTGGCAAATGTGTAAACACAGCAAGTAAATGCGTGTCTGCCAGGGCCTGGGGAGAGGCAGACTGGGGAGTAGCTGCCAGTGGGCTCCAGGTTTCCTTGGGGGGTAATGAAAACATTCTGGAATTTGGACAGTTGCATAACCTCATGAATATACTAAAAACCATTCACTCATATTATTTTGAAGGATGAATTTTATGGCATGTGAATTATATCCTAATTTTTAAATGGTGGAAAAAATTTTCCAGGTAGAGGAAATAGCAAGTGTTCAAAAAAGAAAGATCCAGCCACAGTGAAAAATGTTCCCCTCCACCAGTCACTTACTTTCCAGCAAGCAGCTGCCCTAAAACACAGTTCCTCAAAAGGGCTGGAAAGGGTGGTATGTGCAGGACAGGGCATCCAGTGACAGGAAGGACTAGTAAGGAACCTGGACAGGAGCATGAACTAGTATCCCCAGGCCTGGCCAGGGACGACGGGCTTTGGCTTTAGACCAGAGATTTCTCCCTGCTCTTTAGATATTAATAGAATGTACCCCTTGAGTGGAGAATGGGAAATTTATCAAGTCGGAATGACCATTTAAGAGTATATAGTAGCCTTTGTTCTATTTCTTTACTCAAGAAATCCTTCTATGCAATGCTCCAAAAGAGCCCCCGGTGGACATCAGTCCAGGTATGAGCACCACCCCCACCCGACCCCTGCAAATGAAGAAGAGCCCCACCAGCCTCTGCATCACCAGCTGGTGTGAGAGTTTGGTCAGCCAGTCAGGCGGGCCTCTGCAGCCTCCCCTTGGACTCCCTGTGCCCCCTGCTCTCTTCCACCTCTCCGCATAAGAACCCTTCTCCCTGAGCTCTGAGACCTGGCTACAGCTCCCCTCTGTCTAACCTCTGACCACTTTCAATAACTAAGCGGGCCTGGGAGACAAGTAGATTATATAAACCAAGCCTCTCTAGGGAGGGAGGGAAGATAATACTCCTTCTGCATGCAGCTCGAGCAGAGGACACGTGAAACACACACACACACGCACACACACACTCCCATCCCAGAGGTCAGCACTGGCCTAGGATGTGGCACTGTGGGCACCATGTTACTGCTCAGGTTGCAGAAACCCTCATGTAAAATCCGCCCATCCTGGGGCAGGCTGAGGCTAATACCTCAAAACCTGGGACAGCAGATATTTCTGGGGGATTAAGGCAGGTGCAACAGAGCTGCTGACCCTAGGCTGGGAATACAGGGGCCTCACCCTCAGATGGCAGCTATAAACAAGCATCTTGGGTCTGAGGGTTCAGGTTCGGGAGGGAGGGTCATGCAAGCATGCTGAGCAAACCAACACATGTGATGGGTGGCACTGAGACCAACTGACTCTGTGATAAGAGTGATGTACACCCAGCCATAGCTCCCCTCTCCCATGCCCCACACTCCCCACCTACCCACGCACCCATCCACCCACCCTACAAATATTGTTGTTTTAGACACTGCAGATACATTAGTGGAAAGCAATGGGCAAAATGCTTGTTCTTACGGAGCACACCTAATGACAGGAGAGAAAGGACAAACAAATAGGTAATATGATCAATGATGGAAAATCCTATGGAGCAGAATCAGGCAGGATAAAGGGATGAGGGCCGCAGGGGTGGGGGTGGTCAGGGAGACGCCTCTGTCACTTGCCAACTAGCCATCAGTCCATCCGGCCATCTGGCCATCGTTGGTTCTTCCTCACCCAAGCAGCTCTGAAGGCCAACCACGTGCCAAGCGCATCAGAGGGGAAATAGCAGGACGAAGAGGCCCAGTTCCAGCCCTGGGAGCTCGGGGGGGCGCAGACGCGCAGGCCGCTGCGTGCACGGACGTCTCTGGCAGCTGTGAGGGAGGAGCAGGCAGCTCTGCCTGGGGCAGGGGCAGGGAGGCCTTCACCTGGGGTGCTCCCTGAGCTGATGGGTGGACAGGTGCATGATGGAAGAGAAGAAGGTATGTTAGGACCTCAGCCTGCGGGCCAGCAATACCCACAGCACAGGTGGTGTGTCTAGAACGAGCCGGCTCTGCAGGAGGGGGAGGTGGCACCCAGCGCTCCGTGGGCGGGGGCGGTGGCTCCCGACCGAAGAGGTGCGCGCGGTGCCACCTGGACTGTCCTCTTCACCCCTACAGCGGGCAGAATCAGGTGCCCCCGAAAGACCAGCTGGAGTCCCCATCTGGGTACAGACCGTATTTGGAAAACAGGGTCTTCACAAATAGGATGGAGTTAGGATGAGGTCATTCTAAAGATTAGGGTGGGACCCAATGACCGGTGTTGGAATTTAGAGACCGAGACACAGGCTGTGTGAAAACCGGGGTAATGTTTGGAGGGGGGCAGCTTTGAGCTGAAAAAGGGGCGAGGATTGTTGGCAGCCACTTGAAGCCAGGAGAGGCAAAGACGATTCTTCCCAGAGCCTTCCAGTGGGGAGGATCAGGGGGGCGGTGGCCCTGCTGACACCCTGACTCCAGACTTCTAGGATCCAGAACTGTGAGACTGCAAATGTGGTGGCGCAAACACAGCACCCCTTGCCACCTCTCGGGCCCCGAGGCAGGGCTACAGGACAGTGTCTCACCCGGGGCTGAGATTCCAAAGTCAGCCGGGGCAGGGGGCCAGGCCCCGCACACCCACTTCACCCTTGCTGCACCCGCGACCTCTGAGACAACCTGACCACGGCTCCATCGGCAGGCCTCCGTCCCCCACCTCTCCAGGGGAGCTCGCCCTGCCCCTGCCCCTCTTTCTGCGGGCTGGTGGGTGCGGGCCTGCTTCCCCTTCAGTCTTGCGGGATAAGGTTTCGAAGGGCCACACAGAGCTCAGCCCCACGGCCGGAAGCTTCACAGAACCCCAGGCCCACTTTCTCCTCAAAGGAGATTTTCCTGATATTCCCGTGACCTGTGACCTCTGACCACTAACCACCCCGGACCTGGGTCTAATAGAAATCATCTCTTTGCAAAGGGAAAGCACATAACACAAAGACAAGAGAGCTTCTTCCCGCTGTGTGAAGACCCCGCCCCGACTGTGGTTGACCTGGACTGGCCTTCAGGGGGAGCTGGTGCAACTGGGTCATGCAGGGTTGGAAAGCAAGGCTGAGGATGCCGGCCCAGGCCATGCGGAGGTGGGAAGCTCCACGTGCAGCACTATTCAAAGCCATCCCCAAGGTGACCCCAGGCAGGAACACATACAGGGTCACAGGACCCCACTGCCAGGACATGCAGAGCATGGTTCCTATCTGCACGTTGGCTGCCTTTCCTAGCACACCGCAGTGTCCTGAGAGGTAAGCCCTGTGCCCCATGCCCGCCCTCTCCAGACACCTGCCCACTTGGTTATCCATCTCTCCTGGATAACCGAATCTCCATCCTGGCCTCTTGGAAACCACAGCCCCCTCCTCTTCTTCCCAAGGTTGAGTATCATTCCCACCTGCACTCCCGAGAATGCTTTGAAATGCCTGGAAACTAATGGCTTCCTCCTCTCCAGAAAATTCCAGATGACCCGGAGTGGAGGGCGCCATGGACAGCAACCCAGAAGAACTGGATGTTGGTTCTGCTGCACCCACTGGGTGAGTCCAGGGAGCTGGAGCCCCACGGAGGCAGGACAGATGCAGGCCAAGCCATCTGGGCTCCGCAGGCCCTCCGTTTCCAGCCCAACATGGGGAGACATCCCAAAGGCAAACAGTACAAAGGAAACAGGACTTGGAAACTTAAGGGGCCATAAAAATATCAAGTACAGCTCCCCTGACAATGAGTTTGTCTCAGCAGCGGAGCCTTCCTCTTGCTGGGGTCATGTTTTTTTTCATAGCTTCTAAGAAGCTATCCTACCAAGCTCCACGTGGGCAGGATGTGTGGGTCACGTCCAAGCTGAAACAAACAGGTAATGTTTCTAAAATTCCTGGAATCTCCAGGCTGCACAGCTATTCAGAGCAGCTGACCTGTTTCAGAAAAAAAGGTGGGGGTCGGGCGGGCTAACTCATGTCTCAGTTCGTGATCTTCTAATTTTTCTTTTAATTTATTTGTTTTAATCAGCAGAGACCCTTTTAAGAACAATACCTCAGCTGGAGTCCCAATATGAAAACACAGATAAAGGTCAACAGGGCAGAGGTGCAGAGATTGCCTCTGAGCGATCAACGCTCACCCCCTGCCTCTGGCCGCCCCCCATCTGCACCCTGAACTGTAAACCTCCCCTTCACCCACTCTGGAAGACTGGATGTTGGCTCCACAAGACCTGGACATTCTTCCAGAAAAGGAGTGTAACCAAAGTTCTCTGGTCAGGGTTTAGTGGGATCTGTGCACGCGTGCTTGCAAAGTGGCTTCAGTCGTGTCCGACTCTGTGGGACCCCATGGACTGTAGCCCACCATGCTCCTCTGTCCGTGGGGATTCTCCAGTATTTTCCAGAATACTGGAGTAGGTTGCCATGACCTCCTCCAGAGGATCTTCCCAGCCCAGGGTCAAACCCAGGTCTCTTAATGTCTCCTGCACTGGCTGGTGGGTTCTTTAGCACTGGCGCCACCTGGGAAGCCCAGTGGGGTCTACCGCACATGAATATTCTGCCTGTGGAGGTCTTCGGGGTGTGGACCCTCAGCATTCATCCAGAAGGCGGGGATTTGAGCCTGTACAGGGGTGCGGTTACAGAGGTCAGGTTGCTGGAACGTGGCCTTCCTTAGGTGCCCTGAGCTAACAAAACCCATCCCTCCTTTTTCCTTCAAGTTGGGTTTCTCACTGTAACAGCCTCGTAACTTGACTAGTAAACTCCACAGAGCCTTTAGGCAACCTGGGTTCCAGCACAGCTGCCTGACTGGGATACCACTGGGCAGTTATCTCACCCAGCCCTCTGCTCCTTCTTGTGAAAAATGAGGATGAAAATATTTGCTCTTCCTACCTCCTGCGTCATGTATCTGTAAATAAATTTTGAGTTGGGATTCTGTCCTAAATAGTTCAGCATGATGCAACTTTAGGTGCTGCTCCAGTTGATCTCAGTATATCCATGCAGTCCAGCAAAGTAAACATGGGGGTCCCTGCCCCTCCCGCGGCCAGCCATGTCAGGAAGGATCCTCTGGGCAATGCCAAATACAAACGACATGGGCTTGATAATTTCTGAGCAAACAGGAAAAATAGATGAGAATGTTGATGCCAAAGACAAGACCTCAAGCTAACAGAAAAATGTTAGGGAATTGTGTCTATGTTATGAGGAATAAAATATAAAGGAAACAGTTTCTAAAGTCCCACTTTTTCAGTCAAGATCAGTTTCCCATTTGCCACCCAGGTACTCCTGTGATGGGGTGTGTGTGTGTGTGTGTGTGTGTGTGTACATGCATGCCTGCACAGGGAGGGCTGTTGGATGGTGATTATAACCCTCTCTGAGTTGAAGACCATGTGAGACCCTGCGGCTCAGGATCTCATCCAAGTGACAAGCCCAGGACCAAGAGTCTAGAAGGAATCCTAGCTGCATTCCCCCACCACCATATCCCCCCCTGCTGATGCAGGGACAGCCCCAGGAGAATGGAGCTGGCAGCCAGATGCTCCCCACATCCTGGATGAGTGGTTTGTACTGGGGGTCCTGGAAGTGCTGCTAACCTGAAAGGGCAACAGCTTTCTGCTGCTACAGACCAGAGGCAGGAAGGTACTCCAGAAAGACACAGGGAAAGACACAGGGTCTGCTCTCCAGCCTCTGGGAAAGTTGCCTGGCACCTTTGGACACATGTGGCCTGAATTCTGGTCGCTACCTGGATGGTGCGTCCACGACAGAGATAAGAGCCAAACCCTGGAAAAGCCCATAAAGCTTTCCCATTCATCACTGTTGGGCCACTAGCATCTATTATATATATTCTCCTCATCCTAGTACTAATACCAGCAACTAAAACTCAAGAGAAGACCAAGTAATACTCACTCTCTGGTCTCTGAGGGCAAGTGACAGTCTCTGTCAGGGAGGAAAGCTGTGAATAGTTTTATGTCCTTGGGGAGGCTAAAAAAGCATCTTTGGAACTGAGGCAACAGTGGATTCTGGAGGAGTGAGAACTCTACAACAGAAGATGCCCACCACATTCGGTGAGCACACGGTGCGTCACAGACAGAGAAAACCCAGACTCCGCCGGTGTCCCAGAGAACTCCCCGGGCTGCCGGGAGCACAGATACACGAGCAGAATTACTACTCCGGACCCAGGGAAGTCACAGGGACACCCCCGGGGCAAGCAAACGGTAGAGGAAGGAAGGGATGCCCAAGACTACCCTTTGAGTTACTGGAATGCTCTGAAGTTAACAGAAGCAGAACCAGAAAGGCAAAGGCCCCAGTGGAAGCTACAAGGAGGAATATCTTAATGGCTTTGTTCTTGCCTCTCCTGAAAGTACTCTGGCATGGTTCATTTTATAAGTGGGCAGCGGTCAGAATACAGTAAGTGTGAGGACCTCGGTGGGTCATGGAAGGGGTCTTTGCCCCAAACACCTCTGCTGGTGATGCTGAGATCCTGGGGTGAGTTCCACTGTGCAGGGAGCACCTCAAGGCCACCTGTGAGCAAATGGTTCCTCATTCTGCATCCGCAGTGCTGGGCCAAAGCTGGCTGGTCTGGGGGACGGGGCAGGAGACTGTGACAAAGGGCACCCAGGAGCAGCGGTGTGGGTGTCCCAGGGTTTGCAGAGCCAGTTTCAGGCACTTTAAGCAACAGATTCGGGGCTGTTGGGCAGAGATCAGAGTCAATCGGTTTGGCTTTAAATACCATCACTGCCACCTACTGTGGGAGCCTGGCTAGATCCCTACCCTCCTGAGGCTTCTATTTTCCTCTTCTATGAAAAGGTAGTGTTTCAGAGGACTAGCAGGAGGATAAAAGGAGATTATCTGACGTATAAAGATAGGCGTAAGGATAAGGATACCATCACTTCATGGCAAATAGACAGGAAACAATGGAAACAGCGAGAGACTATTTTCTTGGGCCCCAAAATCACTGCAGATGGTGAGTGCAGTCATGAAATTAAAAGATGCTTGCTCCTTGGAAGAAAAGTTATGATCAACCTAGACAGCATATTAAAAAGCAGAGACATTACTTTGTCAGCAAAGGTCTGTCTAGTCCAAGCTTTGGTTTTTTCCAGTAGTCCTATATGGATGTGAGACTTGGACTATAAAGAAAGCTGAGCGCTGAAGAATTGATGCTTTTGAACTGTGGTGTTGGAGAAGACTCGAGAGTCCCTTGGACTGCAAGGAGATCAAACCAGTGAATGCTAAAGGAAATCAGTCCTGAATGTTCACTAGAAGGACTGATGCTAAAGCTGAAACTCCAATACTTTGGCCACCTGATGCGATTCTGACTCATTTGAAAAGAACCCTGATACTGGCAAAGACTGAAGGCAGGAGGAGAAGGGGATGACAGAGGGTGAGATGGTTGGATGGCATCACTGACTCTATGGACATGAGTTTGAGTAAACTCCAGGAGTTGGTGATAGATAGGGAAGCCTGGTGTGCTGCAGTCCATGGGGTCGCAAAGAGTCGAACACGACTGAGTGACTGAAATGAACTGAAGGATAGGAGCACCAGCGTTTTCCCAATTGCGCTCCCATCCTCTGCACACCCTACAGCCCTCTTCCTTTTAAGGGCACAGTCTGAAATTCCAGGCTCGGGAGCACCCAACGTGCACACAGAGACCCTGCCCTGAGACTTCTTGACTTTCCATCCACGTCTCTTTAGAGCCCGCCAGGAAGCCTCAGCCCAAACCCCAAGTAATGCCATCCTAGAACAAAGTCACTCTGTCCACGAGCCAGCCACGTCCTGAGCTCCCTGGCTGCATTCAGAAGAGGCTGAGCCACTGGCATAAACACCCACCCCTGCCCTATGACACAGACACTAATACCCAGGGGAATTAACCTGTGTGGTCACACAGCACATCGGACACACTCTTCTTAATGTTCCAGCCAAGAGCCTTAACAGACTAGGTAGCTGCTAGCAAGCTTGCTTCTCTAGCCACCCTGCTAACTTTCAGGGGCTCGGGGGCCATGCTGCCTTCACTTCCACAGGCCCCACAGTGGCTTAGATATCACAGTCTTCCATGACTTCTTGTTGGATGAAAAGTTAAGACGACCGACAGCCCTGGATGGACCAGAGCTGGGCCATCTGCATTCTATCACCAACAGGCGGTTGCCAACAGATCGGTGACCCATGGACACGGAACCCACAGACTGCGGCTGTCGACCCGGCAAAAGTTCCCGTGCTCCAAGAAGCCAGGATGCTCCATCGCCTCACTGGTCCTCGACCTGTAACCACAAGGCCCAGTGCTCAGCAACTCCCCTGTGGTTAGTGGACATGGAAAAGGTACTGAAGATGTGGGTCGCCCAATCCTTGGCTACACCGCAGGCTCTCTGAGGACCACGGTTACTGTTCCTTGGCTGGCCTGCCCTGGAATGATGGCACTGTGGGTGCTCAGGGCCCATGGATCAGCCCTACAGGTTGTGACGACTGTCTCACTGCTGCCAACTCCACGTGCCAGGCCAGAGGCAGGGCCAGCCAGGCAGGAGGGGGCTTGCTTCCCCTCGCTGAGCCTCAGTCCCCTGTCTCAAAATGGAGAGCCTAAACTTACTTCCGTCATGAGGATTAAACGAGATGCTGGGAGTCAAATGAGCTGAAATAACAGAGTCATATCCGGCCGGTCCTGCCACACAAGTTCACTGGACTCCAGTGGGGGTGTGTCTGTGCCCAGCCTAGCCCAGAGACAGCAGGGCCCGAGTGACCCTGAGGTCCTCAGAGCTGAGGCCAGACAGGCTGAGAGGGGCCAGTCCCCCCAGCAGAGGGCTGCGATCAGCAGGGATCACACACTGCAGAGGGGCCAGGAGTCCCAGTCTGCTACAGCAGGGGGATGACTGGGTGGCAGGCTCCAAGGAGGCAGACCTGGTCTCCTTAAGAGACTCAAAACAAAGCTGCTCCTGCCCAAGGCAGTTGTGAGGGAGGTTGGCCCAAACTGTGAGTGGCAGGCAGGCACCGATGGGTTGGGGGGGGTGTTCCCCAGTCAATGGCCACTCCTGGGAAGGGCAGGGGGGATGTTCCCTGGTCAGTGGCCACTCCTGGGCAGGGGTGGAGGGTGTTCCCCGGTCAATGGCCACTCCTAGGTTTGGCCACTGCTTTTTGCCCTGGATTTGTGCTCTTTGCTTGGTGTGAAAGCATTGGGGGTGAAGGGGAATTTGGGATGACAGCCGCAACCACAGCCCAGGTAAAGCCTAGGGGATGCCAGGGGAGACCTCAGGGTGCGACCTTCCTTGTCAGAGCCTTTAGTTTCATGTTGCAGAGGTGCAACAAGAAATCTTCCACTTGTCTGAGACGCTGATGGTTGGGGGCGGGGACGTGAAACGTAGAACAGGTGTGGCAGACAGCTCAGACTCAAGAGAGACTCTGCCTTTACACCCTTCAGTTCAGCTCGGCTCAGGCGCTTCGTTGAGGCAGGCTCTTTGCGACCCCATGAATCACACAGTACTCTAGGCCTCCCTGTCCATCATGAACTCCTGGAGTTCACTCAAACTCATGTGCATCGAGTTGGTGATGCCATCCAGCCATCTCATCCTCTGTCGTCCCCTTCTCCTCCTGCCCCAATCCCTCCCAGCATCAGGGTCTTTTCCAATGAGTCAACTCTTCGCATCAGGTGGCCAAAGTATTGGAGCTTCAGCTTTAGCATCAGTCCTTCCAATGAACACCCAGGACTGATCTCCTTTAGGATGGACTGGTTGGATCTCCTTGCAGTCCAAGGGACTCTCAAGAGTCTTCTCCAATACCACAGTTCAAAAGCATCCATTCTTTGGTGCTCAGCTTTCTTCACAGTCCAACTCTCACATTCATACATGATCACTGGAAAAACCATAGCCTTGACTAGACGGACCTTTGTTGGCAAAGTAATGTTTCTGCTTTTTAATATGCTATCTAGGCTATTCATAACTTTACACTCCTTAGCTGTTGGCAACTGGCTCTACCGGCTATCTCCAAGGCCAGCTCCAGGCAGCAAGAAGATAAAGGAAGAGATGGGCAGGTGGGCAAGGTGAGGGCATCCTTGAGCTAGAGTCTCATGTGGATGAGCTGGGCCAACGATGAGGGGAAGCAAGCCTGCGAAGTCTTTCCTTCCCCTCCTGTCCTGCCCGAGAAATATGCTCCCTTCCACTGAATGAGCAATTCTGTTTTCCTGGAAGGTATTCAAAAAGTCTTCTTACCATAGAAGGAACTAAATTATATCTGCCAGGATCTCGAGCTATGATCATGATAATAACAGTGTCTATCACTTACGGAGGCAGGCAGGGTTCCGAGTTTCCCATATATTAACTAATTTAAAGCTCACCAGAACCTTGAGAGGGAGATACTATTATTATCCATTCTCTACAGGAGAGGAAAAGGAAGCTGGGAGGATAGATTAAGCAGATTTAACAGCAGATCTAATGAAAAAACAGCGAGTGTGTGGCGGATGAAGCTGGGACATTATTAACTCAGAGGCCTGGGATGGACCCGTAACAGAATGCCCATTAGAGCCACAGCTCTGAGACCCAGAGCCAACCAAGCAGGAGCTGATCCGGAACTTCAGGGCTGCAGACCCCCAGGTGCCACCCCAGTGGACTGTGCACAGCGAACCACAGAGCGGGTGCTCAGCAGGCACTGGCTAACGGAAGGAGAACACGAACAAGCATGGTTTTCAACGAGCCATGGAAGGGGCTGGCCCACGCGTGGTTTTCCCTGGATTCACTCTGCAGACCATCACCGCATGGGAAAGTGAAAGCCGTTCAGTCGTCTCCAACTCTTTGTGACCCCATGGACTACACAGCTACACCGTCCATGGAATTCTCCAGGCCAGAATACTGGAGTGGGTAGCCTTTCCCTTCTCCAGGGGATCTTCCCAACCCAGAGATCGAACCTTGGTCTCCCACATTGCAGGCAGATTCTTTACCAGCCGAGCTACCAGGGAAGCCCAAGAATACTGGAGTGGATAGCCTGTCCCTTCTCCAGCGGATCTTCCTGACCCAGGAATTGAACTGGGGTCTCCTGCATTACAGGTGGATTCTTTACCAGCTGAGCTATCAGGGAAGCCCCCATCATAGCATAAATTCACAAGGTTGTTGTTAGTGGGCTCTTGCTTCTTCCCTTTCCCTCCTTCCACATTAAGTCACTAACAGCAAAGCTGCCACACTAAGTATTAATATGACCGGTATCGTGCAAAAATAACGGACCTCCCTGATGGTATGCCATCAAAAATGATAAAGTCTAAGGAACACGGTCTTACTGAGGTTCCTAATTAAGAAAGATGGGAAAGCAGCAGATAGAAACGAGTTCCTAAAAATCTGCTGGCATGCAAAAATTTTTCTGTATAGAATTGTGCTTTCACTATCTTAGGAAATTCTATGTCCTATGGCAAATACCTTCGGTAAAAGAAATAATTGCCTCCAACTTATTAATTTTTTAAGTGAATACTTTAAGGACACGGGTTATACCTCTCTCTGACTACAGGAAATGGACCATTTCAGAAATTCAATTACTTGTTCCATTCCCAGAAAGCAGGGCTGACCTTTTGTTGTGTGGATGTGGGCCATTAAGGGTTCCCTGCCACATAAAAGAGTCTTTATGGGCTGTCTTAAATTGGGTGGCCACTGGTTTCGGTGCCTCACCAGGCACCAGCAGCTCTGATGACCTAGTTGGTATCTCTTTCCCTCCGAGCCTCTGGAGCAGACAGCGATTTGACCTACTTTCAGGGGCACAGTAGAGGCTGGAGAAGGAAGGAGGGTAACGTGAGAGCCTGGACACAGGACTGCAGCGATGGCTCTGGTCAAGCACAGGTCTCATCCCCTTCCTCCCTCCATCTACAAAGCTCATGCCTGCAGCCCCTCCCCGACGCCATCGTCCTCGGGCAGGAAAGGAGTCCATTCCCAGCTCCAGCCTCTTCAATCTGTCAAGGTTTGGTGTGGGGCTTCCCAGCCTTCCCACCTCACAGACCATCAGGAACACAGTGACATCGGTACAGCCCCCTGGGGGAACCCACAGAGGCTGCTTGGGGCCAGGGGGTGGCAGCCCACAGTACTGGCCTCCCAAGGCCCGCCACCCCAAGGCTGAGAGAAGGGAGCCATAACTTAGCCCAGCCAGGACTTAACTCTTGGCACATCTCTGAGGACACCCTGCCCTGCTTTCAGAGCAACTACAACATTACAGAGTCTTAAGAAATGGTGTTTGAAATGCCCAGCCTTTGTGTTGATGGACAGATTGCAGGATCGTCCAGAGCGGGGACTCATGCTGTGCTCAGGTGTGTCTGACTCTGTGCGATGCCATGGACTGTAGCCCACCAGGCTCCTCTGTCCACAGGATTCTCCAGGCAAGAATATTGGAGCAGGTTGCCATTTCCTTCTCCAGGGGATCTTCCCAACCCAGGGACCGAACCTGCGTCTCCTACACTGGCAGGCAGGTTCTTTACCACTGAGCCTCCTGGGAGGTCCAGAGGGAGGTCATGCAGGATCAACTCTCTGAGCAGGGGTTGGCAGACCTTTTCTGTGCAGGGCCAGGTCATTAAACATTTTAGGCTCTGCAGGCCGTATGGTCTCTGTCACAGCTACTCAATGCTGTAGCGTGCAGCAGAAGCAGCCATGAAGGGGTGGCTGTGTTCCAATAAAACCTGCTGATAAAAACTGGTGGGGCTGGAATTCGGTGCACGGACCATGACGTGGCGACCTGCTCTAGAGAAACGTTGGGTGGCCAAGCGTCCTTTGCAGCAGCGTGTCTCCCCCCTCTGGCCACCCCATGATGCGTTGGGTGAGCTCTCTTGTCCGACGGGTGCCTGGCATCCCCACGTTTGCTTCCCTCCTGCTATCAGAACCTGCTTTCAGAAAAGGCTCTGACAAACCCAGTCCCCTCCACTCCCAGAGGAGGATGACTGGAGTGTTACCTACATTTCAGTCAATAAGAACCCTGGGTCAGTGGCTCTTAGCCCTGGAGGCTCACGGACAGCCCCCTGGGGAGATTTAAATTCCCGAGGCTCAGGCCCCATCAGAAGCTCTGATGCACACACTCGGGTGCAGCCCAGGCTGTGGAGATTTTCAAAGCTCTCCAGGTAGTTCTAAAGGATGGTCAGGTCAGCAACCACTGCCTCAGACTGAAAGGGAAACCAAAACATTAGCTGTGGTGTTTTTGGAATAAGTGACCAGGGAGGGAGAAATTGTTTCTTTTTCTCCTTTTGGGTGGGGATGCGGACGGGGGAGGCAGAAGAGGAAACACATCCGGAGCCCTTGAAAACACGCCATCCAGGCAGGCAACTCCCTGCCAGGGCTGCTGCTGTGTAGATTTTACTGGGCTCTGCAAAATCCAAGACCTTCTTATTTTTGTTTCCCTCTTTACATCTAGTATGATTCCCTACTGGCAGTATGAGCTCTGTTAACACTGCTTAATCATTAAAACAAACAAACAAACTTAGGGGGCCTAATATTTAACCATCAGTCAATAATAAATTCTCAAAAAAAAAAAAAAAGACCAAGTCCTGTTTTAGAAGCAATTATAGTCTATGCGGGCTTTCCAGGTGGCACCAGTGGTAAAGAACCCGCCTGCCAATGTCTAAGACATAAGGGACCCGGGTTCCATCTCTGGGTGAGTAAGATCCCTGGAGTAGGAAACGGCAACCCAATCCAATATTCTTGACTGGAATATTCCATGGACAGAGGAGCTGGTGGGCTATACTCCACGGGCTTGCAGAGTCAGACACGACTAACGCACCTTAGCATGCACGCACACACACAGTCTCTGCAGGGAGATGAGGAGAATCAAATTTCATCACACAATTAACAGGCCGAGGTTTCCGAAAAGGACGAAATGCCAAGAAAATAGGGCTGCCCTGGAAAATTGGGGCAAGCTCATAACAGGCTTAGCCATATTCACACAATGTAATAAGGTAGTAGTTGCCACACTTCAGCACACACAATCACCTGGAGAGATTTTTAAAAATGCCAATGCCTGGGATGTACCCCATGCCGATAAAATCATACTGTCTGAGGGGAGAAGACTGGCATGAGTATCTTTAAAAAAAAGCCACTCAGGTAATGCCAATGTGCAGCAAAAACTGAAAACCATGGTTATGAGATCCTGCTACTCTAAGTGTGGTCCATGGACCAGCAGCTCTGGCATCACCTGGAAGCTGGTTAAGGATGCAGGAATTTGGCCTCAGGCCAGGCCTACGGAATCAGAATCTGCACGTGGAGCAGATCTGCATGCTGTCTGTACACAAAGTTCCAGAAGTGATGCTGCAGGGAACCATGTTCCAGAAAGAACTGACTCTAGATTGCAGAGTAACCAGGGTGCTTCTTAGAGGAAACAAGAAACAAGAGATTCTGAGGGGTGGGAGAATTGGAGCAGAGAGATGGCAAGGAGCACTCAGCACACAGAGGCAAGGAGGAAGCTGGTCTTTATGCGTGGTGAGCCAGAGATAAGGAGAACAGGTCAGAGTGATTTTTTTTTTTTAAACAAAAGTATAAAATTAAATCAAATTTAGCCACACAATTAACAGGCTAAGCTTTTCAAAAAGGGACAAAATGCCAAGAAAACAGGGCTGTCCTGGAAGACTGGGGGCAACACCTAGAGGGTGGCAGATGACAAGAATGTTCAGGGTCATGAGGGAAGACTCCAGACTCTGGACACCCTGCAGAGGGTTTCAGACTTTCTCCCATGGGCCAGTGAAGAGCTGCATGGCGCTGGAGTCGGGCAGGGTGGGGACAGGAGAGGGGACCAGGCGAAAATGCTAGGACAACGCTTTGAAGAGACTGGTAAGAACAGACAGGGACAGGGGACAGGAGCACCTGTGAGCAGGGTGAGGGAGGAACATCAAGGCAGACTTTCAGAGGAGGGGCTGATTGTATCTGGAGCGGGTGGGCAAGAGCCCCCCGAGCCTCCCGAGGTCTTCAGTCTGCGGCACAGGGCTAACTCACTGGAGGAAAAGCTAGAGCCCAAGTGTTCTCCTGAAGTCTTCAGATAGACAGGAGGTAACTTCCCCAAGGTTACCTATGGGAAAACATGAAAATCGCTAGCAAACAAGACTCCCCAGGGGGAGCTGGGAGGAAAAGAAACATTGGACACAGACCCTGGGATTGCCTCCAGTCCTAGTGGGCCCTGAAGACCTAGAGAGGCCCTCAAAGCACAATCCTTTGTTTCCAGGCCCCTGGAAGTCCAGCTGATTCCCAGTTGAGTTGGAAAGGCCGGGAGATTGTTCTCATTGCTGTGGACTGAAACAATAACTGCAGAGTGGACGTTACCACAATTGTTTCCACTGAGGTTATTTTGGGGGAGTTTAGGAAGATTGTCTATTCCGAGACATTTCCTTCACCTGACTCCCTCTACAAAAACACGGAGGGAACCGGCCGGCAGCGCCCCCTCCACGGCTGCCCTGCTCACAAGGAACATGAGTACAGGGGGCCCCAGGGAGCTGCCATGTGCAACACCTATTTCCTGAGGCTCTCGTGGAAACCCTCAGATCTGACTGGGGCCTCAGAGCTTTCAAAGTCCCTCCTCAGTGACCGTTGTGCTTAATTCCCACGACAGCCTTCCGAGACGGTGGCGGCAGGGCGGAGACTTAATTATCTCCAGTCCAGATAGGAGGAAATGGCCAAGTCAGGTACTTGGTCAAGGTCATCGAGCTTGGAGAGGGTGGCTGGTGAGACCTTGCACGAAGGGAGCCTGATGCTACGTGTGCAGGGGAGGCAGGGAAAGACTTAGGCAGAAGGAAATCAGCTAGATCTGCGGACTTAAATCAGAGGTCCCCAACCTTTTTGGCATCAGGGACCAACTTGATGGAAGATAATTTTTCCATGTACAGCACAGGGGGCAAGGTGGGGGGATGGTCTGGGGATAATTCAAGCACATCACAATTATTGTGCACTTTACGGCTTCTCTGATAGCTCAGCTGGTAAAGAATCTGCCTGCAATGCAGAGACCCCCATTCGATTCCTGGGTCACGGATCCACTGGAGAAGGGATAGGCTACCCACTCCAGCATTCTTGGGCTTCCCTTGTGGCTCAGCTGGTAAAGAATCCACCTGCAATGTGGGAGACCTGGGTTCGATCCCTGGGTTGGGAAGATCCCTTGGAGAATGAAAGGCTACCCACTCCAGTATTCTGACCTGGAGAATTCCATGGACTGTATAGTCCATGGGGTTGCAGAGTTGGACACGACTTTCACTTTCTTTCACTTTATTTCTATTACTAACATTACATTGGCTCCACGTCAGATCATCAGGTATTAGATCCCAAGGGCTGGGGACCCCTGCTCTAGATCATGCTGGAGGCAGTGGAAAGAATGGCTTTGGGGAGACTGACACAATAGTTAAGACGTGACAATGGCTAAGGTAGGAACTTGGGGGAGAAATGACAAAGGGATGGAGGAAGAGCCAACAAATATTTAAGACTAAAATGGACTGGTTTTGATGAAGGATGGGGCTGGGGTGGAGGACAGAGTGTCGTCTTGAGAAACACAACGGCAAATATGACAAAATCCCTCCTCTAGAGGAATCCTACATCCTCATAAGATAGAAAATGAAAGAGCATTATGCATGGCCGAGTGTGAGTAACATCAAGAAGACAAAGGTTTTATAAGTTTGGATCAAGTCCTGGTTAACCCCTTGCTTTTCTAGGATGCAAACACCTTACAGGATGGGGAAATGGGATCCATCTTCAATACCTTAGGGCACAGGTCCTCTGGCTGGTGGTCTGTCAGATTCATCCAGGGAGCTGTAAAAATGACCCATCCCAGGATCCACCCCCAGAGATTCTGATTTGTCTACGGTGGGTCCAGGCAGGGGTATATTTTAAGCACTCCCCAGCTGATTCTAACAAGCAGCAAGGGCTGATGGGGTGGTGCAGCATGTCATTTCAGAGACCTTAAAGTAAGGTCTTCTCCACTTTGCAGAGAAGGAACTGCAGTTTCACACCTTCAGTGCCAGGACTGAAGGAAGATGATCTTGCTAGTGACGAACTTTTGATTTTCTGTCCCAACATCTTTGCGTCTTCTCTTCTTGCAACACAGAGAGGTGGCCTACTAAGTTTCCCCAGGGAGCTACCAGGTTCCTTCCTGGCCCCCGGCCCACTGGATTGGTTTGTCTGAACCTCTGTCTTCCACCGGTCAGGTTCTCTCCTCCAGTGCATGGACATCCTGCCCAACGTGAGCGGCCAGCCTGAGCCACGTGGCCAGCCACTGTGCTGCCGCCCTTTGGGGTGTCCTGAAAGGACCTCACGGGGAGGGGGGGTGTGATGCATTTCCTTGACCGCACCACACACCAGCCTGCAGGAACAATGTCCCTTTTCTTGCCGCCAGGAAAGGCCACATAAAGGAACATCTTCTCTTTTCTTGCCAAACAAATGTTTCTGCTTTGACCCACAGGGTACACTTTGAAGCAAAATAATGACCCAGAGGTCACTGAGCTGCCCTAAAGGTCAAGCACTGGAATGAATTGTTCCCAACATTTTTAGCACGTTGAGAATAATGTGTGTGTGTGTGTGTGTGTGTGTGTGAGCACTGGGATGAGTTGGAAGAGAGACAACTGCTCCTTGTGTGAGTGGTCCCTGACCAGTCACTGTGCCCTGACTGGGCCAAGCAGGGTGGATGGCCAGGACTATGAAGACTCTGCTCTCAGAACGCTTGCTTCTTACGGCCAACTTTGCTGAGGATCTTTGTAATAAATTCCTTAAAAGGAATCACACACTAATGACATGCATGATCAGATCTCACTAACATTCCCATGAGTAGAATCTCCGTGGTGAGTGGATGACTTCGTTCAGCAGAGGGTCAAGGCACTCCACGAGCGTCCTGCTCAGGGCTCAGAAAAATTGAGGGACGGGGCAACAGCTTTTCCTCTCTGTCAATCACTTCTGCATCCAGTCCCTCCCGGTCAGCAGGACTCACTCTTCCAAGTACAGGGACCCTTGACCCACAATACCGTCTAGACTTTAGCTCATCACCTCTGTCCTGGGGGCGGGGTGGGACAGGTAAGGAGCACAGCCCTGCGCTCAGATCAGGGACATTTCCTTGGCCTCAATCTTCCAACTGCAAAATGAAAGGAGATGGACTAGACGACCGGAAGGCTCCTTTCAGGACTCACATTGTAACATTCCAGAACACTCCATGGCCAGAACTCCTTCCTCCCGAGGAAACAGAAAGGGTCACCTCGTCTTCTCCGCTGTTAAGATAATTTCTTTCCAAAGGGAGGTTGCCTTTAGCTGGAAATGTTCTAAATTCAAAGTCCGGCTTTCTATGAAATGAATTAGTGGCCAGGGTATTCAACTCAGGCTTCTGGGTGTGAAATTTGCTTAAAACAAGGAACAGCTGCTGCTTATATGAGCTTCGCGCAACTCAGGGGGATGATCCTCTGGGTTTCATCGATGTGAGGCATTTTATATCATTTCAGGCAGAGGCAGTTGTGTGCTCAGAGGAAGGAACTCGGCTCTCTAATCTGCCCAAAGTGGCCACGGTAGCTAGTGGCTGGGCTGTGTGCACTTTCCGAAAAGCCACCTTTCGGGGCTAAAAAAGGTCTTACAGGCCTGCCTGACAGCATGAAACAGACAGCGAGAGGACACACGCTGCTGCCGGCGTGGGACATCCAGAGGACACGTTAGAAACACCTCTCCACGGCGCTGACCAAGGTCCCCGGCGTGCCCCGTGTCCCTCTGTACGGCCCTCCGTCTCTCTGCACCTTAGACCCGGCAGAGCTGAGGAGGGGGGCCACGGGGAGCGCCTGGCTTGGGGTCAAGGTCACCATAAGCAGCTTTCGCGGCCTTGCCTTTCTGGTTCATGCA